>JAWWMO010000011.1:22586434-22607360 GCA_035047845.1 Dendrocincla fuliginosa
GACACATTCTCCTGCCTCTCAGGGTTCTTTAACACCCAGCTTGTAGCCTGAGGTGTCAGGTGTGCCCTGGGCAGCTGTTGCAGACAATCTATTATTAATAGTTAATTAATAGACAATTCTTATTCTGATTTTTTAAATTTATTGTTTTGCATCTGAGCTGCACATCTCCTGTCTAACAGGGCCTTCACCCACCAGTCCCCAGTGCCCAGCTCCCCTCTGCAGCAGGTGGTGTGAGTGACCTGGCCCCATTTCCACCATCAATGAGCAAGAGTAGGTACTGCTGGGTTGTTGGATGCTGTGGATGCCTTGTGGTGGTTGGAATTTAGTTGTAGAAAATGATGCTCCCTGACAATTAAGTAGCACAGTTGGTATTAAGCAAATTTGAATAATTTTGTCTAGAAAATGGTGTAGGGGTCTAATCAGTGTCATATTGCTGTGAAACTATCTGTGAAAATAGCAGCTCAACCTCATCCTTTGGTAAACTATGTGCATTATTCCACTGGACAGTTAATTCCAGGCAGAGGACTGACTTTCCTTTTGATGTGGAGAGGTTTGCTCACTCCCTCACCACTTCTCTTGCCATATTAATTACTATGGAGGTGATTATTTTAAAATACACTGTGGGTTAGAGTTGGCAGCACTTCAGTCATCGTGAGTCAGGTTTGATATAGTTTTGATGTTGTGGTCTTAACCAAGGAGGCAGTCTGGATCCCTTCTCACACTGATGCTGATGGAAATTTCGAACACTAACTTTTTGCTGTATCTTAATCACTCTTGCAAATTATTTGGCACCAAGAAAAAGATGCTGCCAGAGTGACTTCATTAGGGTCTGTGAAAATAACAGTTTTCTGCTACATACATCATGAAACTCTTTTTGACTCTTATTATTCAGGCTGAGTTAAACCCTTAGTTTCCTTTGGGGTGAGGCCTTTGTGCTCTCCTGATGTAGATGGTTTGTGGTCAGCAGCAGGCTGTAGCAGTGGCTCACATCCACTAAGATGCACCAGCACAAAAATAGCCTGCAGGTCCTCTGACCCCCTGGTGCCCCTCTGCCTGCTACAGGGGCCTCACACCAGGAGTTTTTCCTTCTCTCCTTCTGTGGACCATTCTTGTCTCTCACTGTTGGCAAATTGGAGAGAGTCAGCGCAGGGCCAAGAGGGTTTGGCTTTAGCTCTGGCTGGAGGGAAGACAGGGATAAACAGTGGTGTGGAGAGGCTGGCTGGCCCTGTTTCTTTCATGATCAGGAGGAGGTAACTGAGATACAGTTATCAGGGAAGGAAGAAGTTGAGGTGGAAAAGGCAGATTACAATAGTTAGGAGAACATGGACTACCTGTGACGATCATATACAGCAGATTGGAAGTTGTTAGTCTCTGGTCCCGAGGATGAGACAGGTCATAGCTTCCCTCAGTTGGAAAAGCCAGTGTGAGTAGCCAGCTTTCCTGCTCCAGCTCTGGGTTCAGCTCTCAGCCTGCTGGGCACTGCTGCCTCCCAGGTGCATGTTGTTACTCAACTTCCCAACCTTACAGCAGCTGAAACAACCCAGTGAGCTTCCAGTAGCGGTCACCTGAATTGTGTACACAGCTGGTCATGACTCCTGGCTTGGTCAGACCCTGGTTTAACTTCTGCTTTCACTAAATGATCCTGTACAACCTGGGGAGATGTGTGTCTGTTGTGGCTGTAACAAGACGCTTTCTCAGCCGGATGCATGCAGCCTGTACTGGGAGTTCTGGTGGTGTGTGGGCTTTGCTTGCAGCTGCAGTGTCTGTTGTGGCTGTCAGCTCTGCAGAACAACTTCTGATGTCCCAGCCATGTTTGTTCAGTGATCAGTGCAGAAGGTTTGTACTGTAGGTGTGCATAGTGATAGAGGCCTGGAGCTGAACGTGCCCAGCTTCTTCGTAAGGGCTGCCAGAGAGTTTTACTCCCTGTGTTGGACGTGAAGTAAACAGGACTAGAAAAAGAAAACTGTGGGAATGAGAGCCCTACTGTGAGGGTGACAGTACAACAGATGGGGATTTTTGTATATGGGGTTGACTTGACTTTCCTCAGACCTACTTCTAAACTGGTATTCTGCCTCTTCCCAAGAATCTAGCATCAGAATGTCATCTGATCTGTTTTTCCTTCTCTCTGTAAGACTGCAGCTCTGTAACTATGTAGAGATATTTTTTAGATACCTGAATGGTGATTGACCTCTGGAAAATTTGTTCCCAGAGGTGTCTGTAATGTCTTATGAGGGGACAAACCTTTAAGAGGCCACTTAACTGAGGTCTTTCAGGGTGTATCCAACTTGTGCTGTCTCCCTTCACACCTTTAGCACACCCCATTCTGTACAGAGCAGTATGTAATAGCTTTTCTTTTACAGACTTTTATACTGATGTTGCAAACTTACAGCTTCAAGGACAGTATTGTAGTTCATCTGTGCTATCTGTGGTTGGAATTTAAGTTGTTCTATGGCATTTGTGCTTTGCTGCCAAAAGCAAATGCATTTAGATAAAGGATGATCTTTGAGCCAAACAATGGCATGTAGTAGATATGCTAATTAATATCTAACAGCTATTTTCTTTAATGAAATTAAGTGCAGAAATATCTTTTTGTATGTACTTAATCAAGTCATACCTCTATATTTTGCAAATTATCTTAGGGATAATATAATCAAAATAGGAAGCAAATTTTCTTCCATGGAATATGCTGAAATTTAATGATAATATAACAACCATTCTATTGAAACTAATTTAAAAGCTTATTTCAGACACTTCATTTTATGCGTTAACAAAATAAATTATATGTAATTGTAAACAGCAGCCTCACAGTGTGAGTTACTGAATTAACAATGGGATGCAGAAAGAGGTAAGAAGTTAAAAGGATAAAAGCCCACTTGAAGTCATTTAAGTGGTTGCTGATAACCACAGTCTGGTGAGATTCCTTTTCCTAAACCAGTTCTTATAGCTTTTAATTCTTGAGTCTTGGTTTTGTTTCTTTCTATTGTGGCAAAATTGATACAAATTGGCAACAATAAACTAAAAGTCTGGTAATGCAGTGAAAGTCACACACTAAATAGGTGTTAAGTAGGCATATTTACTGCCTATTTAGGCAATTAGCCACCTTTTGCTTTTACTATCTGAATTCCATAGTTAGGAACATCCTTCAGATGCCTGAGTTTGGGGTTACTCTAATGTTTAACTTGACTTGTCAAAGATGCTAACATTATTCAGAACTGAATTAAAGTGCAAGCTAGGTGTGCCCTCCCAGGCAGGCAAATTACCTTTACATCTTCTGTTTCATTTCTAGGAGAACCACAGAGTCTTACCACAAAAGCTGTTTCAAATAACACAGTTACTATTGTTTGCAAGAAATGAAGTATCTGGAGTAAGCTCAGGCTGGGAGAGGATGGACCTGTGCAGAGCTGGGTGATGCAGTGCACTGAAGCCAAGACAGCTTGCTCTTGCCATGGCCACAGTGCTTGCAGAGTGTCCCCCAGGTGTGTAAGAGTTTGCCTTGCTTTGAGCCTCACCTGCGCACACATCCTGCAGCCACATCAACACCCTGTAAGCCCAGGCAGGTGTATCTAATACTTGGCTCCTCAATGGTTACCTCCATCTGTAGACCTGATCCTTCAGGTCTGATTAATCCAACGGGTGGAGAACATGAACAAAATTGCCTAAGAATCTGTGACAGCCGTACCCTGGAAGATCTGCTTTGCTTTTGCTGAATTTCCAGGTGGTGAGACAGTCATGCTCAGCTGTCCTTGGGGCAAATCTGGCATTCCTCAAAAAGCTGCACAATTGCACCTTGTGGCCTTGCTGACAGTGTAGTTCCTTTTCTCTGGATAGTCCCTGCATTCAGAAATGTATTCACCAATATTTCTTGCTGGTTCACCCAGAGTTAAATATTGCAAAAAGGCCAAGTAAGCCAGTGTTGGTGACACTGTGTACCTTGTCCTCCCACAGGCAGCCACCCTCACTACTGTACGGAACAGCAGACAGGGAGCCTGACTTCGCTGCCCCTGGCATGGCAGTGGAGCTCCCATTACTGTGAAGGCATTTCTCTTGGTTATGAATTGATGATCAGGATACATCATATTTTAATTGTGTTTTAATACAAGACATAGAAGAATTTTTGAGGAGCACAGCTGGCTCGTTATTCCCATTCAGAGGTAAGTAAAGACAGTGCAGTGACTTGCAGCAATTCTTTGAGTTGGTGCCTTCAGGCACGAAAACTTGTTTCTTGGAGTTGTTCTCCCAGCTGAGAGATAAGAAGATAAATTATATGACCAGAGCACAAAAGCTGAGTTTGTCCTGTGACAGTGCCAGGACTATTGCAAGGGAGAAAGTAGGGCTGACCGTCTCACAGGTGGGTATTTGGAGTGATCCAGTGGGAAGCAGGCTGCCTGCCAGGGATACTGGGCTGCTGAAGGGCGAAGCTGCTCCAGATTGTAGTGAGACAATGGCACGTGGGGAATTTCCCGGACCATTTTTCATTCCGTTCATTAGTGCCTGCTCAGCCTGTCCCCACAAGCACAGTCAATGCTTCCTGAGCAGCTGCAGCTGGCAGGGTTGAATAAGTAGCTTCAGCACAGATAAACAGTTTACCAATTCCCAGTGCTTGTCCTGGAGCAAGGCAGGTACATTTTCCTACTTCACACAAGATTTTTGGCTGGATTCTGTCTGCTGCAACCTAATGATGTGCCTTGGGTGGATGTTTTTCCCACTTCTTGCTAACCTTTCTAACAGGATTGACTTGCACAGTACCACAGGAGAGGCTCCTAAAGATGCATTTTGTTGCTGCTGTAGTCCCTGTATAGTTCAGTGATTTTGCAGCAAATACAAGCTGCTGGCTCTGATCACTGCTGTACAAAGCAAAGCAGCTTTGGAGGTGCAGGGGCAGCCCAGGTTGGGGACCAAGTCGAGATGTGGCTGGGACTGCTACAACCTGATAATGTGCCACCACAGGAGCAGGCTGCCCAGAGGAAGCACCACACCTGTTCCATGGTGACACCATAGCTACTCTGCAAAAAGCTACTGCCACCTCTCAGGGAGTTAAATTTTCTCCCAGATGGCTTAGTAAGTTGTTGTGATATCCTGGGTGAGTCCCTTAATATCTCCTGTGACAGAACTACACATTTGCAAACTGTTTGGCAGAAGGTGACATTTGACTCTCTCCCAGAGCTTTTCACAGCACTGACAGGAGCAGAAGACAGTCCCCCCAATTTATCCTTGTCAAAAAAATAACTCTGGAACTCTTGACAGACATGTTGTGTAAGGAGGCACTGTTTTTAGAGTTGCTTTCTAAAACTGACTCATGCTCAGATTTCCTAAACCAGCTATTTGATGCCTAGTGCTATTCTAGAAAAGCTGTATATCAGCACAGCATTCTGCTGACCATTCAGAACACCCTGTACACCACAAGAGCACCTTATGACTGCTTATCTCAAGTCAGAGCACTGCCAGTGGGAATAATATGTGATAACAAGGATTCCAAGTTCATGGTTACTTGGTTACCTGGGGGGCAAGGAGGAAGAGCTATGTGCATAAACAGATATTAGATGATATCCTGCCTTGGAACCTTGATGATTTTTATAGACCAAAGATAGACATTTTGAAAATAGGAGGTTTCATGCAGTACAAGACACTTACCCAGTGTCAGATGAAAATTCTCTGGCAGGACTGGAAAAAACAGTCTTGTATAGCTCACTTGCTGAGAAACAAGTCTATTCTCTATATTTTCATAATGTCATTTTTATCAAAACCCTAGTTTCTTCTCTGGGATTTGAGTGTTCAAATCATGTTACATGATTTCAGGCCTTAAAACTGGATGTGGATTGGTTTGGTTTTTTTCCTCTGAAAGCTTGGTTCTCCTGTCTGGAAGCTGTTCTTCATGTGAAGGGGTGGCAAGGAGGGAGGGGGAAGCCTGGGCCTATGAATGCAGCTTCACACAACTGCTGCACTCAGGTCAGAATAGCTTCTGGTACAGAGGTGTATGTGGATTGGTATATCCTTCCCGTAATCAGGATTGTCCAGTTTTACTGACAGCCTTGAAATAAACCTCTTGGGGATCTGAATCACTTCAGTTCATCAGTATTCTTTTGTCCTTTTAGCTATTTGTGGCAGTTTGCTTAAGTTTGTGCTTTTTCCAGCCATTCTTCACAGACTGCTGTGACTACTGGGTGGATTTTTGAAAAGGGTTTGAAGACCACGATATATTGAAAAATACGAGGGAAGGGTTTCATTGTGTATGACCAGAGCTGTCAAAATGATCATGTAGGCCTGGTTTTGTGGGACAGTTGTGTCTGTTCATGTGCTGGAGCTTTGCAGGGGAGGGGCAGAGGTCTAGAAATGAATTGGCTTCTTGTTATCTGCCTTTGGCATTCCTGTTATTGGGGTTCTCTCTGCAAAGGGAACACAGCCTCCACCAGGAAGGAATTCTGTACTTCCCAGCTGTGTTTTCAGCTTCTCTGAATTCACTTCTTTGGATTTATATAGGGTTAGGATTCTGTTCCACCCATTATGTCCTCTTTTTAGGGATGCCAGGCTTAGGGATTGAAAATAGCAGACAAAATACAGAAGCTGTGAACTTTTCAATGCGCATTGGGCTGGGCAGAGGTCAGAGAAATTGTACTGAAGCAGAGACCTCAGAGCAGCTCCAGCCAAGGTGCTCTCAGGGCGTTCAGGGGCTGATATTAACACCCACAGTCCAGCTGGCTTTGGAAGATTTTTACTACAGTGTTTATGCAGTGAAATTAATTTGAGTTTGCCAGTTGTGTTTGCAGTAGCTGCTGCACTCTGATGAAAGGGAACACTGCTGAGCTGAGAGTGTGCACCAAACATTGTGCACAATCAGTGGCTGGTTTGAATTTTTATTGATGAGGCTGATTCCTATATTTAGATTTGGACATATGTCCCATAAGTCAGTATACTTTGGGTGGGGGATAAAAAAAATCTCCCATTGAATCTCTTAGTAATTGTGTAAATAACATAATTGTATAACAGCATCCAATACTCTTCACAAATACGTACTCAGTTTCAAAGGATGCAGTTATACTTTTCCCTCTTCTGCAGAGTAATGCTATACCTTACAAGAAGTCCAGTTGATTTCACAGGAACTACTAATAGATTAATACTTGATGCATAAAAAGTGGCATTCATCTTTGAAATTAATTAAGCTTTGATTGTGATCTTCTCTTAATATATTTCTGAAAAAAATTTAATTGGATAGCACAAGTGTTCAACAAAACAGCTAATTTAACTTAATCTTGCACTGTCTGTATTAATAAGAAAGCAAATTTCAATTTGTAATTAAGTCTCACTGAAAATCTGATTCCTCATTTGAAGAAATATGATGTGTGGAGACAGAGATAAATTAACCACTGACTGGGAAAAACCAAATTGCCCCCTGGAGTAGCTGCTGCTCTCCATCCTTTATACATCCTTTATACAGAGACCAGGCTGAACCTTTTTCTTCAGGATTGATGCTTGAGTTGTGTCATATGAATTCCCTCTGTCAGAGAGTATGTGATAAGAGACATGCACTGAAAAGATTATTAGAAGGCAGAAAAAAAGGGAATAGACAAAAATATATAGGCCCCTTAAAGAACCTGGTTCAAGTTAATCACTTGAGTGGTCACTTAGACTTTGGTTGCTCCAGGAATTTGGCCAGCTCTCCAGCACGCAAGGACTGAGCCTAAACTGAACTCTGTGTAATGCCTCCATGCACCAAGCCATCCTCTACGGTGACAGGGTGCTCTATACAATAGATGATACTGCAAGCCTTGGCAGCAGCTCGTGGACTGAGCTCAGGGCTAACATTTATCTGTTGGGTTCTGTAATGCATGTGAGGAACAAAAGCACTCAGCCCATAACGGGACCAAGAGAAATGGAGTAGGAATTCCAAAGCTGATATGTGTTGGAGAAAGCATAAAACCTACTCACCAGACATTGACCTTCTTACCACACTGGAGGAGTAGCAGATCTTGCACTCTCAATTCTATTATAGATGTTATGAGTCTGAACTGAATTGAGATGTGCTGACACTGGCCCAGCAAGAAAATTGTTCCTTCATTCTCTGTAATCCTTTGTCATAGCATGTGAAGAGCATTATTTTCCATCACAGCTAATAAAGTGGTGGGAACGGGCTGGCAGAAACCCCAGCAAGTTGCAGGGGGAAGTGATGGGGTGTCAGGCAATGCATCCAGTGATGTTGCCAGAGTTCACCTTTGCCCAGTGAAATATATTTGACTGCAGTCAGTCAGGAATTTAGCAAAGCAGTGTCTATGACTCCTCTGTGGACAGCAGTGAAATCAGCAATGTTCCTGGAAGCTGAAAAATTGAGTCATTCTTTTCCATGGTTCCTGTTTTATAGTCCTATGGAATCTTTCCTTATTCACAAAGGGCTGTTTTATATAGGAGTCCTTTACAGTTCATTAGGTGGTTAAGCTGAAATTATGCAATGTCTAAGGTTTAAAAACTGCATGAGATTTGGGACTGGTGAGAGCAGGAGGTGGCAGTTTTGGTATGAAATCAATAAGGAGCTTTAATAAAATTAGTAAAGGCAACATAGTATTGAATTAGCCTATGGAACTTATTGCCCAGGGAGCTGTTGAAGTTGGGAGCTCTAGAGAGGTGCCATTGATGTGGATTGCAGAATATAGTCACTATTGTGGTGTTCATTTTTATAAGAGGGCTATTAAGCTATAGAGCTGGGATTGTAATAGTTATGTGTGAATCAGTAGCTATATATGGAGACAGCAAAAGATTCATCTTCCAGTTGAAATTTCTTGTATTTTCCTCAGTGGATTCCAGTAGGGCCTCTGAGACTTTTAGTCTAGTTGGGCAGTGCTGTATCTAACATATATGCTACATTATATACTTGTCCTGTAAAAAGCTCTTGTCTTTTCTGGAAATGTAAGACTTTTGTCATTTCACCTGATTATTTTTTCAACTTTATTGACCATCTGCCAATCTACTGCAATTTGACCAGAGTATCACAAAGGAGTGAACGTGCTTTTTCCAGTAGCCATAAGTATTTGGTTTGGGACCTGAGGAAGCTGCGCAAGCCAGCAGTTTGTTCCAACCCCCTGCTAGATTGAATGGTATAAATTAATTATTTTTTTCCTTTTTCCCCCTCCAGAAATATTGCTACATCCCAAAGATAGGGGGAATTTGGATCAGTTTTAGTGATTGCTTTAATGGTTTGTACCAACAGTCTGTATTTCTTCCAAAAGCAAAACACAAAGGGTCCCCGAGAGTGATATTTGTTTGCCTAACTGTGTTGTCACTCTCAATGGCTACTGGGTTTTGTTTTTTTGCAATGGAAAAAACTACTACTACTCATATGTTTTTAAGAAAGAACCAATAGGTTTAATAGATGCTGGGAAAAATGTATTTGAAGGGGCCACATGTGAAAACACTGGCAGAAAATCACTAAAAAATACTTCAAAGATATTTTGCTTTACGTTAGTGAGGCTGCCTTGGCCAGATGTTTGTGGTAATAGCAGTGGTGGAGCTTGGATGCTGGGGTCATGAGAAAGCCTGATATTATACAAAGTTGGAATTTGGCAATTACTGCAGTATACCTCTAATCCAAACACATTTTCGATGGATCTGAGTGGATCAGGTTTTGTGGGTCATCCTTCAAGATTCTGGCTTTTGTTTTGAGTTCAAAACAATGCACCAGGGTGTTGAACTCTGCTTTTACCATTCTGTGCAATATGCTTACAGTGGAGTGTGTCAGATGATGATCTGCTTTTTTTAGGTGCTTAAATGAGTTTGAAATCATGAAAATTCTCACTTCGGTGGTGATTGCCCCACGCCAGTGAGAACTGTGTGGAAACCTGAGCCCCGCTAGGATTAGCTGTAGTGAAACAGTCTGAGGGTGGTGGTGGGGAAGGTCCAGCAGAGCTACATGATTTGTAAAAACCTTACATGGAAGTCCTGTCTTCAGCATCTTTGCCCTTTCAGCTTGCATGTTGCTCTGAGATATGATACTGAAAACACTCATTTTGGAACCATCTGAGAGCAGTGGCTCTCAGCTCCTGGTGTTGCAAAACCTCATCCTAATTTGTTTTAAGATGTGCTATTTCTTCTGTCAGAGTTCCTTACTGCTGGCACATGCAGTGCTTATTCTGAATGTCTGTGGCTCAGGGCCTCCTGCTCTCAAAGGTGTGTTTAAATGTGGTGTGCACCACATTTGAGTTTCCTGCAGGATAGTCTGCATGTCCTGGGCCTTTGCTGTAACAGCCCTGCCAGCACTCACCTGGTGGGGAAGATGTCCAAGCCTCACAAGTGTCTCTGATTATTTCTCCTGCATTGGTGTCGTTCCCCCATTATTTCTCCTGCACATTCTCAGTAGGAATATTACTGATTTCTTGAGAACTCATTTAGTATCTGTGGAGTCACTTGACATGCTCCAGATGTGGTTTGCCCTAAAGCAGGCAGCATGAGTTTCTCTAATTCCCTGCCCTGAATGGTGGGGACTGTCACCCAAAGATAGCCTATACTGCACCCCTGAGGTCTCATCTTCCTAAACCCCCTTGGGATCACCTTTGGAGCCTGGGGACATATCAGCCACACAGTCAGAGGAGATTCTCCTTGGGGAATAACTTGCTCAATTTGTATTGTTCAAACTTAATGAGTTCATGAGATCGACTCTGCTGCAATTATTTCTTGGTGATGTATAAAGAGTAGCTGTTCTTACAGGCTTATAAAATGTTCCAGAGCTCCATTAATTTGCCCTTCATTAGCTACGTAATTTTGCTAATGACCTGAGATATTTAGAGGCATTGTCCTATGAGAATTATGAGTTTGACTGTGAGGTCTCATGGAAGCGCTGCACACACAGCCCCAGCCCATCTTACTACCAGAAATTCGTTCTGCCCTGCTGCATCTAATTGTATTTTTTACTTTTGTACTGAAGTAGAGTCATATCCTATTGATAAATGAATAATTATTTCATATATGAAATTACACATTTAATGGAAGTTTGCAGTGTTAGAGTGTTAAGTGATTAAATTTGTTAATTGTGTAATATTGCTGGACATAATGATGCATTTAACCATTAACAGTTTTCCACTGCATTGCCTTTTAAATTCTCATGTAGTGTATTATACATTCTTGTTGCCTTTTCATCAACTGTTAATAATCGTAGAAAATAAGGGTTAGAGTCTGGAAAGGGAAGCGTCCCAACTGTGATAACAGGAAGAAAAATGATGTGTGTCACTGGAGACCCCAGTTGGTGAGGCAGTGTCTGAGCAGTATATGGTATTGGAAATATTTGGAGAAATGAGTGTGTTCATACTCGCTATATGATCCCTCCTTTGCTTTTTCATTTTCACAGTACAAAATAGCAAAAATAACAGAGGAATTTGCAAAGAAGTGGTGTGAGGGGCAACAGAGGCTGTAGCTCCTACTTTAATCTGTCTGAACAGCTCTTGGTGTCCATCAGTCCTGGAGATTCATAGGGGATTTGTCACATTTCCTTCCTGTGACAATAAGAAGAGGAGAACCTCCATGAGGCCCGGACTCTGCTGTACTCCACAGTGTGCACCTTAGTTTGTCTGGGGACAGGAGGTTTGGCCTCCCTAATTAATAATGTGTGATGTAGAAAGCAAGTTCTGTGGCCTGTGCCCTTGGGCTGCTGTTTGTGGAGGGATGACCAGGACGCCTCCAGGTGCCTTAGCCACTGCTGCTACACAGGAACGTGATTGTTTTCTCAGCTTCTCTGGAGCAAATGGCAGCAGCTGAACCACCAGGGCTGAATAAGTACCAAACTCAGAGAATCGTATGGCCTGGGTGTGAAGGGACCTTTAAGATCATCTCATGCCACCCCCTGCCATGGGCAGGGACACCTTTTGCTATCCCAGGTTGCTCCTTGGACACTTCCAGGGATGGGGCAGCCACAGCCTCTCTGGGCAACCTCTGCCAGTGCCTCACTGCCCTTTAAGCAATTTTTCCCTCAAATCTAACCATATTCTCTTTGAATTTGAAGTTGTTCCCCCTTGTCCTGTCACTACTTTTCCTTGTAAATAGTTCCTCTCCCTCTGTCTTGCAGGCTCCCTTCAGGCACTGGAAGGCCTCAGTTAGGTCACCTCAAAGCCTTCTCTTCTCCAGGCTGAACAATCTCAATCCTCTTAGCATTTCCTCATAGGAGAGGTGCTCCATCCCCCTGATCATCTTGGTGGCCTCCTCTGGACTCCCTGTGCTGGGACCCCAGACCTGGATGCAGCACTGCCCGTGGGGTCCATCACAGGGGTGCAGCCATGGCTGGGCTCAGCCTACTTCTCTGCAGGCTGGGGGGCTACATGTGACCAGGGAAATACGAGCAGAACTGGAGATAAATGCTGAATTCATGTCCCACAGCAACCCCTCATTAGACTGTGCTTTCAATGTTTCCCTTCACTGCAGCTTGTACCTGTAAGAAGCTGACTGGCCTGTGTGTTTTGGGTACAAGGTGAAGGTTTCCAGGTTATCTTCACGGATATAGAAGTAAATCACCTTTCATAGATCAAGCAGATCAGGCAACATCATACCACTGTTAGACCAAAGTTGAAACAATCCCTTGAAAAGCCAGAAAAGCTTCAGAAACTGACTTAAACATTATCGTTGAGAGCAAAGTCATTTTGCTTAAAGATTATCATCACAATTTAGATGCTGTACATTGTACTGGGATAAAGAGGGAATTTGGCAGATGAGCTTTTGCCTCTGGAGCCCCCAGATGACTGGAACAAGCTTCCCTTTCAGCTTAAATCAGCAAACAGCATAATCTCCTTTAAGCCTGGGGTTTAAATGGCTGTTTGAAGGAGGATTGTGCAAAATCTATTTCCAGTAATATGGTTACTGGAGCTAAAGAGTATGTGTTGTTTTCATGAGATTTTTGGATGGCCCTGTGGTGTGCATTAGATTATTGCTAGAATGGTGCAGTAGATGGTTTTCACTTAATCTTTAGATATACATGCTGGTGGCTCTTTGATAAAACTGCAAGCAGCTCTTGGTTCTTGGATGTTTTCTTAACTGCAGTAAACTGAATAGCCGTCAATACCCTGAATAGTCCCTTTTGCTGCCTGTAGGAAAGGTGCTTGTGTTTGTTGTGTCTGTCAAGAGCCAGAGTTAAAGGCCCCTCTTCTAACACGTAATACCCTTGGGAGAGTCGCTGATAGAAGTCAACAGGAGCGACCTTTCCTCCACCTGCATTTGTCCCTCAGATGGTATAGCTGCACCCTCACTGGTATTCTTGTTTGGGGTGTGTATTCCTGGTGACAATTGCCTGTCCATTCTGGCTGGTACAGCTTGAAGGCCTGGTTTTTATGGAATCAAGGCTAAGGTATGCTGCTCTTCTCCCTGTCCTGGGTGGCCCCGTCTTGGGTCCAGCTCAGTGGATGCTGAGGCCTTTTGCTCTTGATCCTCCTCCAGTTTATTGGGTATAGTGTTCTTGAAAAAGAAATGCCTGTTTGTGGGCTTCAGTGACAGAGTTATCTTGTTGGGAGATTAACTATGTGTGAATATTTATTAGGAGTATGAGCAAAGAACTTTCTTGCAAAGCTGCAGGCAACACTCAAATATCTGAACTAAATCACAGGTTTCTGAAATAAAACATAAATAAAATAAATCATTCTCTGCCTCTGTTAGAGCAACTGACAGTGCTTCTGCCAGGAAATAAATACAAAAAAGTGTATTTCTTTCTAGATTTCCCTTTTTTTATTGCTTTTGTTTTCCATAGGAGTGATTTCTTGTGGATGGTTCTTCCTTCTTTTCTGCCTTCCCCTACACCAAGGGTGAAGGCAAAAGCTGCAACTACTTTTTATAGTTCTTCAAGGCAAGGTGGGGCAATTAATGTTACAATAATGTGCTAATTATCAATGGGGGAAGAACAAATGTTACTTCACTTACACTCTCATAAACACCAAGATGCATGTGTCTAAGGGGGTGGGCCAGCATCCAAGAAGCAAGGTAGGTTTCCCAGGTGGCCTGGCCAGGATTCCTGAAGACAAAGAAGAGGACAAGTTTTGCTGGCTCTCTAGTCCTTGTTATGTATCCCATAACCTTCCAAACTTGGTTAAGTATGTGCTGGTTTTGAATGTGCCTGGTTTGTACCCTTCAGGAGCTCACAGCAGCTGTGATCTTTTTGTTTGTAGTGTCCCACTTCGCTTCATCGTTAGGATTTACTTTTTTTTTATATTAAGTGTTGACTTGGCTCTTCCCCTAGTCTGTGTCTTCCTACCACTGTCTCCTCATGGGTTTGGTCTCTGTTTCAGTATCCTTTATTTTTCTTGTCTGGGAGTTGTTGGATCATGACCTGCTGTCAGCACCTGCCATCCTCCTCCCTCTCTTCTCTTCCAGTATTCCCACACCCATGCCCTCCATTGGCTCCCCTTTCCTACCCTCTCAACACTGTTATTAGATATTTCTACAAAGTGACCATGTGAGTTCAATCCGTGCTATTACCCTGCTGTGCTCTGGAGATCCCTGCACTCCCCTGCAGCCTGTTGTGAGTATGGCACGTTGTGGCAGCACTTAATTTATTTAGCATTTCATATTTCAAATATTTAAGTGAATTGCTGGCACTGCACAGATAATATCTGTAGATCTTAACAACTGATCATGTACGGTTATGGTAATCTGGAGAAAATGCAAATGAACTATAAGAACTGCTTCGTCTATAAATAAAATCATTTAGCTTCAAAGCAGTATTGCCATGGAAATTCTTCACTGATAAAGTATGGGAGTGGGGTTTTATCATTTAGATTTCCTGAGCCTTTTTATTTTATGCTGACAAGATGCCAGAGGGGAAAGAGCTATAAACTCAGTATTGCATATTTAAAAGGTGGTATTTTATTTCATCTTCTTAATTCCAAATCTTTCCATTTACAGTATACAGCCATGAATAGAAATTTATACCAAATGAGGAAAAAGGGATAGGAAATATTATTGTTGTCAAGCTAAATCCAGTGCTCACTGAAAACTTCTGACTTTGTTTAGCATTGGCTTTGGTCTTATATTTGTAAATACTCCTAATCAATATTTCGCAAATACCTTCAGGAAACTTCCTCTGAACACACAAGATGAAGAGCCCCTAAGGGAGGATATCTGAGAGAAAACACACTTAACTGATGTGTGAGAGCGGTGCACATTAAGTCCAATCTCCATGAATGCATGATTCATTGTGAACCAGTCTTGCTAGGATTTATGTTCTGTGGGAGCTCTGGGCAGGACTGAGCTCAGTGTGGCATCAGCCTCAGTGGTGTTGCATTGAGGAGCTAGAAGGAGCTGGTTAGAAGCTACTTTAGATATTGATGTGCAGTTTCATAGCATCCTGAGCCTTCTGTGTCTTGTGCCTGGTAATCCCTATCTAGCAGAGTTAGTAATTAGCATTTTGTTTTGCTTTTCTAAAACAATAGTTCTGCTATTGTTGTTGTATTTGTGTTGCAGTTCATCCAACAATACGAACTTTGTCCAGCTGAAGCATAGGAGTATTATCATATTTCTGTGTGAGTATTATCATATTCAAAACGGCTGACAGTATTTCTTCTGACAAAGTTTATGCTAATCATGTTGTACTGTACCAGATATCAAGTTGGCATAAAATTCATTCTTTGATATTTTTATGTGACCTGGCAGAATTGAACTGTACCGATTCAGTGCTTTGCATCTGCACCTCCTGTGCCTTTTTTATTTTGTAGTAATTATCTATAACTGCATTTAATGCCTCCTAGGATGACAACTTGATATTGAGGTCTCTAGATCTTATCAGACTTTGGTTTCCAAATCAAACACGGAGACTTCTGGATGAAGCTCTAATATGGAGCTGTGCAATGGTTTTATCACACCTCTTATCCTCTGTCTCTCTGTGGAAATGCCTTACACAGCTGCACAATCTCCAAATAGATCTGGATGTAGAGTGGTGCAGTGATATGAATTGGAAGTCAGCTAACAGCTATTGCAAGGTATGGAGAAAGAGCTTTGTTCAATTTCCATTTTTTAGCATACATTAAAACCAATCAGGCAAACCAGCCCAACAGTGTTATTGGGAGAAGCCTGGTGTCTTTATGAATTAGTGATCAGCAGTTAAGATAACGCTTCCCTTTATTGATGATACACTGCTACATTCAATTAAAATGAGAAATAATTTCATGAGATTAAATCCAGCTCACTGGGGGTGACCAAGCACGCCATGCACATTGTGAATGTCACCCAAAGGAAAACTTCAAATTGGTAAAGCATCCGCTGGACCATCCCCCTGCTCACAGCAGGAGCTGGCTGAGTGCCCCCTGCCTGCTCTGTGCACAGCAGATTGCTGCTCCCCTGGTCCCCAGGGCCTCGGCTCAGTGTTGGAGGGTTGCACTGGTACCTGCTGATGGTGCACTTCATTTTGAATTCCCATGGTAATGATAAGGAGGTGTTACCTACTTTGGTGAAGTACATCACTGGCTCATCATAAGGCCCTCTCCGAATCCATGCTGCAAACAGCAAGAGCCCTTGGGTTTTGGATCACTCAGAGTAGGAAAGTGGGGTAGATCCCCATGGCTCCTTAGCACAACTGAAGGGCCAATTTGCAGTCAGAAGTTCAGGCTCCCTTGAGAAGCCCATGAGTGACAGTTCAAAGGAGAAGCCTTTGTTGATAAGAAAGCAGACTTCAGAAGTATCGAAGCATTCAAAACGCTCTGTTCAACTTGACTCACAAAGCAGGACGCAAATGGACGTTTGTCTCCCCTGTGACCCTGGGAGTTTTGGATGCTTTCAACACCCCTTCTGGCTGGATTTGCCTCTCCTCAGCAGACGGTGTTACACATTCCTTCAGCCCGCCTCAGCCAGACACATCCCAGCCACTTGGTTTGCTGGTGAGCCACAAGGTTATTTCACTCTGACAGTGCTTGATTTCTCTTTTTCTCACCTGCAGAAATCAAAGTATTCCCATACCTCTCACTTAGCAGTTGCTCCTCAGAACAGTTTGTTTCCTTTTCAAGTGGAAATGTACAGATTTGTCATCCTCTGAGGATTAGAGGAGTGCTCTCCAGCCCTTTGCTGGGAGCACAGACAGCTTTGGCTCTGCGCTCCCCTGCGCTGTGCAGCAGTAAATTAGACCACCACTGTCTTTTTCGGGGAAATGCCAATATGATTCCTCTGGTGTCTCCGGCTGATCCAGAAGGGAAAATCATCAAAGCCAGGCTTTTCTCTTTTCCTTTCTCCTGAGAAGGTGAATTGCAATAGTGAATTGTCCTCTAACTTTCTTTCCTTTTTTCCCCTGGAAGAAAATGGACATATTTTACCTGTGATAACTTCAGTTGCATTTTTTGCTGCAATCTTGACTGAATCAGGTCGGTTGTACTGAATGCTGTGTATACATGTAAAACAATCCCTGCCCTGGTGCCTACCAAGGTCAAATAGCAAAAGAAAAACCTCCTTTGAATGCATGGAGAAAAGAGAACTTAAAGAAAATGTATTTTCTTCAACCTCAGTAATGAATTTTCAGGGCAAAGAGGGTGCTGGCCAGCATGTTCCTGACTGGATTGGGCATTCCTTTTCTCATGAGGAATTAACCACAGCTCACGTTGGTGCAAAGTTTTGTATTTGTTGTGAACTTCAGGCAGAAGCAGCTCACATTTTATGGTTCTTTGATTTGTTAAAATGTGTAAAAATCAGCAGAGCGAAGATTGTTAGCTTTGCATAATTTTAAATCACGGAATCACAGTTTCTCTGACTTTGTTTAATCTTCTAAATTCATGGCTTGACTTTGTGATACATTCTTCTTGGGAAACAGAAGTTGTAATGCTTTAGAAGCTTATTCAGATATGGACTTTATTTTTTTGAGTCAATAATTTTGGTTTGAGGGCAAGATCATCTGTACATAGTAGTTCTGTATTGGAGGCAAGAGGCTGGGACAGAAATACAGTGAGAGTTGTGCACTGAACTAGTTTAAAAATGAAACTGGACAAAGCTTTCCCTATAGATAAAAGTGTTACCTTATCTGCTGAACGTTGATTTAATAATGTAGGAACTCCTCTGACAGCTAAAGCTGCCTATAAAACTTTTATGTCACCGTTATTACAGAATTGTCACTTGCAGTAATATTTTAATCACTAAATTGCATTCAGTTTTCTTATTAGACTTTCCAAATGAAGTTTTCCTTTTTTTCCCTTTATTTCCCCACCCAGCTGCCTTGTGGCAGCTGAAGGGCTTCCTACCTTTGGATACTCATTCTGGTGGCAGGAACATGCTGGAAATAAACTTTTGGCTATGTAGTTTTTCATGTTTCTTTGACCAGAGGAGTATTTTAAAGACTTAATACATTTCCATCTGACACAGCTGCAGCCAGAAGTGCATCACACCTCTGGATGTGGGGATTGCGATGCTCAGGAATATGAGGAAGTCTGTTGTTGGAACTGAGCAGAAGTATTTGCAGGAAATTGGAGATGTTTGGAGCATTGCTGTATGTTCTGTCTCAAACCATTGGTTTGAAGAACCTCCAAGGTTGAACAACTCACCTCCTGCTGTTGCAGGCAGAATTTTACTTTAGTTTGGTTTTACTTCCATTTGGAATTAGAGCATTCACCTGCAAGTTAGTGTGTGAATTTTGCTTCAGTTACTTTAATCCATTTTCATTGCTTTTCTATAGATAAAGCCACAATTACTTATTTTGGTCTTCCTGGGTTTTTTTTCCCCTACTGTGCTTGCTTTGTGATGGCAGGCTGTGATACTTCAGCATCAGACACCCGGTCCAGCCTTCAGTGGAAGGAAGCAAGGCAAGGTGAGGACGAAAATTAAATTGCCTAACAAGAGTCTTCCTATTACATATACAGTAGGCTTTAAAGATGTTGATGATTTGGGGCTTTTTCTGATGAAAGGTTAGACTTCTCTTTCTCTGAGATTCATGGGATTGCTGAATTTGGAGGGACACAAGGAGGACTGGAAGAACAACATGTCACCTACAAATGTATCTCAGGAATGTAAGTGTTCTTTGGATACTTCAATCCTGTCCTCCACATCCAGTTAGATTGTTTGGTGCTTGGAGCTAAGTGGGACAGAACAGAGGGAATTGCATTGTTGAAGCCACTCTCCCTTCTGTGGTGGCAGCATGTGGGCAGTGCACACACACATACACACACACACAGACTGTGTTTGAGTGGTTTTCCTGGTGCACAGCTCAGAGCAGTGGTGTGGAAGAGCAGTGATGTGCTCCTGCTAAACAGACCATCCAGGCATTATGGAAATTGGCTTCAGCTTTCTGCAGCTGCTCATGCAGAAACTTGTTAAAAACTGTGGAGCGTGAGTGGTATCTGCCTGGTGTTGCGTGGCTGCTGCTTCTGTATTTAATCCCTGCTGGGTCTTCATGGGTTAATCATTTACAAGTGTGAGGTTTCTCATGACATGCTTGGCCAAATCTAATGTACAGACTTCAATTTGAAGTGAGCAGAGTGTTGAAAAATGAAATGTTTTTTGAAAGTTAAATTGCAGTCATTTATATGAAAATGCCTTAGGTAGTTCATTTTCCCCCCAAAATATACTCTTTTTATAGCACATTAATAATTCATGTGAATATTGGTTGCAGACATAAAGCACAAAAATATACATTCTTTATAAAGCATAGATTTCTGAAACAAATAGGGATTGGTACTGTCTCATGATAGTAATGCCTGATTAGCGCCATACTATTTAATTATTGATAGCTGTTCATGATTATTCATTGACACAAAGAAGAAACAGGATCCTCAGGAGTGGTTAGCAGGGAGTCCCCAGAAACACATCTCCTGTACCATCAGGTTTATAGGCACAGCAAGATACACATGAGGCAGCAAAGTTTAACCCTTGGTTACTTTCATGGCAGGGAGCTGCACTCTGGTTTGCTAAGCCAATGCGAGGAGGAGATAGTGAATGTATGGGATAACATGGACAGACACTTCCTCTGGGCACTAAAATAGGAATCTCCTGGGAGTTCCTAATTTGTGATGTGTGATCCTCTGTCATGAGTCAAGGAGCAGCGATTCTTTCCCCCCCAACTCCTGCAGCAGGCACATTTTATAACAGGGACTAGGCCTCAAATGGTCCTTTGGCACATTGTTGTATTAAGGTTGCCCTCACTATTCTACTGATACAGGTTTTTTATTGACTGAACATCCTTTGCCATTAAAGGTTAAGATATTCTTGATATCCTGTCCATAGGTGCCAGTCGTATATAACAGTCCTGCCCTGCTCACACATGGCTGAGTTTCTGTGGTCTAAAGTAGACTGACAACTCCCATCATGTTAGTGTTGGTAGAGTTGTTGTCCTGCTTACAGAGATGAGAAAATTACCTTTCACTTCATTTGAAGCTGGGGCAGATTCTGCTCTCCTGGTAGGACTTGAGCTATAAAATGTGTTGGACCAGGTGAATACCTTGGTGCACATCACAGCTGAAATCTGAGAGCTGAGTGAAGAGGGCTGCAGGTACATGCACAGCTCAGGTGTGTTAATGCAGCTCAGCTTTTGAGGTTCTGGAGGAGGATGCAAGTCCCTGCCATTGGAACGAGGGACTGGAGCAAAGTGAATTTTGCTGTGTTCAAGGTTTGAATTTATGCATTAAACTTGATACTAATTTTTCAGAAATGTCAGTAAGTTAGAGTAATGACATGTTAGCTTGATTTAACTCCAGCTCCCATGACTAGTAATTACATATGGCAATGGAAGGCATTCCTGCTCCAAGGAATGGACTGTGGGAGAAGGGGTCATTCTCTTTCAATCCTGCTTGGCAGAGAGGATAATGCCAAAACAGTTTCTTGTTGTCAGGAGTGTTTCCCGATTATCCATTTTCTCGCAGGTTGGTGTGGAATTAGGCTGATGAGATCTTTGGAGGGTAAGCAGGAGAGGCACACTGCAGGCAAGGGGATGCGGGAATGGCCCATTTACCAAAATGGCTCCTTCTTTTATGAGGGCAGCGTGGAACTTTCCAGAAAACAAGGGCTGAGA
>JAWWMO010000011.1:22607460-22643221 GCA_035047845.1 Dendrocincla fuliginosa
AGGGCAGCGTGGAACTTTCCAGAAAACAAGGGCTGAGAGAGCCATATAAGGGAAAATCTGGGGCAAATCTGGCCAATGAGGGAGCGGGGACAGCGTGAGGGGGAAACCAGACTCCATTTTGTACAGCGTGGAATGATGACATTTAACTCCACAGCTGTGAGTTCAGAGACTGGGGAACCCCTAACAACCTGATATACGGAAACAAACTTTGTCCTATGTGAAACAGCTCTTGCTTGTAGCTCTCCTTCGTGGTCTTTCTTCCATTTGGCTCAATTTCTACTCCTACATCAGGTTGCGGGTTGCGTGGGACAGGGGTGGCCAGTGAGGGGAGCGCGGGCACGTCCCTGCTGGAGCTGTGGGAGAGAAGGACCACGCACATGTGGGCATGGCGAGGACGAGGTCCTAGAGGGGTTTGTGGTGCCTCTTGGTGTGTGACTTAATAAATATCACTGAAAGAGTGTGGTGAGATGAATCAACTCCGAGGAAATTCCCAGAGACGGGAGAAGTAACACATGAAATATGGGAATGACTTTACATTGCAGGGTTATGAGGACTCTTCTGAAAACACCTCAGCCAGATGAAAGCTCTTGTGCTGCAGGTGAGGCATGCTGGGGAGAATAACTTTACTGTGACTACTCTGTGAGAGAAAAATATTCAGGATTTTTTTAATCCATCAGTGCATTTTTGTCAGCTGTTAGAGACACTGGAGTAACTTTATTCAGAGAAATCTTGAAGATATCAAGGTACTATTGGAAGAAAGCAAGTGCAAATATGTCACCTCTGATGTTGCTGATAAATATCAACCTCTTCAAGGTAGTTAAGAATTTTCTGCAGAAGTTTTAAACATTTAATTAATTTGTTATGGTTTTTTCAGTTAAAAAATAATTACCTGACTTTTTAAATTAATTTGATCAAGCTTGCACAAACATATTTTAATAAAATTCTTACACATTAACAAAAATATTTAGTTTCCTATGAAAATATTTCTTGTTATGCTTCCCAGTCTGTAAACAACTCTATTAAAGGACTTTCCTGAGCAGATCAGAAGAAATGCCCTGGGGAAAAAAAGAGCAATGTGAATGTGGAGTAGAAATGTGGAAGATTAAGGTGCACAACATCAGTTTGAGATGTTGAGCTCAAGTGTCTGTGTTTTGTGTTTGGATAGGTATTTTAAATAAATCATTTCATGTGTATGGCCAAACTTTGCAACACCCCCTCAGTGGTGAAAAGCTTAAATCTGCCTCAGTAGAGAAGCCCTGTTTTAGAGATGTCTTCCTCCAAAACTAATTTCTTCTCTGGCTTTGAATGTAGTGACTTGCAGGGCCGGATGTACGACATTGACTCTGCAAGCATTTTTAGAAGGGAGAGGTTCAGATATTTGTGGCTGCAGACAGAGAGGTACTAATCTGAATTTTTTACTTGCAGCTCCCAAGTGTTCTTATCCTTAAAGGAAATGGCCATGGGAAATTCAGGCAAACACAGCTGTTTCTTATATAGGTTATTTCATGGGTCTGATTTTTAATTTCTTATGGTGCCATGGGCAAAGTGATACAGACATTCTTAAAAATAGAATAATAATGGTAATTGCAAGTGTTGGGGAGTATGTTTTGGAGGGGAGGACTGCAGCAATGCCTTTAAAGAGTAAAAAAAGGGTTCTTTAACTCTGTGCTAAGTTTTGCTCCTGTGGTCTTTTCGTGAGGTATATGTGGTTTGGAATATACCTTTGAGGATTCGTGCACAGTAAGAGTATAATCAAATCGCTTAAGGGTTGATATGGCTTTTTCTGTGGATTATCTGGATGGGGCTGCAATAACAGTGTTGTTTTCCTCTGGCAAATAAGTGCTGTGTGTTGCCATGAAATGCCTGCACACTTAAAGTTTATTGCCAATTTAAATTACTTAGATTATTCTGTTGGACAGTAATTCCCTGAAGCATTATAAACCAAATCATTAATTGCTATTTCTAATGTGTACGATCCATTGGAAAACATTAAACAACATTCATGGTTCCCTTTATTGTTATTGCTTTTTCAATCCCTGAGGCAGCAGATCAGATGGAAACTCCTGGGCAATCTCAGACTGACATTCAGTGCTCCTGACAGAGATGGCTCTGGGCTGCAGATGTTCATGGGACCATATGGTATCTGCATATTGTCTTTGAGAATTATTACGAAATAGACTGTTTTGGAGGGGAAAGATAACCTGATCATAAATATTAATCACTGCAGCTGTAGTTTGAATGACTGTAAAAGTGTCATAATGGAATTCCAGACTTTTCCTGCTTTCATTCACTGGTGTATATTTTCCATACTACTTTACAAGTGAAAATCTGTGTTTCAAAGAACTCTTTGGTAACCCTGCAGGTTGTCTCTAAACAAGCTGAGTTTTTTTCTTGACAAGAACATCTGAACTAAGATGCAACTCTTGTCAGGAGCTCTAAACCAGTGCTTTCCCAGCAAAATCCTGTTGTCTTGTTTTTCCTCCAAAACACTAATAATCCCAAATGTAGAGCTGAAAACCCTGCTTTTCTGCCTGAGCTCCAGTAAAACCAGGGCATTGGTGAAAACCCTAGTGCCACCTCATGGCTAGGCCTGGGTAGAATGTCTTGTTGAATTTGACTCTTTATGACCCTCTCTATTTTTTTCTGCAAATAAGTGTATTTCCAATACCTCGAGAACATTTGTTTGAACAAAGCTATCTGTTACTGGGTCTGGTAGAGTGGCTGTGTAGTGCTTGCTTAGATGTTGCTTTTGCCCCTTGATATCAATGTGAGCATCTACTGAAGGATTTCTTTCATGGAGTCACAGTTAGGTGCTTCATGCCTCACTTTACAGGAGCCTCTATTTTACTGGGTAATAACTCACAATTGGTGCCTGGTTTTCATCTGAGACAGTTTCTCGTGTCCACAAGGTGCAAGAAGGAGACCGGCACTGACTATCCAGCTTGGCTGTTGCACATCTAGTGGAGCTTGGTTGTCTACAAATTTATTCCATAGAATCACAGATGCAGTATTCCAGGTGGGATTTCATGAGGGTGGAACAGAGGAGAATCAATTCCCATGACCTGCTGGCCACACTGCTTTTGATCAGCCCAGGACACATTCGACTTTGCTTGTAGTGGGCTTCTGGCCAATTTGGTGCTGATTTTAAACAAAGGCCTTTGCTTAAGAACAGGTAAAAAAAAAAGACTGGGGGAGGGTTTAAATCCTGCAGTGCTGTTGATCAAATTCTCTACGTACTTGTCTTGATTTTGCTTTTAATTTGTGGTAATAATTGATGGCTCTGTGTGCCTGCTTGTAGAGAATTGTCTGCCTATTCTGCAATGCCAATCAAATAAACATCAAGTGTCATGTTGGAGTGATGCTCCTGATGGCAGGGCATTTGATTGTTGTCTTATACTGATAAAAGCACTTACAAGGCCTTGGTCCTTCTCAGTTATATTTTGGTAGAAACCGCCCTTAAGCACGTTTAACTTTTGAATTCTTTTTTTTAAGGGTGAGACTGGAAATATTTTGGGTACTCTGGGCACACTTGCTGTGAGGGGATTAGGAGCAATTTTAATGCTGTGTCTGTGAAGGATCTCCTTACATTTGTAACCCATAAAAGTGAGTGTCAATAAGCTGTACAGGAAATTCTTCAGAAGTATATGGCAGTGACCTCAGATTAAACTGCATGAGTTATGAACAGGAGAAGGGCTGAACCAGGAGAGGGTCTGTGAGTGCCTGTCCCACAGCAGTAGGTGTGGGAACCCATGCACTGGCCTGCATATTTTGCAAGCACTCCTTTAAATCACTGGTTTTCTGAAAGTGAAGCTAAGAGACTCTCTATTTAAGAATCTGGAGCTTTTTAATTGGTGGCATTAAAATCTGAAGGTATTTTAAATTACTTCAAAAGTTTCAGTATGGAATAAGCAAAATAGCAGAACAGAATTCTTCTCTGGGAGGAGCCCAAGGGTATCCCGAGTTCCCTGTTGCAGTGCCATTAATTTGATATTGCAAATATAAATGTGGTGACACAGATGCAGTGTGGTGGAGAGCCCAGCCTGTGGAACACCCCTAGTGTAATGGAGATGGCTTCCCCTGAATTTTTGATATCCCAGATTGCCCTGGTTTTTTCAGTGTAAAGCTACTGCCATTTTGCCTGTTTGGTTATTAGATTTCTGCATGTTCACAGGAGTCCCCATTAAAATGCAGGGGTGATGGACTGAGTGTTTTAAGCCTTATGAAACAATTTTAGGTTTACCAAAGCACAAATATATTTAAGTCAACCCTTCCTAGGAAGATGTAGTTCAGATTATTGGGCTTCACCAGAGCTGTGAATATAGTCCTAGAGCTGCCTCAGCACGTGCTGCAATATGGGCCTCTCACTCCTTTGCCATTTGCCTTCTTGTTATTTGCATTCTTTCATCTTGACCACATCCTTTCTTTGTAAATGCTAATAAGGCAATAATTGATGTAGTCCTACCCAGGACCAAGTACTGATCTCTGTTTTTACTGTTGATTAACAGAGAAAGGTAAAATGTGTGTATGAATATGTTGAATATTTTATTCTTTAATTTCTACATTGTCTTACATTAAAATTTGTGATATGTGGAGAGCTGTGAGAGTTCAGGTGTTAGACTGTCTGCTGTAGTGGGGTTATACTGAGGCACCATCAGAATACTGAATACATGCAGCCTTCATCACAGATGGGCCCTGGATTCCTATTTGGGAACCCAAATATTTGTGATGGAAAAATGTTAGCCATTTCTTGGAGTCTCTGAATTTGCCTTTTGGAATAATTAAACATAAAAACCTGTGCAAATCCCCTCTATTACCCTAAAATATATGCTTACTTTAAGCAGTAGGAGTAAATTTGGAAGATATATAGAGTTTTCTGATAAAGCAAGGTTTTAAAACATGACTTAAAAGTGTGATGTAGAGTATTGGAATGATAAATATTTGAAGGAAACACAGAGTCCAAACTCCTTCTGTATTACTCCTTCTCTATAACTCTACTGCTTAAGCTGCAACAGGTATGCTCTGTGATAAGCAAAACTATTAGAGGGTAAAGTTTGAGGAGGATTTCACTGGTTCAAGTCAGATATTCTGTGAATAAAAACTTCCCCTAAGGTCTTTTCACTTCTTTGGGGAATTTTCTGGCAGTCTCCAGGCTGCTTAGTGGAGAGGAATTTACTGGAAACTTCCAGAAGGAGCAACAATTTCAAGGTCTTTCCCTGCTACATGTTCAGGTTTCTGGGATGAAAACCTTGCAATCCTTGCCCCTGTGGCAGTTCCAAGGGAGTACTGGTTATATCAGGTCATCTGTTGGACCCTGATGGTTGAGTAGAGTGAGACAAACACAGAACTCTGATCCAAAACTGAGTTGTTTGCTGGAATTGCCAGTTTTCAACTAGTGTTCCCACAAGAATATGCTGGAATAAATTAAACTGGAACTTCTGGAATAAATTGAATTTATGCATAAACAATTGTATTTGGAGTTGGATGAGGGGAAAGAATAGGGCTTAAAAGTTCAATAATATTTTTCCTTCAATCCTGCAGGCCTGCTCCACTGTTCAGGATTCCTTGGAGGCCACTGAAAAGTGGTGTCATGTACGAGAAAAATGGTTTGTGGAGTATGAGAGAGCCATGGACAGGAAAGCAGAGACCCACAGTGGAATCTGTTTTTTTAAACCATGTTAAGTTTCCCACAGTGGGATGGGATGTGTTCCTTAATGTGTGTCATTGTGGTGGTGAGTGCAGATCCTGCAGAAGTGCTTTCAGATTGTTTTTGAAAGGGAGAGGGAGAGCCAGCAGCTGGAATTGTAGCAAAGTTGGGTAATGGACTCTGAGGTTTCTTCTGCCAGTTCCAAGCACTCACTGCAGATTCACGTTGTTTAGCAGCTTTTCCCTGACACTCTGAATTTCCCTTTCAGGTATTTGCATTTTAGTGAAAATATCTTCAGGAATTTGGTGTTACAGTCTACTCAGCTTTTTGGTACAAATCAGGATGCAATTTTGTAGCTTAGGTAATTGTTTTTTTCTTAGTAACTAACTCAAAATCAAATTTACACATAGCAGCACTTGCAACAGGAGAGCAAAAGCAGGGATCACAGAGCAAACCAAGCAGTGAATTCTAGTTCAGTAAAGGATTTCCCAGAGAGGGTCAGGAATCCTGTACTCCTATCTAATGATATTGGACTACATTTGAAATAAAGATTGAGTTTACCTTCAACTCATTACGAACTTTGGGGAAAGGAAAGGAAGGCAGTACTGAGATTACGTAATATTTTATTATCCCTTGGCCTTTGACATTTCCAAGAACCCAGTGAGCTAAAGCACAAGCGATGGAGATGAATCCATCACATTTGCAAATGAAACTCAATGCAGAGTAACTTAATGTAGGAGCCCAGGCCATCTCCTGGTGTGCCTTAAGTTACCTCTAAGGACAACTTGGTGGTCAACTCTTGTTATAAAGGTGATTAATAGGAATGAAAACGTGGCAATTCAGTTGGGCAGCCCCAGTGTAACTGCTATATTCATTTAAACTCCCAAGGTATCCAGCCTTCCCTGCAGAGGTAGGTTGAACAGGCACTCAAACACTTGAAGGAAAAAGCAGGCTTAGGAGCAAAGCTGAGTGTGTTGGAATAGTATGATCAAGGACCTGCTGTGAGAAGAATGATGTGGTAGCACATACCACCCAGCATCTCCCATGTGGATGTAACTGCACTGGAAAAGGCTGGTGTGAGCCAGTATTATTACTGGAGAGCTGAGAGACATAACAAGAAAAAATATCATCTTCTTTTAGTCTGTAGCTGGTCATAATAATTGGCCTAATAATGTCATCCTACAGTTATTTATATGCAGCAGTACTGGGATTGATTTCATTTATTTATGTGCTGTAGAGACAAAGATAAGAGAGAAACCATATGTGTCTTGATAGATATCGTATGACTCGGGTTCTCATCCTCCAAATTCTTCCCATTCTTCTCATCTTTTTATAGGAGGCAGAAATAAGAACAGATGTATTTCTTTCCATAGTTTTAAATTGTGAGGTTTTAGCCTACTGATGTTCCATCTGCTTGTTACTATGAACTGTGGGAACAGTGCATTTTCTGGACATCGTTTCGTGTATTCTAAAAAGAGGGACTAGTTAAGAAAAATTAATAACTGAAAAACATATAGCACAATGAAAATCTATCCCCCCTCCAAATTCCAAGCCTGGGTCTTTGGATACCCCTGTACCGGAGGAGGGGGATGGCAGATTGCTGTTCTTGCTGTTAATAAAAGACATCCCTCTCAAAACAGGCATGTGGGAAGAGGATACAAAGACTGCCTGTGGACCTGACTTCAGGAAGACGTGCTTAATGTGAGGCTTTTCAGGGCCCTTTCAAAGTTTTTATGGCATCATATATTCTGAATGAGCAGCCTAAGTAACTGGTCCTCTTTTCTATCTGTTGCTTTATAAGAAGGAGGAGGCAATACAGTATGAGAGGAAATACAGTTAACATGAGGTATTACGTGTGCAAACTGACTTAGTATGAGAATGTTGGGCTTTCTGCTTGCAGTTTCTTTCAGGATTTTGTTTATTCTCTTACCTTTGTCATGTATCTGGTGGATAAAGACTGGCTGAATGAAAGACAGAGTAGCAGGAGTGTCACAGCCTCCTTCTGTCATACCAGAAAGACACTGCTTAGCCACCCAAACTGCCTTTTGGTGCAGGCTCTGCTGCCCAGGGTGCTTTACCAGTGAGGAATAAATCACTGCCCTCAAACAGTCTGACTGAAGAGCCTAATCTCAATTTCATCCAACTCTGTCCCTCCACTTTGGATCAGATCCTGTTCAGACAAAACAGACCTTGAGTAGGTAATTATTTACTGTTTTAATAAATAATTGATATCACAAGGTCATAGGGAAAAGATGGTGCATCAGCTGAGTTGGATTTTTGAATTCAGAATTTCAACTTCCATTTGACCACAGAATTGTTGTTCTTGAGCCACTGTCTGTGACATTGTCATAACAGAAAACCACATCTGCTGGCGTTCTGGCACCGTCCTTTGTAGGCTGGGCACCCACAAAGAGGATTCTGTATCTTTGTCATGTGCAGGTATCAGCCCCGCTGGATGCTCCCATTCTGCACACATTTTGAGTGATCAGAGATAATATCTCTGATCAGTGACAGTTTGCACCCTTCCAAAAATATATTCAGCTTAGTCATTTTATTATAAATACTAATAATTATAATCTGCACTTGGAAAATGGCTCTCATTCATCACATGGAAGCATCAGGAATTTATATAGGTGAGGATCTATTTAACTCCTTATGAGTGGTTAAAAATATACCTAAAAATAAAACTACTTTATGACTACTTGGTAACATAGTTCTATTGATAAGTAGACAAAGTTGGATTGCTGACACTTTTGAAATGTATTTTTATAGGTTAGTGAAGTAAAAGGACAGGGTTTAGAGGGGTTTTTTTGAGAAAAAGTAGCTTGGCATTGAATACCTGTGTACATTAGATATGATAACAGGTTTTCTTTAACCATTTTAATGTATACAATGTATAAATGGATAAAACATTGTATCTAATAATGCAGTATATATGTCTATAATTTATATAATAATATGTAGTACATATAACACAATTTATTTTAATACATATAGATTAAGGTGAAGTATTTTTCCAAAACTGAAACATTCTGTAGCCAGAGTAAAGCAAATGGAGTGTCCTGGGTGGCTGCAGCTCTGGAGTGCAGATGGAGGGTCCTTTGCCCAGGCACTCAGGCTGGATGGCAGCTCTGGCTTTTCCTTTCTGGCTTGCTGTGAGAAGAGCTGTTGCAGGGTGTGCACAACTGCAGTGCTTTCACTGCAGTCAGATCTGATCCAGAGCCCAGGGAAATCTCTGGCAGTGATGCACAAGGTCCTCTTGGACATGAACTACCCCAGGACTGGATTTCAGCGTTCACCCTTCCCTCTGGCTGTTTTCCCAGTGACGTGAAAGGGAGTTTTGTCTGACTTAGGACTGCTGTGCACCGGGGGATTTCTCTCTGTTCTAGCCCAAGAACATTTTGTGGGCCTGTTGAAATCACTCAGTATTGGCAGCCTGATGTACATTTTATGTCCTTCCAAAAAACTAATCCTGAGTGAGGAAGGGCTGAAGGAATAGAATGTCTGGGAGAACATTGCCAACACCACTGATATTTATTGGCTCTGCCTTTAAAATTTCTTTTTACCTAACTTTTCCCTATTGCTATATTAGCAAAAACAAGCAGGTAACTGTCCCTTTCTTGAGGCAGAGCCTCAGACAGTAATAAAATCAGAACCATAGGCAATGGGACTGTCAGAAGTGCCCCACTCAGGTACAGCCTGTTACAGTGTAAAGGGGTCAGTGAGAACCACTCATGTTGCTGCTGGGCAAGTCCCCATGGAAGAGTTACAGCAACACAGCTGTGCCCACCCAGAGCTGTGACTGGGACAAACCGGGTGGGTTGGCATGTTTTCCTCCTTTTGATTCTAATGCTTTAAGGTAGCTGAAATGGCAAATCAGCAGGACTGCTGTGGACAAGGAGGGTTTGGATTGGTCTAGTGGAAGCTTTTACTACACAAAGTCTTTTGTTAAGTGGATGCCTGGGAAGCGTTTGTTCGACTTATAGGACGGGGATTACTATTACACCTCAACATTGAGCTACTTCATGGATTAAAAGGCAGATCCCCAAAAACATGCACAAATAGATACTTGACAATTTGTTTGCAGATCACCTAGAATGGATAAATTTGAGGAGACAGTTGTTTCAGTAAGAACACTGTGGGTTTTAACGTTTGTCTGAGAGTTGTTCCTATTCTGTAGCATTTGCTGCAAATTAGTTTGGATTTTCTAAGTGTTTTAAGACAGTGCTTCTTTGTAACATCTGTTAGTATACCACCCACGGATTAATAAGCTTTGCAGAGCTGTAACGAGGTAGAAGATCTCTAGAATATGTTTTCATTTGCCAAACTCTGGATTATGGAAATCATTGTCAAAGTGGTGAGTTGTGTGAGTTCATTAAGAGTTGAATTTTCAGTGGAAGTCAAAGGAGATTCAGGCTTGTAGCAATCTGAAGCTCATTTTTTGTAAATTCCCCATCAGCAGGTAAAAGTTTCAGAAGCTCATAACTACTGTACACTTGGTTCATTTCTTAAATCTTTTCACGTTAAATGAGATCTGTAGAATTCCCAGTTCAGTAAAGTATTTAAGTATATACTGAAGTCAATCCTGTTAAATCCAGCAATTAAACCAATGCCAGCGAATTTTGAGCACATACCTAAAGTGCAAATATGCACTTTGTTTCTTTGTGATGTACGTGTTTAATTCTTTTAAAGTTTTAGTGTGACTCAAGAACAGAGCTGAGATTTAGATTATTTTTTCTGAATAGGTTTAGTCTTTTTCATATGCTGTTCTAGAGCCTCAGGAAAACTGTCCTCTCTCCCAGTAGGGTTTTGTTAAGGTCTGATGCTGCATGGAAAGGTCCAGAAGTGAGAAGAGCATATCTATGTCTTGTTTGGCATAAATGCTGGAACTGGAGGTCCACAAAACTGGATCTGAGAAGAAATGATAGGGCTTTAATGATGCTGCTGAGCATCCCATGAGCAGGCTTGTTTAAGTTACTGAAATGCTGAATGGTAGGCAGTAACAGAAGTACCACAATAATTGTAACCAATGTCAGGAGGCCCATCTGTTTGCCCATAACTAACTTACATGTAATGACTTAGAAATTCAGCCAGAAATGCAACTCCTGACCATCTCAGTGGCACTCTGGAGTCTTCCTCTGAACGTGGCCAGCTTGGATCAAAGGAGCTCTCTCAGCTCTCAGATGGTGGTCCTTCCCTTCAAGGCCATGTTTTAGTTGGTGTTAAAATAAGAACACAACTGAAAGCTGTTGACATGCTGCCTTCTCCTGAAGTAATTGCTAGGCTTGATTTTTACAAGTGAGCCTTTTACTTTGTCAGTGTTTCCTCGGGTAAGTGCTGCTTCAGGCCTTCCTGCCCTGTGTGTTCTGGGTGCTGTTATGCCCCTGAGCCATTTTTGTTCTGTGGCAGCAAAGATGCTCTTTGACCCACCTTGTCTGCTTACAGAGGTTTTGTCTGATGGAGATGGCATGAAAACTTCTGATTTTGAATATTTCAGTGTGTTACAAAGCACAAGGAACAATAGAAATCTCACCTAAAGAGGGGGGAGTGAAGGATGAACCTATAAAGCCAGGCTCTTCGTCTTCTACTCTGATTTTATTACAGCTGTAATGTGGGCAATTTCAGTTAAAGGCCCTTGTCAGACAACAGTTACTGTAGGTTACAGCTGCACGAGAAACAGTCTTGGTCAAAGGCAAATCAGGAATTGCTCTAAAAAGCGATCATTTGCTCAAAGCTCCCTTCCACTTAAAATGACCAGATTTTGGTCTAGTGAGAAATAAAGAGAATTAATTCACAAACGGTGCAACTATTAAACGATGTTGCTGAAAAGAGCAAAAACCTTTTCTGGAGGATTTGTGGAAATTAATTTCATTGGCCATATTTCCAAATCAGGCATCTTTAAAGAGGCAAATTCTCCCATTACCCTCCGAAACCCCACCTTGGCTGAACTGACATTTTGTATTAAATGTAGTTACTTCATATTTTGTAATCTCTCTTCTCACAGTCCACAGGAGTGATTCACTTGCTGGGGTAAAACAGAGCTTCATGTGCAGTGCGAGCTCATCAAATAAATGTTAGCACCCAAAATGGGAGCCATGTGAAGTGTTTGTCAGGTGTGTCCTGCCACCCTCAGAGTGAAGGGAAGGTAGTTTGCAGTTTGAATATTGGACTTTCTCCACAGTACTCCAGAACCATTAAACCAGTCCTCTCAAGGAACTTCTGTGCCTCTGCCTGGCAGGAGTGCTTCAGTGTTGCCCTGTTTCTCTTGTCTGACCATTCTGTCCAGCAAAACATTGCCCAAAGTCTACCCCATATAATGCAGATTGACCACACTTCTGTAATGGAGGAGCCACATTTCAACATCTCAATAAGGAAAGGTGTCTCCTTCTCAGTTCACCCCTAAATTTTCCATTACAAGGGGCCCATCCCCATTTTCAGATCTTCCCTCCTTGTTTTCTGAACACATGTTTTGCCTGTGTATGTCCAGGTTTCTCCTGCAACTCTATCTCTAGGATTCCCCGGCACCTCCGGAGTGCAGCTGCACATCACTGAGCCCCAGGTCCCGTCTCATCTCCTGCTGTATTGCAGATGCTGCTGGAGGTGGGATTTTATTGCTGTTCATACCTTAAGCACTTAGATTGTTTTAATATGACTACCTGAGCACCCAAAGAAGTACAGCTTATTGTATTTGTTGCAATTGGCAGCTTTGCTTATTTTCCCTGTTTTCTAAAGAAGAATAAAGAAAACATGGAGAGATTCAAGGTCATGCAGGATTTATCCCTGCTTTCTGTAGCACTCTGGAAATATTTATTTAGACATCATAGGTTAGGGATTGCAGAGGAGCTAAAAAGTTGGGCATCTGCTGAAGCATGCACTCAAATGCAATAGGAGCTGAGGTCCCTAAGAGGCTCCAGAATTTTAAGTGGTATGAAACTGTTAAATAGTTGTCTTTGATATGACCAGAGTGATATGAAGGATTGGCTTTAGCTCTGAGTAGACAGCAATGAAACTTGGTGAGAGATTTAAGAACTGTTGATAATATATTGTCTGTGTTAAGGTCCTCCTTAAAAAAGGACAGACACAGATTTTGGCCTGGTAGTCATGGTGGCCACAAGCTTTAGGAAACGATTTCTGGATGTTGTGTTCAGCAAGTTCCTTTTGCAGTGCTGGGGCTCAAACTATCTGTCGTAATCAAATTGCCTGAACAATTGAAAGTGCTTTAAAATAACTTAAAAATGTATAAATATAATTTTCTGACATTTGGGCTTAAAAAAGATCTCCCTTACATGACAAGTTTCATTCCAGAGTGAATTTTTACTGCTGAGTTATAAACCCCTGGAGTAGCAGTTTCTAATAAAAATGCTGCCAGACCCATAATGATAACAGCACGAGTAGTGCTGCTGTAATAAGGAGAAAAAGGGAATCATCAGACTTGCTGCTTAAATTATTTTTTTATATAGTAGGCCTTTGAGAGAAGATCCAGTGCTGATGATATTCATGGAGTACTGCTAAGAGTTATAAAATTGTTGACAAATATATGGTCCTTTTACAGAATACCAAAAACATGAAATATTTTTCATTTGGCAATTCAAGAGTTGCCAGTGACAAAGGAGCCAGTGAATATTAAGTCTTGAAATTATTTATGATGAACACCACATCTTGCAAAAAAAAAAAGTCATGAGCAATATTAGAAAGCATCTGAGTGGAAAAACTGATTATTTTGTTATTCAGTGCCTGTGTTGCAGGACATTTTTCATGTTACTTATCTGTAGCACTACACATTGTTGGGAGAAACTGGGGTTTTTTTGTGCTGAAAAGTTGTTTATAGGGCATGATCCAAACCTGATGAAACTGAGTTGTAAAGGTGTTCTGTAGGCTTAGGCAGACATGTCAAAGCCATTATGATCCCATTCAGAGTTTCTGGGGTTAGTACTGCCCAATACCTTCCCAAGACCTGGCAGGCAGCACGGCAGAGGCAGATGCCAGTTCCGGGGAAGGCAGTGAGGTGGTGGTGAGCCTTGGCCACGCTGTCCTCTCACCACATGTGAGCTGCAGGAAAGCTGCCTCCTTGGTCTGCCTGGCTCGTGCTCTGTCACTGTGGGTCTGCTGGCCGTGGGCTAAGGCTGGAAGAGAGTTTTGGATCTGGCAATGCTGAGGGTGATTCCATGCAATGCCTTCCAGGAAAAGCAGCTCTGGCCCCTGCGCAGCCTGTGGTTCACCTCTGCATGCCTGGGAGGCAGAGTGTGTCCTAGGAGCGAGGCTGGTTGGAATCCATCCTCTCCAAACTGCCTGCCCAGTGTCTCCAAGCACTTTAGCACTTCCGTTCACGGGGGTTGAAGGTAGGTGACAGGGGCTGCCTGGTGTCCCTAGAGCTGGGGGTGCCTCCCTCTCTTCTGCAGGGTTGAAGTGTCTGTCTTTCCAAAGGGGCAGTCAGGGGGGATGTGAGGAAGATGGGAGAAGTGCTGTGGTCACAGATGTTCAAAGACAGACAGCTGGTGGGGTGTGGTTGTGGGGAGGTGCCGGGGTGTCTCAAGTGATACACAGGAGCATTAGAAGGCACTGCATGCAGCAGCAGTTACACCCTGGGAGAAAGCTGCTGGCTGTGAAGCTCTTTTAGTACCCTTGAAAGTTATCTACAGCACTCAGATTTCATTCTGTGGCACGTTTTGTCAAAGCCCATCACAAACAGTGAATAGGCCTCCTTGGATCTTGTTGTTTGGGAAATTGATAAAAGGCAGAACAACAGTTTAACTGTTGAAATGACATCCTAAAACAGCCTGGGGAAACAAACCTTCTGCTATTTCTAGGGGAGATGTAGCTGTTCAGTGATGCTGTGAATTTGCCCAACTTTGTCTGAAATTAGAGCATAACATCTTTTTGGGTGCTTCTTTTTGAATGCTTCAAAATCAACCTGACATTACACTTGTACCCTTCTGTTCTGGTTCTCTTTTTTCAATTTGCCATTTGTCATGGGTATCTCAACCACAGAAATTATATAATCAGGTCTATTCTTTCTGCCTGCCAAGGCAGGAGCCACATAGAATCTGGATGTCTTACAAGCATTTAAAATGAAAATTTGTTGTCTTCTGTGATTAATTCTACTCTTAACAGACTATTGACATTATTGACTGTTTTTTCTTAGGTATTTTCTGTATGCAGCAGCACTGTCCAATGTATTCAGGCAGGTAATGACCTATTGTAGTGCTACAGCTTCTAATAAATTCCCAGAATCCCACACTTGCTTGATTTGGAGGCCCTGCTCCTTATGATAACGCCCCATCTGTCGTCAGGTTCTCTGTCTGCAGGGTAGCAGAAGCACTCTGAGTAACCCCGGTGAAAAATGTTGAGCCAAGTGTTTGGTGCTTGTGGAGGTTGGCTGGATGTTGGTTTCTAGCCAGGCCAGTAGCTGAAAGGCATTATTAATGTTCAGAGGAGATGGTTTCCTGCAATGAAAATAAAGAGCAGGTTTGTTAATGGGCAAAATCAACCTTATTTTAATTAAAACAGCTCTGGCTGCCAGTGTGGTTTAAATATAATAATTTTTATTTTAAGTATTCTCCCTGGGGATGCCAGGTCCATTCCCTTCTCTGTCCTATTCCATTACCTGACTTAGATCTCATATACCACAGAACTTGGAGTGTTGGTTATGAAATGAGTGAGCTGTGAGGCAGAGACCACAGTGAGAGGGAAATGTAAGGGCAGAGCTGAGCTGAGGTTTTGGCTCAGGGGGACACACCTGCTCTGGGCCTAAAATACAGAGGAGCAGTGTGTCCAAATACTCAGGTTCAGAGACTAATGGTGTTTAAACCTTTTTGTACATTATAGACCTCTGAATTTAAGGTCTGCTGTTAAACTCAATTTATGTGTATATTTATTTGATGTATTAACTCTGGATAATTTCCTAAGGAAGGGAAAAATAAGGCTTTGAAAATTAAGACTAAATCTTTGACAAAGGTGTCCTGGGAACTATTTTTTAATACTGGAAAAGTGGGACATTTAACAGAGTATCTTCAAGCCTGTTATTCATTCACATAAAGTATAGTGATTTGCCGGGGGGGTTATGTTGGAATTTTTCTTGTAGCACATGCTCATCTGGCAGTTTGCAACCCTGCTAATAAACTCCATGAGTGTGTCTGGTATTTGTACTCTGTCTATAAAAGTGATATAATAATCTTGTTACCTCTTGGTCTTCTCTAAGGATTGCCCAAATACGTTTCTGTTGAAGTGCCCCTGAGCTTTATTTCCTCTCTGGCTCGAGTCTCAAACATCCACATGTGGCAGCACAGTGGGGAGACTGAGATGGAACATCCAGTTCTGGGCTGCTCAGAGGCAGGAAGCTCCCTCAGTGCATCATCACCCTGTAACAAAGATACAAAACCAGTGTAAAAACAACTGATCAGGGATGTTTGATTGAAGAATGAAAAGGTAAATATAGAGAAAAAGAAAAACCTGGTGAGAAGTAGCCTTGAACTATCTGAATTCACATCTGAGACCAGGGCTGGATGTCCTACCCCCCCTCAGCAGCGCAATGCTCTGTGGTTGTGACACAGGACTGGCCTCAGGAGCATGTGGGGCATTCTGGGCAGTATCACATGCTTGTGACAAGCTTCGAGACAGCTCAGTCTGAGTCTTCAGCCTTGAAGTTTGAAAGTGCCCATCCTTGCATGCAGAAGGAGGAAGACTTAAGGGGTAGCTTAGGATCCCATCCAGGCTGCCTGCACAAGTGCTGGTGCCTGGCTCCCTGAAGGAGGCAGTCTGGGATAATTTGCCTTAGCAAACTGCTCCTCCTCAATGACATATTTGCAACCCACTGGAAATCCTCATGCAGGAATGTTTCTACTTCTAAAGTTCATCAGTGATAGAACTATTTGTAGAAACTTGCACTTAATCAAGTCATACCAAGTTCCAGAGGAAAGTTACTCCATCTTATGCCTGGCTTGCATCCAAATAAATGACAAGAAAAGTTGCTTCCTTCTGCAGTGGAGCCTGTAATGGCAAGAGCACAGAGAGTCAATTCCTAGTGCAATATGATGATGCAATTTAACACAAACACTTAACCATAGCTCCAGTCCTGAAATCTTCCACTTCTCTTGCTTTAATTGTAGCAATTAAAGAGGTGATGAAAAGGAGGAAAATAACTCAGTTTTTCATGAGAATGTCACATCAAATGCACATGTGCACTCTGCTCAGCAAATTCTTGTCTCTGAAAGCACTGCTGTGTGTGGAGCTCTCCTCTTCTCTTGCAAGACTTAAATCTAATATACCACCAAAATTCATGCCAGGCCACCCTCGGAGGTAATGGTATGCACAGTGTTTGAATCTGAGAACACACAAATGACCTCCAAAAGGTGAGAAACCAACTAATTAAAACCAAAAGTAGATGTTTGCCATGTGTTTGCAATTGAGACTGCAAATGAGGAAGATTATTTCAGGGTCAAACTCTGGTCAGTCATACAGACCTTGACTGTTTGAAAGCAGCAGCTGTGGAACAGGGAGGGGAATTTGCCCTTGGTGGCTGAGAGGTAATGTGGAAAATGAGGGGTAACTGATAGGCCCATTTCTGATTTTTTGGGGTTTTTCTTTCTTTTTTTCTTTTTCTCTCTAGATTTTAATCCTGCAGCTCTTTATATTCACCTGAGTAGTAGAAGAAGATGGTATGTTGTGAATGAAACATCAAATACCTCTTTCTTTAGGCTTGCCATGACTTGCCTGAGCATGACCTTGAACTAGTCAGCCAAGTTCAGTTCTCTGATTTGGTTCTCACTTCCCTAATTGGATAGGAAGGAACTATGTCCATTTTCCTGGCCACTGTGGTGCAGACTGCCTGATGTCCAGCATACGATTTAGATCACTCCAGTTCTTGTAGGATCTGTGTATCCAAGGAGTAGTTCTAGCAGTTTCCAAGAATTTAGCAGTATCTGTTTTTCTAGAAGATGAGATTTAGGGAAAGGCGACTCCAGCTCTGAATTCTTCTGTCAGTCTGACTTCTCACAGGCAGCCTAAGCTGAGGTTTCAGTGACTTTATCTGGCTTTTCAGGTGGCAGGGAAGTTATAACCTGCACTCAGCGAATTCAACATTTATTACCCTGAATTTCATCCATCATTTTTTTTAGACCAGTCAAGTCTGCTCCATGCTATTACACAGTTGTTCATAATGATGCTTTATTTACCATCTGGAGTAAGTTAGTATCAGCAAACTATGTTTTTCACATACTTCTATGAAACTTTTGTGAACTTCCATGAAAGTTCTGAAGGGCCCAGATATCAGTATGTGTCCTTAGGGGGACTCCTGGTGACTTCCTGGCTGCAAGAAATAACCCATTTCTACTCAGTTTTCTGTCTTTTGACCAATTATTTATACATCTGAGGCCTTTGCTTCTGATTATATGGCTGCTTAATTTCCTTAAGAGCTGCTTCGTGGGGACCTTGCTGAGTGCTTTTGGGAAGTCCAAGTATATGGTAGGAAGTTGATTTCCTTTTTCTTCTTGGCTTATTCAGGGAATTTCAGTCAGGCTGTGAAGCTTGACTTCCACCTGTGAAGCTGTTTTTGTTTTTTCCCCAAATGTTACATTTGTTCTTTACAGGGCTTCTGTGTATTTGCCTTGGAGAGTCTTTGGGTTTATTAGTCCACAGTTTCCCTGTTTTTTCAGATATTATATTGCCATTTTCAGCACCAGGGTGATTTTGATCAAGAGGCTACATATCATAACTGAGAATTAGAGACTTTTCATTCTTAAATTTTTCATAACTCCTGCCTTAAATCCTCTTCTCCAGCGATTTGTTGGTTTTGGCATCATCTGCCTTTATAACACTTCTACTCACAATTCAGTCTTGGAAAGGTCCTGAGATACCCTAAAACATGGTTCTGGCCTTGGAATCTGTGCTGTGTGTGGCTGTTCTGTCTGATGTCCATCACAGACAGGTGAGCCATAGTGAGCATGGTCAATACTTGCAGGTTTAACACAGGATGTTTCTGCAGTTCCCTGGGGGCTGTGTGTGATGATGGAACTGATAATCATCCAAGTGAGCTGCTCCTTTCTGACCTAAATTTTGTTCAAGTCCTGTACAAATGTTGCATTACATAAATGAAACATGTCCCTGTCTCTCTGCAGGTGCGAGAGGGGCAAGTGTAGACCCTCACCTCATGTGACCAGATGCTCAGAATATACAGCTCAGCCTTTCACAACCTCCTATTAGTATTAACCTACGGCAGAGAAGATCATGTTTTCGCAAAACTTGGTCGTAATTTCAGGTAACTCAAAAAAAAAGCCAAACCCCAAATGAAATCACTTTGTGAAGTAGGTAGAGACTTAATTTACAGCTCTGGTGCTTTCATAACAGGATATTCCATTGGGGGAAAAAAGATATTAAGTCTCATTGAATCTTTCATGTGTGAATAGCATTTAAATAATTGATAAAGCCTGTCCTTTATTGTTCACTTACTATTTCTTTCCACATTTTTGTACCTTACATTGAAGGAAGTGACATTAATCAGAAGTTAAAAGTTTAAGTTATCTCTTCCCAAAGGCTCAAGGGAAATGAAAACAGACTGATCATTTCTTAGCAGCAGCAGAAGAAGAATTCCCTGAACACTGTGACATGACAAATTAGTGGATCTCTGCCATATGGGGAAGGAGAACATTCCTGGGTAGGGATCACCAGCACACAAAAGAGAAGGATGACATGTTCTTGCTTTATAATTATCCAGAAAGGCAGATGGGGAGGCACAATTATGTCATGCCCATAGAAATTTGCACAGGAGAAACTGGATCATGGAGGGTCTGTTATCAGTACCAAAGGAAGAAGCAAAAATGATGGGGGGATTACCTGTAGTCTAATGAAAGGGGGAAGGGAGGGGGACCCAGAATATTAAATCAACACATGGGGTAGATGTGTTGAATTTCACCCCGTAGAGCACACATCTCACATCTTTTACAGGGTTGCTGGCTGGCATTTTTCTCTGAATGTGGAGCTTCCTGTTTACTCCCTAACATCGGGCAAGTAACTCCACCTACTGAGATGAGTTTCCTCATTCCTCAGCTGTCTGCTGTACTGGGATGACACCAGGGACTTGTCTGGTTAGAGTATGAAGAGACATGATCAAAATTTGTGCCATAAAAACTCCTGAACAGGAGACTAGGGTTTGAACTGTGGTGTCCTGTGTTAGGAAGTGATGTAGCTGCCACAGGTATAAAGAGCAGCTTTAATGGGGTGCTTGCAGTGCAGGAGGTGCTGTGTCAGCAGAGCAGGTGGCTGGAGACAAAATGCTCCAGCTCCATATGCTCCTCTGCCTACAGAATGGTAGATGAGAAAAACCTCTACAAAGGTGCTAAAGAGGAGTGTGGGACCCCTTCTTTTATTTCATCTGTGAGTACTTATATCAGCACTTCACAGTGGGGAAAATAAATCACCTTGACAAGAGATAAATCGCCCTGTACTAAATCCTCTGCCCATGGGAGATGCAGGAGCTCTGTTGTCTTTGATGGCCCATTTCAAGTCAAAATAGTTCCTCAGTTGTTCAGACCAATCTAGAGGAAGAAAAATTTGGATCAAATGTTGATTAAATGAATTGTCTAATGTATTGATTTACTTTGGCCTTAGTTGGGGACTTTGACAGGCCCAAGGGCAGGGCTGGATTCCGCTGAGAGTTCTGGGCCCCTGTGGTAAAGCAGGTGTAGGCACTTGTATGTAATTAGACCTTATCTTGTCTGACAACAGGGAGGTGTGAGTTGTAGTGCAGTGAGGGTGTGCTGACCCTCAGCACTTTTGGGCTGTCATGTTGGATCAGTGCTGTAGCAGATGCTGGTCTAGAGGTTTTTCTCTAGTAAGAGACCAGGCTCTTTGCTGTTAAAAAGTACTAGAGTGATAGTGCAGCTACGTGTTTACTGAATCCTCAAGTGCTACTTTTGGACTTTAGGGTAGCTCTAGAGGAGGAGGAAGAGGATATGGGGAGGTACTGCAATGTTTCCTCCAGGCATCAACCAAACTAGTAAAACACAAATTGGATTTTGAAGCTGTACCTGACCAAAATCATCCTGGTGCAGTTATTCCTATAAGGATTCTGTATTACAGAGTTTTGGATGATTGCATGCTCTCAGGAACAAACTGCTGTTTGCAACTTCTGCACAATTATTGAGATATCCAAGAGTAATCTCCTCTGCTTCTAGAGATTTATGAGCCTTTATGTGAATGACCAATCCTGCATTCTGAATGTCTTAAAGAAATTTGTTCCTCTACCCCATCAAGTCTGTTTCCTTTGGGTTGTTGTATGCAGTATTCTTAGGTGTTTGTGGCATTGCAGAGGGAAACACTTAATAACTGACTGAAGGCTGGGAGTAATTATGTTTTTGCAAAAGTGAGCCCAAATTATCTTGCAAACCCCATTTCTCTGAGTGCCACATTGAGTGATATCCCAGGGGATGAAGAGTAAAAGTTTGCTGATTACAGTTTATGCAGAATTGCTTAAAAGATATAGAGTTGCATAATATCAAATTTGTGAATTGTCTATGAAAATGTTTGCAGTTAAAGATATCTGAGTTGTTCTTAGGAAGACCTCTATATACTTCTGGTATTTGTTTTTGGTGTCCTGTATATGATCTTCCTACAAGGTATAGGAAGAGGCAAGGTTCAAGCCTTTGTGACTGCGACACAGACACATTTCTGGAACACTCCACAGCAGGGCCCAGCTACGCAATTGTCACCACTGGGTACAGACATGGACTGTATCTCCTTGCTTTTGTTACCCATGTGCAAAAAGAAATGGACACTCACTCTTCCCACACTGTTTATCTTGTCCTTCTCAGTCCCCTTCAGATCAAAGACTCTTTCTGTACATGTAAACTTGAAAACAGCAGGGACTGGAATTTGGTTAGATCTAGGCACAGTTGAGTCTAAATGCCAATGTAATTGGGGGGAAACATTTGTTAAAAGGTTTCTGACAGATCTTTTCCTTTAAATGAAAGAAATTATTTGAGTTATACTTAATCCAATGATCTTTGGGTTTAGATTCTTATTTTATCTGCTTTGCTGCTTGAGACCCATGTAAATTAACAGCTCTGTTTTTCTTCAGTATATTAAACCTCTGTAATTCCCTCTTGCAGTTGGTTTGCTGGGCACTCATCAGCCTTGTGCACAGGCAGTCCCCAAGGTGTACTGTATTGCATGCCATTCTTCTTGTTTGACACTTGCTCTCATCAGCATTTAAAAATCTGATATGAGGGTAATTAAACCCTGGATACTCTCCAGCTTTTTTAGTGGCTTAATCATACTTTGTGCTTTTGATGAAACTCAGTATTGAATACCAAGAGCCGTGCTGATTGCTCACAAGCTGTAAAGACAAGGGCAAGCCATTCCCACCTTACAGCATTTTCCATCATTGCTTGTATTGTGAAGAAATAGCATCTCTTAATCCTTTGTGTGTTGAGTTCTTCTTTGGCCGTCATGCTGCTGCACACTGAGCTGAATAGAAAAACTCGAGGGACTCTGTTATCTAAACATCTCAAATGAGACAATTTGAAGCTGCATGAATCTGGAGTTACAGTGCAGTTCTCCCCAGTTGCTGATGAATAACCTTTCTGCCAGCAGGGAATTTGATTCTATCTTGAATGGTTTTATTCATATGCTTAATAATGTTAGACAGTTTGAATACATGGACTTTTCAGTCCTGCCAATAGATAGTGTTTCTTTGCTAGATTTCATCTGGACACTAGCAACAGAGGGCAGAAAAGAAAAATGACACGATGTGCCTTCTCTGCAAATCTTGTGTTCTGGGGCAGATGCAGCCTTGCCACGAGTGGATGTAATCTCCTCAGACATCTCAGAATTGGGAGGCTCGTTATACGTAACGTGAGACGTGCAGTAGACTGATATAATGCCTCCCACCCTTCTTTCAGTGCTTTGTAAGAACAGTCTTTCCTTTGAAAGTTATACCATTAGCCAAAATAGCAAACAGCAAGTTAGCAGTGCCAGCATATGGCGTGACAGTGCCGGGGGAGCTGCATTGCAACTGAATCAACCTCTTCTTTTTGTGCTCTGCATGACTTTTGCAGAATGAAATGCTTCTCTTGGGTAAGAATGAGGGAAGGGGCCGAATATTTTTCTCTTTGAGGAGTTAATTAATATTTGTCTTGAGTAAGAATCACAAAATCTACCCTAGGGTATCTAGAGCATTTAAGTGAGGAAGGTCAAACGCACCACGAGTACCAAGAACCTCACTCTAAACAGAACACCACCATCAGACTTTTGCTGTGGTAGCACAGTTAGTAAGCTTTAAACCAAAGCAGTATTAAGAGTGCTGTGGTCTTCCCTGTGCTCAATCTGATTTAACCCTCTATCTGCTGTTCTCTTAATGTTTGTGTGTGTGTGTGATATGTGCACAGATAGGTGCACTCAGTTCTCTCCTGCCCCACAGTAACCCTCAGTAGTGTTTCAGTTCTCTTGCTAAATGGACTGTCTTGTGTGTGTGTTACCCATCCATCAGTGTATCAGTTTTGAGTAGTGCAGCTTCTTCCTTTCAAAGTTTAGGAAAATTCCATGTGAATATTTTTTTTTTAATTGGGGAAAGCTCTGAAAAAAGGCAAGTTCTCACAGTTATAGCCACATCCTCTTTATGGTGTTAGTATCTAAACTGTATATTTTTAAAAATAAATCCTTTTGGCTCTGGATGTTCAAATATTTTCATTTGTTATAAAAAAAGCAAGAGGCAGGCTCTGCTCCATTTGATGTCCTGTTCCACAGATATGCCAATCAGGTTGAGCTTAGAGGGCTCAGTCCCACCTACGACTCTGCCTAAAGGGAGAATGAAACTGGGAGTATTCCTTACCATGGGAATAGCATGTGTGTTTTACAGCTGTTTCCTGACTGGCTGTACCTTCACTGCTAACATGCCCCTTCAGGATATGATGTCTCCCAGCTCAGCAGGACTCTGTGTTCCTAATGAAGGTAATTAATTGTATTACTCAGTTAAGTGAAGCAGGGACCTTATATTTTAGGTTCTCCTCAAGCAGCTGGAGGAGCTGTTGGGCAGTGAGGGAGGTGGCAGGAAGCTGGTTTTCTGCTCCAGGGCAGCTGGGCCTTGACCACCAGATGCTTCCTCGGGCAGGACTGGGGACAAAAGGAATGTTCCTGCTGTATGGGGGCACCTCTAAAGCAAGTACAGAAACCTCCCACCACAGAGGAGCCCCACTGCCCTCAGTGCTGAGCTCAGAGACAAATTAAGCTACAAAGAATTAAGATGAATGTGTGGCATGATTCTTTTGCCTCTGATCTGCGATACTGTGCAAAACACTTTCCTTTGTCCCCAGTTCCTTATTTTTTTCCTTCTGCTCCATGGAGAACTAGAGCAATGTGCCTTCAGTCAGTGTTTTCTGACAGAAGGTGGCAAGCCTTACTATAGCAAAACCCTGCAATCATCTATCTGTTACTATCATGGTACTTTCTTAGGTATTATAAATATAAGTTTAAAAGAACTGGTTGTTTGAACAATTTAAATCCTGAGCAAATCAGCCAGTCAGACTCTGTCTGTCTGTCTGTCTATCTATCTATCTATGTATGTTACAAATGCAGGACCAGAACACATATCAATGTGCTAACAGCAAAAGAGGATGAATCAGTCTGTATTTAATAAGAAAAAAATCAGCACCTCTTATACCTAGCTGCTAGTAGAAAAGAGTTGTCCTTTCAATCCTGATTCAAATAATGTTTCCTAACACAAGCTATCATCTCCTTGCTGAGGCTGTAATTATTACTGTAGCCTTTCTTGACCCAAGAAGCTAATAAAAAAAATCTGGAGAGGGAAGTTTTCAGTCAGTTGCTTCACTTAAGATGAGAAATTGGTGACTTAAGGGTGACTTTGATGCAGTCCTATGTATTTATGAAGAATTTACAAAGGCCTATGGCCCTGAACGCAGCAGGACTCAAGAAAGCTGACTTAAAAGCTGTCATCTTTGGCTTTTCCTGGGGCCATGTTGTTAACCCTTGCTTGTTGTCCAGGGCTTTGCCTCTTCTGGCTTTTCAGTGCATAGTTTTGCTTTTCTTCCTTTTTGATCGTTTCCACTGATCAGTGCCTTGTCCCCTGAACGTTCCTCCTGATGTCCTTGGGAACCTCTCCATGGAGTAATTAGTTCTGCTTGTTAGGAGTATCTAAGTTACCTTGGTTTAGTTTGCCTCTCTTCCCCTCTGGGTTATTGTGTGTATCAGTAAGGTTTGTAGCACCCAGAAGAGAGGTGGGTTTGTCCTGAGTTGATGGCTGAGCCCCAGAGGAGCCCCTGCCGTCTGACATTGTTGTGAAGGCAAAGGGGACCTCACCCTGCAGTTCTCTGTAGACACTGAGGGTACAAAGGAGATTGGGCAGCTTTCTGGGGGAGCTTTTTCTACATGTAATTGGCAACCTGGCAGAAAGCTATAAATGTCTTATCTGAAGATGTGAAAGATGCAGAGCTGGCAATTCTGAGTTAAGCCTTTTCCTCCCAGGCATCCCTCCAAGTCAAGGAATCACCATGTCCAAATTGTGAGCCTGGTGGTGGGGAAGACTTTTTCTGGTGGGTGAAAGAGTTTCTGGTTATGTGGCTGTTGGGCGTGAACTGGCCCTTGGCCACCTCAGGAAGTGATGTAAACAAGATCAGTTAGTGACCCTGAGTGTTGAAGCATCAGTCAATTTGTGACAAGTGTTCAATTATGCTTCAGTTCGAGTCCCCCAGCTCTTCTTGTGAAGCACTGAGCACCTTCTCTTGATCTTAAGAGTAGTCCTGCATATGAAACACTCCTGACTGTCTGTATTTGTACTCAAATGCATCTGGGCACCTCCCAGGCACTTCAGCAAATGAAGTTCATGATACCTGGCAGCAATAGGTACAAGAGTGTTGGTGTGGGCCTGATATTTACATCAGTGGTGGGCTCAAACCCACGCTGTAGTCTGTGTCTTCACTTGGCATGTGAAGACCATCTTTCCTCATTGTCATCTTGGATTCCTAGCACAGAACTGTGCTTGTGCATGTCTGCAGTGCTAGTAATTCTTCAAGAAGGTTCTATCTTGGATGGTCTTTCACAAAACTTGGGTGAGAAATTAAGAGTGCTTTGAAACCTCTCATCAGTACCCACCATGATAAATGGGCTTCTGTATTGCACTTGACTTTGCCACAGACAGCAGTGTCATATCCTATCACCTTGCTCATAAGAAGCACCAGTGGATGGAACAGGGGTGAAATTACTGATGGAAGGACCAAACATGCTAACATCTCTTGTAGCCACATGGCAATGTCTGGTATTGGGGTACCAGGGTGCTATGACATCCTAGAGCACACAGTCCAGCTGTGATTTCAGGATATCCTGTTCAGTCAGTGGAGTTAAGCATTCGAGCTCTTTATTCGGATAATTTTTAGCTCTTAGCATAAATGGTGATTCTGGACAGTCCTTGTTAGTTCCATATATTGACTCTACTTAACTATCTCTGTGGCTGGAGATAAAAAGAAAACTGTGTCTGCTGCACTAAAGCCTTATAGTCCTGTCATTTCTGTTTAGTTTCAGGCAAGTTGCTGAGCATTTGATACATCCCAGATCTGAGATAAAAATGAGCAGTTTTTCTTTGCTAATGGAATAAGTTATTTTAGTGTAAAGTACAAGCTAGGAATTGGTGTCTGTTTCCTGTTTGAAGCTAAACAAGGTCAGTTCAACTAAATTACACTGTGAGCCAGTTCCTGAAAAGTTAAGGAAATCAGAAAATCTGCAGATTCTATTAATGTGAGCTGCTCTAGATGCTTTTGGAATACAGAATGAGCAAGAACAATAAGGTATTTTGGGGAATAGATATGCTGGTTCAGTGCAAAATCATAAACAGACAAGAAAAAGCAAAGATTTTTCAGATAATGGTCTCAACTGAGAATAGCTAATCGGGCCAATTAGCTCATAAGATGTAGCTGCCTTATGACTAATCTGGGCAAGCAGCCTATGGTGGGTGATGATTATCTTATGGCACTTGTGTGAGTAGAGCAAGCATGGCCTGCAGAGCTGTGGAGACGGACAGTCCCGCAGAGGAGCTCAACTGCAGCACAAAACTTTCCAAATCAGGATGGCAGCAAAGAGGGTTTGGGTCTCATACAAAAGTCTGAGGCTCAGGGCCGTGGCCCAGGGAGGTGGTGAGGAGTGCTGGAAGTCACTGAGAGCATGCAGAGGTGTCTGGCTGTCTAGGGCCTTTCAGAAGACCAGGAAGAGATTATTTCCCTTCCCTGGTGGAAGCAGTGGGAGAGCAGCTGTATCAGCTCTCTCTTATTTAACTGGGTTTGAGGCACTGAAAAGTGTAAATAGCATCCCCTAGCCTAATCCTGATAAATAAAGCCTGGTTTGAGTGAGAATGCTCATCTAGGTTTGGATGGGGCTGGAGCAGAAACCTGTTTAGATTTATTTGCCAAATTATGGCTCTTGCAGATAAATTTGAGTTTCAGAAAGGTTGCTAATGAGTTTTGGGTGGAGAATCTCCTTCCATGAAAGTATTGCTGGTGATGGGAGAACAGCAGAGACAATAAGATCTAAATGTACTGGAAAGTGGGAGAAAGCACGAGAAAACACAAACCCCTGAAATCAAAAGTATGAGAGGAAGTTTTTCAGGGACACTGGTTGGAGAGGAGTGGAAAGGAAGCCTTATGTTTCCAAGGGACTTGCTAATACCCAGAGGGATGTTGGTATATTGGTCCTGGTTGCATGTTGTGTGCCATTCCAGACTTTCTCAACAGTGCCTATCTGCACTGCAGAAAAACTGTTTGTCTACTTTCTTTTTCCTTCAAAACTTGTCATTTTCCTCACTGACATTGTAGGCTGTAATTTAAGGGATTGACGGGAGGAGGATGAGTATAATTATAATGGATGTAATTAAGGGAAAGATGATCACATAAAAGATTAAGAGCAGCGTATTACGAAAGATGGCTGGAAACAGGCATTTGCCATAGTTAGTGCTTATTTCCATGGTTAATGTGTTGTCACTTTATGAATGACAGAGATGGGCAAAGGCTTACTACTCATAACTGGGGGAGTTAATGAGGAAGGTGTAGGGCTTCGTGAATGTTCATCTCTTTAAGAAAGGTGGCAAATACATGTTTTGGACAGAGAAAGGGAAATATGTGATACACTACTACTGCACAGCGAATGGGTAATTATAGCAATGAAAAGTATGAGAACCCTATTCAGGCAGCACCGAGAAAAACATGCTTTATCCATAGAGACTTCTGGAAGAGTATCTTTATCCTTGAGTTCAGGAAATGTTCAAAAGGCACAGCTAGGGAGCACTGAACTGTCATTCCTGCAGTGACCAAAAGGTATTTGCTGTCTTGGTCTAGATTACGGAACATATTGTCTAGGAATATTTTAAGAGGTAATTTGGTTTCATCTAGAATGGAAATGTAGTAAAGTAAAGCACTGGCAGTTAGAGGGATTTCTAGAGACAAAGGTCTGAAAAGGATGAGAGCATCCTTGGTAAGGAAAGTGCAAGGGCTGAGAAGGCATCCCCAAGTGATGTTTCTCTGCCTGTTTCTTCTGTTAGTCTGTAGTGTTATATAAAGAGTAGCCTGAGTAGCCTTTGTGATGGGTAGAGGAGTTGAGTATTTCATAATTAGACCAGGATGCTACTTGGTATCCTGACAGCTTCCATCTTTCTGTTCATTGTTTAAATAGCCTAATTGCTGTAGTTTAATTTATGTAATTTAACTTCCTCTTACTGTAATGAAAGTTTAATTTAGCATTAACAGATTATTTAAAGATTGTTTTTATCTTTCAGAGCTAAAAACTTCTAGAAAATTCTCTGCAGATTCCAGAGGAAACATGTAAGGTAAGTTACAATCTATTAATTAGAATAGAAGACGACATTATGAAGCTGGTTAACACTTTCTGTGCTGGATGGTGTCTGTGCTCTTTCCTGGCACTTCTGTGCCCTCTTTACCTGTTTATGACATGTGTGTTTGTGTGTAATGTTAGGCTGAGGGGAGGCTCTGTACATCCTCCAGGACAAGAATGGCTATGGCCAATGGCTGCTACATCAGGACTTTGGCCTGAAAGGCTTTATTTTTATGTCAGTTGTTCACCATAGCAGTAGCTTAAATTAGCCATGAATATTTCCATGAACTCTTTGCATGTGTTTGTATTGATATTTCACTGATGTGCATCTTTGGCACTACAGCCAATGTTATGCTGGCAAGTGTAGAAGAAAGAAAGGACTGGGCAAGGGAACACAAGTGTGCAAATCCTTCATCTTAATCATGAAAACATGAAGTTTTAGATCTGTTGCCCATGGAACTGCAAGTATACCCAGCCAAGGAGTCTGTCCTTCCCTCCTTTGCTCCATAGCATTGTACTCATTATTCCAGAACACATACGTGCAAGAGCCATTTGGCTAAAATATTTTCCTGTCATTGCTTGTCTCCTGAGAAACGTCAAGAAGCCCAGAGCTTTGCCAAAGAAAGTGAGTCCCACATGTGAATCTGGAGTGAGAGCAGGGAACACAGCCCTGCAAAGCGTCTGTCCCTGTTTCCCATGCCCTTAACACGTGCAGATTTACTCTTCTCTCCATTACTGAGGCAGACTAAAACCTTTGTAACATCTAAAATGAAAAAGGATGTGAGAAGATTCTGCAGAGGATCTCAGCTAAATCATTACCATGCAGTAGTCACCATCTCAAATAAGTTTTGAAAGTATAGTTGTCTTTAAAGTCAGGCTTACTCAGTTGCATTCCTCTCACATCCCAAAGCATTCAAGGGAAGTGGGTGTTTGTAACAGCTCATGGAGGAGGGAACACTTGGGATGCTTTTGACCATCCATTAGTTCTTTTGTTGTGTGTTCTTCTGGAGCCTGGGCTCCTCAGGAGGAGTCACTGAATGATCCTTGTAGAAAGGAGGACTAGAGGGTTCCAGGGGTGTAACATCTCTGGTCAAAGTTTAAGGTGTCTCTTCACCTGAACAGAGTGGAACAACAAAGGAGGCTTTGGGGTTTTTTGCAAGGCAAGTGCAGTACACAAAAAGCTCTGGGGTGCATGCAGGGGGTTGGAGGGCTCACATGAGAGAGCTGTGAGTGGAAGCGAGTTCAGGAGCAATCCAGCACTTAACCTGAGGGAGCTGCATCTGTATGTGGCTCACAGGGCACGCGGGGGCTCAGCAAACCCCGCTCAGCTCGGGAGGGAGGGTTTGAATAACAGGAACAAACCACAGCCATCCAGAGGGAACACTGGGATTTCAAAGCTGCTGAAGTGTTGACCTGAGGGTCAGGTGCTGTTCACTCTGTGCCAAAGAGCCCTGCAAGGCTGCCTGGAATTGCTGGGATTGTTGTGTTTGCACACAGACACCATAGGGTTGTGGTGATGTGTCTGATCCTTGGGCAGAGTGTCCCTGGGGCTCAAGCCAAACGAACTAAAGCAAATGGAGCTTTTGCTCCTCAAGCCAACAAACTTGTGACAACGCCCTAAACTCGTGGATTTGCTGGACAGCCTCTGCTGCCATGCTGCTTCACTCCAAAGATCAGGGCAGTGCAAAAGCATGGATTGTCCCTGCAGGGCTCAGGGATTTATCTCTAAGGATCTGTTCATCTGATAATGTGTCCAGCTGGCTTTGTGCTTGTGTTTTCCTTTTACACACGCAGTTCTACACTTAGAAAGCACAAACAACTGAATAATACATTTTTCAGTTCTTTTGGGGCGCAGACATGAATTTGCAGAAGTGTTTTTCTAAGGAGGTTTTAGGTAGATTACTGTTTTCTATAAATTAATATTTCTCTGCAGATGTGGGCTTAAATTGCTTTTCTTCTGGATTATGAATCATGTGAATTGCTTCAATGATGCTTTTAGGAGAATAAATAGATAAAACAGAAATAAGAATTGTTTGTGTCAAGGCTTGATAGATGTTTTCTCATTTCTGGGAATATGCAGGCAGCTGTTTGATATTTTTTTTTCCATTTTCTTATTTTCCCCAGTGCTACTGAGAGGTAGTCTGGCACATATCACAGAGCTAAAATTTAGTTGTTGTGTGCAGAGCTTAAATACAAATGCTGTAATTAAAAATTATGACCTACCTGGAAAGCTAAACTAAGCTGTACAGTATTAGTGAGGTATGGTAGCTCAGTGCAACTCTTCTCCTGCACTAGTGTTTCAGTAATGATGCTCCAGATCATCCAGGAGAATCCTAAAGATGGGTAGCAAACTAACATTGTGCTTTGGGATGTCCTGGTGGGCCTAATCCAGAGGACTGTGGTGTTCAGAGTGCTGCCACCCCTGATGTTTCAAAATATGTTAGGAATATGACCATTTAAAGTAGCAGCTTTTAAAAGTACAGAGATGTTTGTAGGAAGTTCTCTCACTTTCCTCTAGAAATGCAGTCTGTGGCACATGATGTTGGTGTGTCTGTCAGGTTCAGAGCTCACTGAAGAAGCATCTTATGGGCACTGCCCTGAGAGCATTCAGTGTCCCATTCAGTGTCCAGCTTCCACCAAGCTAATCCCCACTGGAAACTTCTTCACTGGGTATGTTCAAAATCACTTTCAGGAATCCTGTCCAAAGGCTTTTCTATCAGTCTTCCCTATGTGGAGTGGCTGTGGTTACTCCAGAGGTGTGACATGATGGGAATAAATTTTGCAGTTTCCCTTGGCCAGATGTGGAAGGGGCCCAGAGCCTTCCTGGGAATGCATGCCCTGCAGGATACAGAAATACAGCAGTGTTGTTGTCTTCAGTTGGCAGCTGCAGAGCGCAGGTCCAAAATCTTCTCTGGAGTGTTGCAGAATTTAGTAATGTCACATCAAAGGAGGGTTTGCTCTTTAATATTATTTGGGTATTTTTTTCCAAAGTACATAACAGAACTCTTCTGCATCAGCTGAAACACTTAAATATGTTTGGCTTTGAGGGAGTTTTCAGCCTGGCAGCTGGAATGGAGCTGACTAATAACTAACTTCAGTAGAAGAGGTCTGACACCTTCCAGATGATCACAGGGATAGGTAGAGCAGCAGTTGATCTGATGAGGTGATTAAGAACCAAGCATCCATGACAAATAGCCCTTCAGAGGAAGTTAGCTTCTGTGGGAGCAACTTGAGCTGACCCTGAGGTGGGATAATTATGCTGAATTGACATGAATTGCCCGGCACACTTACATATATTTTAGTTTCTTGCCCTTCTGATTGTAATTAAGTGCCTCTACCAGATCAAAAGCTGTTTTAACTCATTTGGAAATAAAATTACCATGCCTACTGTGCTGTGTAAAGTTTAGGAAAACCTTAATGAAACAAATTCTGTCAAGGGAGGCTGCTTTACTGTCCCAAGGTACTTAGCTTCAACCAAATGGATATGGATTTGTAACTTAAATTTATTGTATGTGTTGCATAGAATCTGTTTGTGGGTAACAATTGATTCAAATAGCACTGAATATTGTAAGGGTGGGAGTCCAGCTTTTCTCATCTGAGACCTCCTCCTTACACAGATCCCTGCCCCCAGGACTCACTTCAAAAATCTTTTATTCTCGTTTGCCTTCTAAAGCACTAAACCTCATTTCATTTGAGTGTACCTACTCATTCTGGGTTTGTCAGTGTAGTTACACAACTGCAGGACTGCCTGTTTGCCTGGGAGAATTGTGCACCAGACCCAGTAAAACTGCTCACAAGCCTTAATTTGGCACACTTTAAGTTTTGTTCCGATTCATTAAAGGCTTTGTGCATTTCAGCCAGATCTGTATTTTAGGACTTGGCGGTTTGTGTATTAGTTCAGCTCTTCTCTTCCTGCTCCTTGTATTTAGACATTACTCTTGAAATTGTAAAAAGTCCATATATTGAAGGAAACTCCTGATTTATGGATATCCAGAGTGGGGTAGCTGTAACTGTCCTGTTTTCCTTAAGCAAAAATAGCAGCCTTGTTTTAATGAAAGCTGTGTAGGATAAAGACGTTAGTGAAAATGTTACAGTTGTAGCATTAAATTTAATTTTATTGCTTTAAAATTTGTGAAAGTCAACACCAGAAAAATGGATTCTTGAGTTAAATCAGAACTGAATGTTCCCTGCTCAAGAATTGTAACTCTGAGTTACAATTTAGAGTGGAACAACTTATGAAGACACATAGACCTGGACCGAGACCAGGAGTTTAAAACTCTGGCATTTTGGTCCACTTGCCCACCTACTTTAGGTGCATGGTGTCCAAAAGCTTTGTGTTTATTTACTTGTGTTTATTCATACTCAGTGCACAAACTGCATTGCCATTGGAAGGCTGGGTGCGCTCCTGCTGAAATTACGCTTTTCTCTCTTGATCACTTTTTACTAATGTTGTTTTTTCCAAAAGATACTTTGCTCTTTGCTGCTAGACTTAGTCAAGACTACGTTAGCAGTGACTGCTCGATTCACTGTTGTATTCTGCAGTGAATGCTCTGGATTCATTCCCAAGTGTGTTTGCCTGTTCAAGGCTTGCATTAAGTGCCACAAGGGATTCTCGTCCTGGCAGTGACTGACAGGGGCTGCCAGCTCTCAAACAGGACATGTTTAGCAAGTAGGCCTTGCTGGTCCTGGTAAGGCCACACACTGTTCATGGCATGGTGCTCACAACAGATCAGTTCTGACCATCCAGAGTGCTGAGTGCCTTTGTGGGAGTGCAGGCTTTCCTCCAGCCAGCTGTGGTGGCACTGGGCTGAGGGGATGAAGGGCCCTCCTCGTTAGCCAGCTCTGCTCAGGATGAATTTCTTTGGTGTGGCTCCTCTCTGCACGGGGCCCCAACACTGCAGGCACAGGCTCATTTGGAGCAGGTATCTCTGGGGCTTTCTGGAGCTGCTTAGGTTAAAGGGGGTTTTCATGACCTCAGGCAGCAGCAGCAGCAGTAACACATAGAAGGTAGTCTCTGAAGAGCACTGTTGGCTGTCAAAATGAGTGTTTCCATCTGAATAAGTATTCATGAGCCTTTTACCTGGGGATGGTATTGGGAATATTCATTTCCCAACCCTACAGTGGGCTGACTATTGAGCAGGGCACTGTTTTGCTTATGGAGTGGAGCTAAACTGTTCACCCTTTCGATAATGAGAGTGAGCACGTTTCCCTGACCCTTTTCTGTTTCAAATATGGAATTTTAAGTTTAGAAAACCTGTATTTTGACCATAACTCACCCTTCATCCCTGTTCTCTTCTGCAGCCTTTTCCTTTATGGGTTACACATATTCATGAAGAAATAGGCAAGTATAGTCTCCAAGACCTCTGGGAGATTACAGTGGGCTGTAAGAAGAATGGAAACAATTAAAGTTTATCTTGCACAAAGCAAATTCTTTTCTGGCTTTAGAGATACAAGCTATTGCTAATTTGCAGACACCTTATGTGTTTTTCACTCCATTGTGTTTAGAAAGTCAGTCCAGACAGCCAGAAGAGTTGACAGATAAAGACTTAAGATGAGGTTATATAGGTCAAAGGGGTGGCAGAATGTGTGTGATTGTGTTCACATTGAGTTGTTGTCACCTCTTCTCTCTCCAATGCTCTTCCTTTCCCACATTGTATCATTCTGTTGTTACAGGAAAAGGTTTTTCTCTTTAAAACATCGGGAGGGTTCAGGAAAGGCAAGTCTTTTTCAGAAGTGTCCAGTAACCGGAATTACTGAGTACTTTTCACAGACTTCAAACATCACATCACAGATCTGTTTGCTTCAGACAAACCCCTGGGTAGCACAAGAACTGCTCCGGATTATGGAGCTGCAGTTTCCCCCTGTATTCTGGGAATTGCAGTGGATTATCTGTTCTATGCATATGTTGCCCTCCTGTTCCGATGTGCTGCACTGGCTTGTGTGTTTTAGTAACTGGGATGCCCCACATACCTGCTCACTGATTTAGAGAAGGTAGAAAGATACATTCTAGTTGAATGCTAAACTATTTGCATTGGCAGGACGATGGAAATGTAGCCCATTGTCCCTTGACTTTGCTACTCAAGGGGGATGTACAGGATACATCAGTACCTTGTTACATTGCTCAGTGTAGAATCTTTCTTTTGATGCTTTATGAAAAAGGAGGGTGTGTCCTTGCATTCCAGTCTTTTCTTTGTATGCCACTGCCCCTCTAGTGTTGCTGCAGGGTTACAGTGCTTGTGGAATTTGCCCTGGTTTAAACAGGAGTCATTCCAGTGGCTTCAGAAGAGTTACAATTCTCTCTGCTACAGCAACACCCAGCTGTGTAGCACAAACCTGTTGGGAACACCACACAGTGGAGCTGTCTTGTGATGCCCTGTGAGAAACAAACAGAAAACAGGCTTAGCTGAGCTTTGGAAATTGCCATCACTTGTTTTGCACTTGGGATAATTAGTCAGTGAAAATTATGCATCCTCTGTTATAATTTGCTTTTTTTTTGTTACTAATGGACACTCTTCAGATAAAAAATAAGTCCAAAAGGTGAATGCCTTAACTTCATAGCCAAAAGCTTTCCTGACCACTTGTCATAGACTCTTTTCTGCTCCTTCAGTGCTTGAATTCTGTGTGTAGTGAGCAGCTGTGTATCCGGGCTGAATTAGATGCTAATATTTGTGGTCTGTGTTTGGCCCAGCCACCTGTGGGGAGTTATTCTCTTCCTGTCAAGTTATGGGAAAACAGGCTGATAAAGATGGTCCTTGAAGGAAGCACTTTTGTGTAAACTAAAATGAATTGGGCTCTCACTGTTGGCTGATGGCCCTTCAAGGGCACAAGAAGGAGAAAGAGAAGAGGAGGAGAAGGATGAAGTAAGCCCCCAGACCCATTTAATAAAGACCTCCTGGAATACCCTATGCAGGCACAAAGGAACTCTAATGCTGTCACTCATGCACAGGAGGGTCCCACTTACATAACGGGGGGAGGGACTGGAGGGTCCCTGGCTGGGCGGGGCCGGCCACACCTGCCCAGGTGAGACATCCCTTTGGCCAGTCGGATAAAGAGCAGCTGGCTCATGTTTGGGGCTCGCTCGCTTCATGGGACAGGACAGGGGGGCCTTGGCAGGGACACTCTCCTGGGAGCCAGCTGGCCTGAGGATGCAGCCACTGCTGGGGAAGTCTGGGCATTCTGGGCTCCCTAAGGCATTCCACGGGAAACACCTGGGCAGGTTGGGTGTTTATCCCTGGGGGCTTATTTTCCCTTCTCTCTCTCTCGGGTTTTTCCTGTTTACTTGGCCACTTCTGGTAATAA
>JAWWMO010000011.1:22643321-22658807 GCA_035047845.1 Dendrocincla fuliginosa
CGCCAAACTTGGATAAAACTGGGAAGGGCTAACTCAATAAGGGTAAAGAGGGGAGGAGAGAAGGGAGTGGCCAGCTGCGAGGGGATGGTGAACGTGCCGTTGTTAAGGGCAACCAGCTGGCCAATAGCAGGGATCTCCCCAAGCCCGGGAATAAAGGAGCCAATAGAAGGTAGTAACTGGGGAAAACTGGGGTACACAGACCAATCAAAACATTCGTCATCATGACAATTCATTTACAAATCCAGTACCTATCTAATACAACTGTTTAACTATCTAACTCTATTGTTTAACATGGGAATAACAAGATGCGGTGATTAGAGCGATGATCTTCTTGTCACAGTCGAGTTTCTGCTAACTGAGGCCGGCGTCCGGTAAGGTTTTTCTTCCATGAAACATAATTTAACCTGATTCCCACATCAGTGAAAGATTGTGTAAGTCTTTACTATTGCCACATTTCCTCCCAAATTTGTCTCTCTGCTTGACTGAGCTTTCTGCCTCATTTCATTCAAAGCAGGACAAGATCTCTGGGAATATGTGTTTTTATTCCATGAGAAGTGTCTGTAAATGTAAAGGATTGTTCCCCTGGTTTTCTGCAACCACAGGGACACCTCTTGGGTATCACAAAGCAAGTAAGAGAGTGAACTTGCAGTGCTCAAGCTCTGCACATCTCTGATTACACATTTCAGAGCGTGACACAAAAAAACCTGGGCATTCCTGACGACTACTGAGGCCTCAGCCCCATCTCTCCATCTCAGCCATGGCAACCAGAGCTCACTCAGGACTGCTGTTTACGGAGGGTCTCTCTCCACTGAAAGCTTCTTTAGAGAAGACATACAATCCCCTCACAGACCTGAGGGTCTGCTCCTTGTAATAGCAATGCTTTGGAAATAGAAGGATTTTAGCCTCCTCCAATGCCTTTGAATTTTAACATGATAAATCAACCTATTCTTCCGATCACCATTAAAAAAATAAATCAGTATCTCACGGGTAAAAAATAGTAGGTCACAAACCCCCAAACTCCAGTCTGAGCAACTCCAACCAACACTTTGCATCAGGCTGACCATTTTGGCAGCATCTTCCAATAGGTACTGCTGTATTTCATATGAGTTTAACTCCTGCTGGGGTTTGTCCTCATGCCCTTGATTTCCCCAGGAGAATCTAGGGCTGCAGTTCCTCTGCAGCTGGAAGTAACCCTGGCCAGAATTAGCCATCCAAGAAGCAGATGGTTTGGAGCAGTCAGGCTGACACTCAGTTTGTCAAAGCTATTGGGTGCCAGCAGTCTCCAGGCTCATTGTTTTAAGAGCCAAAAAAAAAAAAAAAGAAAATGCCCACAAGAAAACAATCTAAAAGTAGGAGAATTGCAAAGGATGACAGTTAAAGGTAAATTATTTCCTGTACAGGGTAATTTCCATAAAGAATGAGTTCCTGAAGAGGGACATTAAGCAAAGAATGCAACTATGTTTGGGGGACAAGTAGGCAATTTTCTAAAGATGAAGATGGTAGGGGCATGGAGAAAAGAAACTAGACAACGGAAAGGACACACTCATCACTCAATAGCCTCTTTTCTTTACATGAGTGTTTTGGGCTTCTGGGGAACACAGATAGGGACAATAAATGCGGCAGGGCTTTGCCAACAAGACAGAGCCTCTCCTGATGCCTAAGGGCAAACCTGCTGCAGAGGAACAGCTACACAGCTTCTGAAGGAACACCCCCCCTGCCTGGGACTGTGTGAGGAGGCACAGAGCAGAGCACAAGGGCACCAGCACACCCTGAGCGGGCTCGGCGTGCCCGTCCAGCACTGAGGACACAGGCACACCCTGCTGATGGCACTGCCGCTCACCAACAGGACCATGTCCCTCCAGCCCCTCAGAGTCTGAGCCCTCTGTCCAAGTGTCCAGTAACAGCCCTGCACGTGGCAAGCAATGAACCAGGTCTAGGGGCCATCTGGAGAGTCCAGCCAGAGCAAAAGGTGCCAGAGATGGCAACAGCAAAGGCCCAGTGTCCACCTGGGAGGATGGGGGACTGGAATCAGCACCCCACAGCGGAGGTGCTGGGCTGGGAGGGGTCTCCAGTGAGGGCTGGTTAGTGCCCTGGCACAGGGGAGCTGCAGGGCAGTCAAGGCCTGGTCATCCAGTTACAGCTCGGAGAGTTCATGTCTGTACCCATTCCATGGGGAGAATTAAAAAAACAGGCCTGGAAGGCAGCTAATGGATGGAGTGGAGGCTGGTGGGTCAGATCATCCCTGGGATGTCCCCATCTACCACACTGAATGGAAAGGTGGTGCCAGAGGAGGTGCCCCATCTCCACCAGCACAGCAGTCTGCAAAAGCTGCAGCATCCTTCCCATCTGTGAAGCAAGACTGAAGGGAAGATCACACTTCTGTGGCTGGAAAGCCCCTCTTGTGGATTTGAAAGATTTCTTCAGATCTATCTAGTTGGCTGCCCATAACTCCAGCACCTTAGGCTTCCCTGTTGGGACTGAAAATGAAACTTGGATTTCAAACTGCTCTGCTGAACACATGAGAATCATCTGTCATTGGCTACAGCTTATTCAACACTCAGAGCCAGAACATTTAGTGCTGAAGGAGCAACGACAGTTAATAGGAGTCTTCATCTTAGAGTAAGTGGGCAATGCTCAGGGTCTGCCAGTCCATGGAAGGGAAAGCTTCCCCCTCTTGCACAGGCAGGGAGAAGATCACACTTGTGTGCAACTCTAACAGTGAGAGTCCCACAAGGTACTTGTGATGCTCAGACTCATACAATATATTTCTACCCAAGCAAGAAATTCACTAGCTTATAGGATAACTGCTCTTCCTAAAGGTACTCTGTCCATGGAAAAAAAAAATAATCTTGTTAATGTACTAAGGAGAGACAAAAGAAAGTCGGAGGTAACTTCATAGAGAGGAATTTAACTGCAGCAATTTGCATCAGTTAAATATGCAATCGATCCTGTTTACAGACCACTATGTAACTGGCATTATTAATAAATCATATTCTGTTTCCTCCCCTTAATTGCACTAACCGTGTTAACAAAATTAGGAGAAGAGCCTAACAATAAAGAAATAGCTTATTTTGAAAACAAAATTAGCAGCCTGAGGTACTGAGGCACGTTGCTGAGAAAGCAGGTGGCCACAGGTGGCTCTGAGCCTCGAAGGGGATGGCTATCCATACGCTGTGCTACAGGGCTTGGTTGCACTGTGATGAAATACTCTGTCTGCAAGCTGGCACAACACATTTGTTTTCAGAGCAATTAAAATCTACAGTAGATTGGAAAACATAATTTTTATGAACCCCCCCAGCAAGACAATAGTTTACAGACCTACTGCATGAGCATAAGGATTTTGTCCTTTGGGCTAAAACCTTGTTATTTTTCATCTCATCGCATTTGGACCTTTTTTTTCCCTTAGCAAAAAAAGGTGTAAAAATGTAAGTAACACCAGTCAGCTACATCTCACAACCTGCACACCGCATGGACAGGTGCTGCAAAGGTGTTACCATCTATTAGCAAAGGTGTTATTATCTGACTTTCAAGGTAACAGGTTGTCCTGGGAGCTGTGCTTGTGCAGCTACCAGTTTCTAGTGAGCCACTGTCATACAATGAACAATTCATTAATTGGAATCAAGAAAAAAATTAAGTTAAGCCTCATCTAGGGCACAGAGATACACTGATATAACCATATTCCACAGAGAGACTTTCTGAAAATTAAAATATCATGTCTCTAAAGCTTACTGATCAACAGTGAAATTCTTCACTTAGGAAAGAATTCTACTTCAGAATTTTTCTTCATGATTTGTCAAATACTCTATGATTCATTTTCTAGGATATTTAGACATTTTTCTAGAATCCAGGGAAATGGTGTTTTAGTCTCCCCATAGATATTTTTGTGCAGCAGAACCATTTTTTATAGTGCTGCTGTACCTAATCCATACTCTGTCATTAGTGTTTAAAAAAATCAGCTGTTCTGTTTGCAAGTTTAGAGTTTACAATTTCAACAGCCCTCTAGGATCCCTTTGATGTAGGGAAGAAAAGGGCCTTCCTTGTCCCTTTTAAAAGCTTCAGTCATAACACCCTAAAAGAACCAAGTGCTCAGCACCCACAAGTCAGGCAAACCCAGGGCACTCTATTTTATGAGATCCTCCAGAAGATTCTTCTTTACAAAGCCCTTGAGTTCTACACACTGGTCTTAAACAAGTCATCTCATTTGTTTCCAAAGAAATACACTGAAAAAGTTACAGCTGGGCCACAGCTTTTAAGAGCCTTGGCAGCTTCCTGCTTTCCTCCCCTTTTGGCTGCCCCTCCTCTCCCTTTTTCTATGCCTGCCAGCCCTGTATTTTTTCAGTCTCACCAATACTCTTGGTAAAAATAATCAGTTTAGCTTCCTATCCTAAATTGCTCTGTTGAGAAGCAGAGGTGTAAGAAGAACATGCTCCCCACACTAACAGAAGAAATAGTCAAGCTCTTGGACACCAACAGAAACAGCTACTAGGGGGAAAATTCATTTACTTTCTTTAAGGTCAGTCTCCACCGCCCCTAAACCAGAAATATTTAAATATGAAAGTGTTATGCAAAATCAAAACCGAAATTTGTTCATAACTGGGAAAAAAAACTTGGTTGTAACTGGAGCCTAATAAGGAGCAACTGAGGGAGGTCATTCTGCTGTACCTTTACTCAGTCCCTCTGGCAAACAGGAAAAAGACCCCACCATCTCTAGCTATAGTCTCCACCAGAATATTAAGCACTTTTATATTGTGCATTTCCAAGAAAAATGTGCTGCACCAATTAAATTTTTTCAGAAGTCACCTTGCTCTTGCATCTAAGGGTCATGTGCTGTTACAACACCCCATGCCTCTGGAGCTGTGCTATCTCCTTTCACACAGCTCGACCTTTTCCCTTTTCCTTATGGCATCTGAAGCAGAGCTAAGTTGCTGTTCGTCAGCAAGGGCTCTCCCTCCTCCCTGCTTTTTTCCCCTCACAGCTTTAAATTAGGCTTCCCTCTGCATACAAATTCCTGCCCTTATCTTGCTTCAGCCCTGGCCTGTCTCCCACTGTGCAAAAACTTGCTGCTTCTAATCTCAATTTCTCAGCCAGCAATCCGTGCAGTTACAGCTCACACACCACGCCATTTCACTGGCAAGGAGAAGTAACTCCCTCTAGTCTACACTTCCAGTGTGCCTCTGCCCCTCCCAGCCTGTCCTGAGGGGCACGTGTTGCCTGTTTGACAGTTCTGAACCTCCTAGTTTTCCTGCAGTTGCCTAATAACCAAGTTCAGAGAGTGTCCCTGAGCATTCCCTGCACAGCTTTGAAGCTGTACCCACAGAATGTGGAAGATAAATATTCCTCCTGCTCACTAAAATACTGGTAGGATTGCCATGGTTCCTGCAGAGCACACAACAGAGCACATCATCACGCGGAGCAGGAGGCATTGCCTCTGCTAAGCCTTTTGGTGTACAGAACGCAGAGTGCTCAGCATTTTAGTTTAAAAGGTATTCATCTGCTCCCAGTGCCTCTAAAACAGTTTGGGCTGTGGCAGAAGGCAGGGGCAGGTGTATTTTTGTTATTATACTGGAGTCTTTGAGGAATACTAGGAAGATTCGCAAGAGAGGCAGAGAAAATCAGCATGTCAGAGGGCTGAATGTGCTGCAGCTGTCATCCTCCTGTACCATGTGAAGGCACAGAGAGGACAAACATTCCCTGCATCTATTGCTGACCTTTCAGAAGCATGTGACCCTTATGAACAGATTGTTTGGCCCAACTCTGAAGCTTATTCTATATCCCTTATTCTACTTGAAGAGTATCCCTTCCTACTGCAGCTTCAATAGGATCATTTATGGGGACAGTGCTCCTCAATCCTCTGCACAGAGGAACAACAAGTCTGGACTTTCCCTCTTGGGTGAAGAGAGGCGAAATCAGGGCACCTGAAAAAAAATATCCAGTGCTCAAAGAATACAGCTGGCAAAGTCAAGGATCAGCAGTATTATTAGCATTTTCTTTTACGGGGTATTTATTCTAATGCTATGGATTCAGATAAAATAGGCATGCATTATCATTTCACCTGATCTAAAGATGGAACTGCAACTGCCTTTGAAAATGGCTTGAAAAGCCACCTAATCCTACTAAAATGCCCATTAAACCTCTGCTTAATTTAATCTGTAGCCTCTTACAGAAGTTTCTTCCAAAAAGTTTCAAAGAGATAACACTCTACCCTAACTGCACACTGATTTTTTAATACTGGTAATTAAATTTGTTTCTTTCTTCAATGCTGCCAAAGAACACCCCAACAATTGGCCAGATTTCAAGAAGCACTGGTAACATAAAGTACCCACTGTTCTCAAAAAACCAATTCACCGCTTCTCCAACGCATGTTGTTCAAAGCCATCAACCTCTTGGTAAAGGAGTCTGTATCAACTAAAAAGCAGCATCATTTAACAACAGAAGTGACAAAACCCCACTTGTTTCAAGGAAGAAGATTCAGTAAGACATAAGACTGGTTAATCTCCTCCATTGCTCTCGTTCCTTTACCATCTTAGTTTTGTAAAACTCAGACTGGAGGTCCTAGTTCAGCAAAGAATTTTGCCATACATTCAAGTTCCACTAGAACGTCTTCATATGCTTCATTATATCAAAATACTGAATTAAATCAGAGCCTCTGGTGTTAATGATTTCTGCACCACTGAGAGGAAAGCTGGACAAAACAGTTATTTTTCAGATTCAGGCAAGTATTTGAACATAGATCAACAAAAAAAGCAGCTGTGCAGAGCAAGATCTTATATTAAAAAGCACTATCACTAGCCTGAAACCAATCTGACAACCTTTAAATCAGACTTCAGCTGATCTCCAGACCATAAATACTACTTCCTTCATTCAATTCATGTACAGCAATAAAAGACCAGTAGCCCAGAGCTTTTGCTTAGCCTGATAGACAACACAGCTGAGGTCAAGCAGTGACACAAGTGTGTCTTCATTGCATTTGACTGGAGTTCAATAAACTTGTGTAGATCCAAGTGCCAAAGCCAGGGGAGCTGTTCGGAGTTCCACGAAGGCAGAGCACTGGGGAGATGAAAGGCAGCTGCCAGTGTGTGGCCACGGGACTGTACCCTGCAAACAATGAAGGGATCGATCGGTGCTGTCATCCCACGGCTCTGCCTGAGCTCAGCACAGCTCAGGAACTACACTCAGCAGCAAGAGGGAACCTTCTCCTCTCCTCTGCTCCCATCCACATTATAATATATGGAAATAACTGAATACTCAGAGGAACCTTACGAATTTTGGGGGTCTCAAAAGCAATTTTCAATTTCACCACATGAAATGTGTGTGATTTGATCCAACACATTTAAATGAGCTCATGAGAAGAGTCAGCTGGTATAAAATAATTTGCTTGGGAATGAAATCTGCCCCTGTCCTTCAGCAGTCCTGTCCCTCTCCATACTCATGGACACTTTCTTAGTCATGTACAGAGCTGCTTTGAATAACAGAATAATACCCGCCATAAAATCATTAGAACCACATACAGTAAAAGACATTCTGCAATATCTCATTTCCAGACACTCATTGGTTTCCACAAAAGGCAGGTAAAACTGGAAGTCAAACCAAGTTCTTGCCGGTTTGAATATTCAAAAGCTGTTCTTGAGTACTTGTACTGATGCATCCCTTCCCACTGTAGCAAGGCCAGCAGTTGCAGCATTAGCCAGCTCTGTATCTGCTGTGTAGAAATCACAGTGCTTTAACCACCAGCATAAGTGAATTTATCCCAGGAAGGAGGAAGAATGACAATTCAATGGCATAATACAGACATGTGCAGACAATTAATAATGATCAATTAGTGGGGGAAAAATAACTGTATGGAGAATGTTTGGTTTGGGATTCATTTTTGCTTTGCTAAAAGCAATGCTGGGACAATAAATCTTATTTTATATCCAGTAGGAAATACCACTATGATTTACTGTAATTTCAAACATTAGCAAACAACTGACACAGTGATATGTACCATCATCTGAGCAGAAATTCATAATGTTTAATCAGCTACTTGCTATAAAAGGACATTTGCTTGTTGGATTGCTTTTAATCAGCACTAACAGAATTAAAAAGAAACATCTTTTGAAATGAAGAGAAAATCAGATGTGCCATTAAACTGGCTCTCTCTCATGCCTGAGATTCTGTGACTGCAGTCACATCTGATGTGCCCAAGGGTCCATCCTGTCTTTCCTGTCAGTGGGAGACTTTGCTTCAAGGCTACTAGATCAGGCTGGAACAGAAGCAGGCTTTGACTTGCTTTTTCCCTTTGAAAGCTCAGCACATGCTCACACTGGGCCCTGTTGTAGGTGGCACTGCACACTATCCCATCATTAACTCTGCATTCCTTTTATCCTCCACATTTGGGCCTTTGTAATGCAAGGACAATGCCAGAAAAATTCCCTCCACACACATAAAATGTATTTACTTTTCATTTAAAAAAAACCCCAGATTTAAATAAGACAATGGTAAAATACCTTATAATATTTTCAGCTGTTGACTTTGAATATTTTCAGATTGGTTAAAAACACTGCGGAAAGGCTGGTAGATTTATTTGTTCTGATAGCTCATGCTCTGGCTCTCCTGGCAACCCAAACTTACACGTTGATACACAAGTAGTTTCAAGTCAGTAAAAAAGGATAAAACCTTCCTTTCTTTTCTGTCCTCGCAAAAAAATCTCAGTGATGAAAACTAAACCAAAGTGAGTGATGAACAGGCACACAGCTCTGATTCTGGGGTTTTTTGGGCAATCATAACCTACTCAATTATTCACAAGATGCTTCTTGCTGGGTTTATTATTAAAAAACCCCAAACCCACAACCGGTTTTAAACCCACCAGAATCTGCATGAACTGGACAGTACAAGAGCTCTGGAGCCCCTGGCCATGGTCCTGCTCTGCAGCTGCTCTCCCACCCTGGCTCAGGTGAGCTCCTTTGCCTCCCTCCCTCTGCGTTGTGGAAAATGAGCATTCACTTCCTTTGACAAGTGCTGTCCAGAAATGTGCCCTGAGCAAAGATAGAGCACAGATTAGTGCTTGGTACAACATTATGTGTCCCCCAGAGCCACAATGAAAACTGGACTTCCCTGCCTACACGATTCACCCTGGTCTATGTCACATTCCCAAAATTATGTGCTTTACCCGTGAAACAGATCACATGGGTTCCCCAGAGAATTCTTGCAAAAGGATTTCTTAACGCAGTACAGCATTACATGTCCAGGTCCTTTATGCAAAGCCCCTATGTATGTCTATAGGTATTTAATCCAGCTGAAAAGCTGTCAATGTTACCTATGCTTGTAACAGTTTCTGCACTGGATCTTTGTTTCACAAGCCACATTTTACTAAAATACAAGAATTTTTGAGAAAAGTTCACCTGGAATGATAATAGTGTATATCAAACTCTATGAGAGGAAACAGCATTTCTTCCATTTTTTGCCATGAGGAACTTGCTGTACTCTGGATTTTATGTTTATGTGTGCATTTACCTATTTCACATATGCAATACCACATCCTCATTGCACTTATCCTTACATTACTCCAACTTCTATATGGGAGGATCCAAATAACTCCAGAGCCCAAAGTTTAAAATAATTTCTTAATCTACAGTAACATACAGCTTAACAGCCTGTTGGCAGCAGCATGTCTCCTGAATTTGTATTTCAGTTCACATGTCACTATCCAGGCTCCAATATTTCAGCACAATTACAAATTAATGAGATAGGTAGTCTCCATTGCAGAGATAGCAGCAATCTGTGAAAGGGTATTAAGAAAAGGAGTAATTTATTGGCTTGTGAAGGTTCCAAGTGTGCAGTCACATTAGCATGACAGTGGGAGGTCAAGAGACTCATTAGCCAGCAGTTATAAGATATGCAACTCAGTGTGTGATAGTGGCAGGATGTACGTGCAACATACACTTTAGGAAATGCAATTACTGGGCCCTCACTTTGGCATCACCTTTCTCTGTATCTCCCAACCCGCCCGGGGGCTGTGCATACCCATTGTGGGGGTTGCCATTGCTGTGTGCCTGCAGTAGGAAATCCAGTCCAAATATCCAGCTGTGTTTCATACACTGCTACATTACCTAAATATCTTGTCCAGTAACAGTGGAAGAGCAGAGAGCAGAACACCTGCTGTCCCACTCACCTGGGTAAGGGATCCAACAACCATGCTCCTTGCCTCAGCAGAACACTAACCTTAACCTGGGTGCTGACACTGGCAGAGATGGATCTTGTTAGTACCTTTCAGCTTGAACAACAAAGGAAGTATGGCCTGGGTTTGAAATTTGGGAGTGGGGACAAGGGAAAGGGAAGGCAGATGATGGATGGAAAGAGGAAGAAATAATGTGGGGGGGTGGGGCTTGAGGTGAGATACAGCAGTGAGGCAGCGTTACCAGAGGAGAAAGACTGTGGAGAACCTTCACCTTGGATAAACTTCTATGACAAGGTGCAAAACTGAATAAATTACCAAAAAAATGAAGGTTTTAGATCCTGATAAAACACAGTGGCATGGCTCCCCGATTGCAGGGGTACTCTGATGGTTTACACCCACTGAGATGGCTTCATCTCATTTTGAAAGAGCCTCCCTTCTAGGGAATGAACTCTGGAGACAGTCTGAAGCATCTGACCACTGTTCATTCACACAGGGGAAAAAAAGGCTGAAATAACCTTGTAGAAAACACAAATCCTGTATGAAACAGTAATGCCAACAGGGTGACCAGGTACCTTGTTTAAATTAGCATTAGGTTGGGCTGGCATTTCTTGTCTCTCACCCCTCCTTCTCTGGTCAGACACGTTGCATCCTTTGTCTCTGGAACAAGGGATTAAAGCAAAGACATACACGTGTTTTTGTCTAAATCAAATATGTAGAATGGAGTAATTGCTTCTGAATGTGTTTCATGACTGATATCAGCAAACACCTTAATTATTAATTGAATTTCTTTAAACTAACAGTATCAAAGCCTATTACATCAACTCTTATCACAACTGCAGCACTCCAAGACTTCAGTGTTATTCCTAATTAAACACATGGGTACCTATACGAAAGGGAAATAATATAAGCTTGGCTATTTTCATAGATGTAAGATATTCCTTAAATTTTACAAGAAGCTGTCTCTCCTAAGCATTGGGTTATTTCTCATTAAGAGCAGATTTGGATTTTTTAATCAGAAACATCGTATATTGTCTTCCCTTAGAAGTATTCTGGACTAATTTTCACCTCACCTAAAAATGGCAATGCCAGGTTAGCATAAAAATCAGAATGAGAGCAGAATCGTGATCAAATCTGTAGTCATATAAGCAGATCTTCAAAGGTTTCCTTCAGCTGATACCTGCATTATTCAGGCTTTTTATCAATCTCAACTTCTGATGTTCCTTCCCCTCGGTCATGGTTTTTGCACATAACACATCATTATGCTGTGGAGTTAATTGCCACAGGATGTTTGGAGGCCAGGAGCATATATGGGTCAACATAGATTAAATAGATTAACAAAGAGCAGATTCATTGGGGAATTCTGCAAGAGTTCAATGCCATCTCTAAGTCAAGGTCCTCGAACTGAAGGTCACCGGAAAGACTTCGGTTTCCTTGTAGCCTGACTCCCTGCACAGACAAATCACAGCTCCTTCCTCATGCACAAAGACACTGCTGGACAAAGCCCTGTGGTGTGACCCCACATGGCTGTGCCATGTGCTTCGTTCTGTGAGGAATCTTACTGCTGCTTCCTTTCATCAACATGTAGGGCTGAAGGGACAGATGTCCAGCAACTGCCCCAAATAGGGTGATACGTAAATGAGAGAGTAGGAAAATTAACTAGAGGAAGTTGTATTTGAAAAAAAAAAAAGAGAAAAACAAAAAGATTGAATTGCACAGTAACAAGAAAAACAAGCTCAGCTCTTTACTGAAATCCTGCTGAAAACCAACCAACTAAATGAGGTGGAATATAGGTCAATCTAAAATAGCCATTCACATGTCAGTGGAAGGCAACATCCAGGCCCAGGGCAAGTATTTCCTCTAAGCAAAACCCTTGCCATTTGAATGCAGACTTCCCATAATAATAGGTGCTTCACCAGAGTGGAAATACTTAAAATATCTTATACTGCTGTCTCCAAACCCCTCTGCTTTGGGAGGAAAGCAAGTCTGTTGTCCATTTGGCTAAAGGTCAAAGGCAGCTGAGGGCACATTCTGCTCCACATCTCACAGCACCACAGCACAGAGGACACTGCCCCGGGGACAGGACGTTTTGACAACCAAGAGCAATGCCTTCTCCTCCATACTGACCACTGGGTCTGAAGTAGCTGCTTCATCTGTTCCTGAAAGCCTCGTTCACATTGGCAGCAGTGCACAACCAATGGTGTTTAAAAAGCCAAAAAGAGATAACATCTCTTTTATCAAGGCAGATGCTGGCCAAAAGCTTGGGAGGTTCCACCAGAACAGCTGGTTTAGCATCCCGGGTTAGGAAATGGCCTCTGTTTAAAGAATTTTTAATGAACTAGTCAGGTTCTACAAGCACACATGGCGGATTCTCCTCTCTTCTCATTCCATTATAAAAGATAAATTCATTCCCATCTATAAACGTAGCCCACAAATGGAACAAACTTTATTAGATTCAGGCTCTAAGGATAAGGAGTATCAAGCTCATTTTGCAACATGAACTCTCATGAGAGTAACCCTTCACCCTCATCCCTAGTTTCTTTTAGGCCAGTACTCCTGGAATTGAGCGTTTGAAGAGCCATTTTACTGGTGTAATTTAGGATGAGTCCAAGGAATCCCCAAATGCCCAAGGAGTCACAAAATCCTCTTTAAGGCAGTAGAACTGTGTCTAATTATTCCAAAGTAATTGTCTGTATCCTACCTACTTGGATATTTACAAAACAAAAAGGAAACACAGGCTCACCGTGATTTCACAAATACCCAGGTGATCACTTGTGAATGTCAACAGAAAACACTTCCACTGCTTGCAGCTATACATTGCCTTGTCCTGATTCTTCATTAGCAATATACATTATGTTTTTTAATTACTGCAGTGCTAACAAATAACACATTCCTGTTTTTTACAAACCAGCCCGGGTGACATCTACTGTGTCAGTTAAGCCAACACACAGAGAGGAATAAATGTTAAGGTTGTGTCTTAATAACAACCCAAATTAAGATAGTGCTGTAATAATGCAGATCAAGTTTAACTACAATCCCTTCAGTTACAAGCTAGTGATGGGTGGACTTCAAATGCTCAGAGATATAAAAACACAATTCCTGGCCAATGCAGGAGTATTTCCCCCTGCCCCAGCACTCATGTCCTCTCTTTTTTCTCCTCCTCCCCCCCTGCTTGCATCCACTCCTCTCTCTGACTTTTGTCATCACACTACCTAACTTTCTTTCATCTTCCTTTGTACCATGTTCCCCTCCTGCCACATCTTAATAGAGTGATATCTTCACAGTACCCGGAAACAATGGAGATAAAATCCCTTTCTTAAGGGATTGTGCCATTTTCCCAAATTACACCACAAGGCTGTGTTTTTTACAGAGTTCAAAAAACCAGACCTGGAGCCCAGCATAGGAATTGAATATCAATCTCCTGGAGAGAACAGTCCTATAGACTCCAGTAGGTCCCTCGACCCTTATCCTAAAATCAGGGTTGACCCATTGATGCTGGCCTGGCCTTTCCACCAAAATAGAACTGAAGGTGACCGGCAGAAGAGTTCAAGCTTTGCATCCACACAGTTGGCTCACACGTTTCTTTTGAAAGCCAATGGAACGAACGTGAATGAAATCTGAGAGTGGTTCTGGCAAACCCTGGTCACACAGGGTGTTAAGCACTGACCCTCTCCTAAAGGCTGGCCAAATAACCCTGAGGTACAAATCACCTTCTCACTTAACTGTTGTCATCTGGAAGGTCGACAAAAGGAAAGAATTCTGAAGGATTCCCCTGTGTTAAACCTCCTTTGTCCCTCGTTTTTCATTCAGCGTTGCACCTGAAACGAGTAAATCAAATCCCAAATTGAGGCTGCACAGACATGAACATTTTAGCAGACCAAAAAGAGCCTTAATATTTTGTGCTATTCAGCGATGCCAGATAATTCAGAAATCCCTGTCCTGCAAACCATCCAAACACACATAGATGCTGCTGCCCCTGTCCTAGATGGCAGCTGTGCCCTGGCTGCTTTCATGCTCAGCACAAAGCCTACACATGCTGCAGCTATCTCCACTTATAGACTTTGTATAGGTTTGGAGTTTATCACATTTTCATGGAAATTCAGTTCAGTGCTCAATTTACCCTTATTTAAATGCTAATTTCAGTGAAGTGGTTTAACAAAGCAATTATGAAAAAAAGGCTCTAATCTTCCACCGACTGAGTAGGGAGAAACTCAGAATGTGGTAGACAGATTAACCATGTAAATGCAACAAAAGCGTTCTGTTTCCTACTTAATGCATGGGGCTGATAAGCGATTCGGTTACAAAGGTGACAGTTCAGCCTCCTTCTCTAAATATATAACACCAAAGAGTCAACAAAACACTAGCACCTCATGCAGGGTGTTGCATTTAATAATTATCCTTAGCAACCTCTCTTGTTTTCTACTTAACACTCACTCTTGTTTTCCTTCCTAATGTATGTTTATCCATTTTATTTAAAACTTTTGACTGTAAGATATAATCAGACACTTTAGAAAGCATTTTGCCATAATTGTAGTTAGTCGAGTTAAGTGCTACAATTTAAAATGCTTTAATGTTAATTCCATCTTCCCCCTCCGCCAGAGCAGCAACTGAAGCTGACAGTGCCAAGGAGTTCAAGAGGCCTCCTCCTGCAAGACTCAAAATGCACCAGTTCTACCAGATCCCCAAACCTTTTCAGGTTGAAATTAAACATGAACACCTTACCTACAATGATACGTTTTTCAGAGCAAGGATAAACAGAAGAGAAAAATGAGACATGGGAGTTTCAAGCCTGATACTCATTTCGTGGATAATGTAGAGTGCCATTAGGATTTGCAGCATCTCTCTGCTCTTGAGAACAGGTAACATGTGACTGACAGAAATCTGTGAGATACTGTCAAATACTCAATCTTTTGCCTCTGAATCAATGGAACTTTATTCAAGTTGAATACCCAAAGGATTCAATGTCAATGTTGATTTATGAGTTTCAAATATCAGATTTTATTTTCTAAAGTTTAATCATCTCAGTTCTTTTCTTCCAGAGACCTGTTACCTCTCTTTGAGAGCTTCCTCTTGGATTTTCTATCATCTTTTCACTTCTCCCCAACACTACCCTGGTTTCTCCCATCCCTTCCTGACTGTGTTGCCTCAAGGTTATACAATTTGTAGGGAAAGGGCAGTGAAAGAAAAGAAAAAAGCAAAGGCAGCTTGTTCCAGGGAGGGTCCGGAGGGCTGTGGAAACTGAAATTAAGCCAATGTTGAAAGCTTTACCCAAACAGTAGTTTTATTACCAGAAGTGGCCAAGTAAACAGGAAAAACCCGAGAGAGAGAGAAGG
>JAWWMO010000011.1:22667579-22684852 GCA_035047845.1 Dendrocincla fuliginosa
ATTTTAATAAATTGGCCATTTTGCCTCACCCTTTGCGAAGTGGCTCGTCCTTCTTTCCCTCTCAGGTCTGCGTCACACTGAGGCAGGTATGTAGACAATGAATAGTTAAGGAGTAGCTATTAATGATTTTATTACACTTGTTATCGTCTTCTCTGCCCCAAACCTGGGCGTTACTTTGAAGGTAAGACTGCAGCTTATGGGTTCTGTAATGCTCAACACTATAGGGTCTGACTGGCTACTAAACACAAATGCTTTCTTAATGCCCCTTGAATTGACATTTCATCATTGTTATCCTGTAGGTTCTGAGGCAGAGCAATAGAGATTCAATTTTGGGTTCTCAGTTGGATTTTGCTTAGCCCTTCTTTAATGAGTTACTTTGTTTCCCTTTCTAGTTCAGCTTCCAGGTGTGAGTGTGGAAGAGTTGTGTAAATCAGGCCCAAGAATCTGGATTAAGGCATTTTTTTCCAAAATGTTTGAGATAGTTTTCCCTTCTATCAAAAATATGAGGTGGCAGGGATTATTTTAGAAGCATGTATCAGCTAATTCAAAGCAATGAAAGAATGAAGTCGCGTGGGCCTTGATTGGGAGGCTAATTGCTAGGGATGAGGAGCTCTGGAGGATCTGGATGAAGTCTCAGTACCTGGGGCTAGGTATGGAGATGGAGGGATCCAGGATGTTCTGGGCAATACTCCTGAGTGGCGGAGATGTGAACTGGCAGGTTGGTCTCTTAGGTTACAGTCACCTGACATTTCATGTGAGGATGCTCTTTTTACAAATCCTTATTGGATGTGAGTGAGCTCCTGTAGGGCCAGGGAGAGGGAGAGGAGATGCAGCAGTTTCTGAAAGTGCTAACTGAGAGAAAAATTGCCTTGGCAGCCTCACTCAGCAGATGGTAAAGTCTGCATCTGCTGGCACACAGGCAGAGATGCAGGTACTGGGCCCTTCCTGTTGACAGCTACGCCAAATAGAGCAAGTTTGCTTTCCAAAATCTGAAGAGGCCTTCAAGAAAACTAGATCCAACAATGGGATCTCTTCAGACAGGGAAGGAAAGTAAATATAACTTACATCCACAGTAGTTCAGGTATGAATAGGGATTCTGTGCAGAAGGCAGAGCCTTTTTTACTCATGTTTGCCAACAAGAACAGAACAAAAACTGATGGGTTTAGTCAAGAAAATGTAGGTTAAGTCTTTAAATCAAACTTTGAATGTGTTTTGTCAGGCTGATCCAACAGCGAGGCTGCATTGTGCAAGGCAGCTGCTGCTGCTCTGCTTCAGTACTGGAGGAGGGGACAGTGACAAGTGCAGTTCTTAAATCATTTTCCTCCACTCTGCTATCAAACTTAGACAGATTTCCACAGAAGTACAGCACGCAGTGAAACTTCCCCACTGGTGGAAAGACAGAATATCTGGTCATCTGTTTATTTAATATACAAATACTTCTTTTATCCAGTTCAGATGCAGTCCTCATGACGGGTGCAACAGAATTCCTTGTTTCCTGTAGTTGCAGTGTAGAAAGTTAATTCAAAACAAACAAACAAACAAAAGTTATGAATGGGAGGGTTGAAATGTGTAAGTGGCAGAAGGAAGAGATGTGGCAGGTGTGGATGACCCTGCGTTAGCAGGTTAACACAATACTGGCACATCCACCTGCAGCTTTTCAGGACACGTGATCAGGAAAACAAGGGGCAGCCTAAACAAGGAGCAGGCCACACCTGGGCAAGAGCAGAAAACACCTTTTCAGACACTGGGAGAAGGAGATAAAGGATGGTAAATCCCAATGATGCAGAAAGGTGGGACAGGATGGAGAGGAAAAATATCACAATCACTCTCGGCTTCTGTCAGGGTCTGAAAGGCACATCCAAACCCAGCACATACTCAGCAGGCTCTGGAGGACACAGGAGGTGGGAAAAGGGCTCAGTTGCCTGGCCCTCTGCACTGTGTTCAGACCGTGTGGGTAAACACACCTTGGCTGCCCGGCCTGGACACAGGAGTCCTAGTGCTGGTGAGAAAAATGACTGAACTACGAGTTGTTTTAAAATAAAAGAAATTGTAATTATAAATCAAATATAAATCCATTATTTTAAAATCAAATAAGTTCATGCACTGAGCTTCACTACAATATTATATTATTTCCTGAGGAGAAGCTTGTTGACAACAGAGAAAAGCTTGCTAAGGAAAAGACTGTGCTGAAAAAGAGGAGAGTGCTAATACTCTCTTGTCTTGTGTGGCTGTTTCATGGTGTTTGAACATTTAAAGAGCCTGACTGGTGTGATAATGAACTCTGCCTTGCACAGGGAGTCACTGCCTGACAGTACTGCATTAGGGATGTTGACAATGGCCAGTAATAGACAGAAGCTGCAACCATTTGCACCAGGCATAATACAGATAAATTACATGATGAATATGTATTTGAATAAGTTTCTACTTGGTCCTTGTTTTGAGTCCAGAAACAAGACAGCAGCAAGGTAGTTTTGAATGCTTTTTATGTTTTTGTGATGGTACTGCAGCAAGGGCACTGCCAAAGCTCTGGAGCACAGCTACCTGCCCTGTTTGCTGGGAACAGATTAGAAAATAGTCCTGGGACTAAACACAGACCTCCCACAGCTTCCTTTTTTAACACGTCAGGCTGTTACCCAAGAACAAGGGGGAAGGTAAAGAAGCCTGTATTATTTTTTGATTTCTTTCTATGGGGTCAACATCAGGTAACTCACTGCCACCAGTAAGGGAGGGAATATTGTTCACTGGTGGTAGTTGCTGGCATCCTACTCACACACTGTGTAAATGTCAGGCTTCAGCCCACTGGAAAGGCAAAATTGGCTGCAGAAAGTGAACTATCTGTAGGTGATCTCTGCCTATATGAATTAGGAAAAGGAACGTTAAAATAAATGATTTGGTAATTCCTGTGCTTTGTTTTCCAAAGTTGGCCTATGTGCTTTCTTAAAGTAGTGATATAAGAATATTTCTTCAATATTTGTAGGGAAAATGCAAGGAATTGGTAATGACATTGTTTTGATCTTGCTGGTGTTTGTATTGAATGGAAGACTGGTCCTAGGGTCCTGTCTGTCACTCTGCCCTCTAACCAGTGTCTCTTTGTTTTCTCTGTTCTGTTTTTTCTTTCACCCCCAAATGTTTTGAACGTTTCAGAAGCAGAGGAATGCCACAGGGGGGTAACTAGAGGTTGTAGGCTGAATTAATTCTCTCCCATGACAAGCTGAAATGATTAAGAAAAAGTGTTGTTGCCTTTTGGGTGGGGGAGGTTTGAGCGAGAGGATGGTCACCAAAAATTTGAATTGCTGCTTGGAGAAGCCTGTCTTTGTTTTGGCTGCTTTAGAAGTTCAGGCAATTGTGGTGGAAATTGAATGTCTTACCTGGGTGGGATGAATCAAGTCATCATTGTCTTTTGAAGGCAAGGACTCATTTGTCATTTGCCTCCAAAGATCCTGAACTTTGTACAGTCTCCTTGGACAGAAGAAAGAAGATGTTCTTATGGGCACTAAACCATTAGGAGCAAAAGGTTGAACATACTTTTTCTATTTCCTATTTTTAGAGCATACCTAGTCTTCAGTTGTGCATTTTTCAGCGTGTCTCCTCAGTGAGAATCTTCTGATATAGAGAGATATATATTAAACCTTTGTCCCAGATTTTTTTTTTTTAAAACCTCCTCTGTGATGAAAAAAAGTTCCTTTTTCAGTCAAGGCTGGGCTTTCATAAACATGACTGAGCTGTTTTAGATAAAAACTTTCAGCAAAAGTACTTGCCTTTGGGAAAGCCAGGCTCAGAAACTTTGTGAGGTATAAAGTCTGGGAATCAGCATTAATGGAACTTGGTGTTCACAGGCAAAACACTGATGAAAGAGTAACTCAGCCAACATGGGGATATAACATGTTATTGTTTCACAAATGTCAAACTGTCCAAGTTCACGTCCTTTACTTAAATGTCCATGACTTGTGGAAGAGCTCTGGCTCCTCTGAGGTGAAAAGGACCTGGGCTTGGAGCTGAGTCCCTGCTGCATGGGCTGCCTCCAAGGGAGAAGGGACCTTGGGCACCTTTGCTGTGCCAGTGGCTTGGGAAGCTGGGAGGGCTGGCACAAAGGGAGGGCTGGCACAGGGGGTGCCTGCATGGCACTGCCTGTCCTGGCTGGCACTGTCTGTCCTGGCTGGTCCTGCTGCAGAGGGGCAAATCCTGGCTGGAGCCCTTGGGGCTGCCACACTCTGGGTTGTTGGAGTGAGTTTCCCCAGTACTGCCATGCTGGATCTTCTCATACCTTTCCATCCATCGAGCTTTTAGAGTCTGACCAGGATCCTCAGACCTGGTGTAGCAGCCTTCACTTACTGCAAAAAAAACCAAAAACTCTTGTGTGTCCTTTCCTTCCACATGAACGAGTTATCAGCATTCCCTCAGCCAAGGCTTTGGATCCAGCCTGCTCCCTCGGGGTGTTGCTGTCCCCCCACCCCAGCTGTGAGCAGGCAGGGCACTGTGTGGACCCTGGGGGAAGCTAAACTCGTGCGAGCTGCACTGAGATGCACAGGGGTTCTGCTGAAGTTAAAGTTATGGGGATATCTGTCCCAGGTGAGGATTTAGTCCTAAGTCCTAATGGTGAAGGATATTTTGTGGTGTGCATGGCCAAGTAAACTGGTGGGAGGAGAAAACAAACTGGACTGAGGTGTGGTGGCCTTCTTGAGTTTTTGTTTCTTTTTTAACCTTGCCTGTTGGGTTCCCTCTTATTCCTGTTTGAGGCATGTAAAATAGTACTAGTTTCACAGCCTCATGTGAAGGGTTGTAATTTCAGGAGCAGGTCAGACTGCTGAACTTCCCTCTATCAGTTCTGATTTAGCAGCAGCTCCTCAGCTCTGAACTCCTGTGCAGACACAAACAGGCATGTTTCAGTTGGCAACTTGGCATCTTTAGCTGTAAAGTATAATGCTGGGCTTTGTGTGACAGCTTTAATCAACTTCTTCCTCAAGGTCACCCTTGGCTTCTGAGTTATGGGAGTCCCAAAACTTGTTGTGATTTATTTTGATGAAGGTAAGTCAGTCCATGTTTTCTGGCAGTTTGGCTGTTCTGTGATCTGTAACTACCTTGCTTCTAGTACTGAAAATACACTCAGGACAAATATGTGTGGATGGACAGCTCAAATAATAGCAATCCATCTTAGCAAATGGCATTAGTTCTCTTATTGCTTCTTTCAGCTGACTTGTCCCTTCATAAAAGGAGAGGTTCATTACTCCCATAGGAGGTTCAGAAAAACCATTTTTATCAGAAAAAACTGTTAGGTTTCTGGTAAAACACTTAGATGGTTTGGGAAGTGACAAAGGCATTTGTAAAGATTCTGGGGCAGCTCAAGTCAGAGTGAGGAGCTGGGTGTCTGACCTTGCTCCAGCCTCTCAGCCTGGGGGCAACAAAATTCAAACCCATTTATATTTGCTCATTTCCCTTGTGTTCCCATTTCCGTATGCACACACAGCAGAGATCAGGAGGATCAGCATGACTGCCTTAGGAATGGTACACAGCGTGTATCAAAATGATTGCCAAGTGGGTCAGTGGATGTTGTGGTGACAAAACTGGTTGTAATTGTGGGATGAGGATGAAGCAAGTTCACCCGGCTGTAATTTTGATGTAGCCGAATATCAGGGTTGTGCCTGTATGAGCCAGTACACTTAATGAGCCAATCCCTGGGTGGCCCAGGAACTCTGGGGCTGCTCTCTGGATACAGGACTTGTGGGACTGCCCACAGATAGGGTGATTAACTGAACTCCCAGCCAGCCTTCAGCAAAGCAACACACAAGGATCCCTGCAGAGTGCTGGAGACTCCCCCAGGTGGCTCCTGCTGCTCACAAACTGGGAGATGGTGCTTGTGTGCTGGTTAACTTCCTGGGAGGAGAGGCCAGGAGCTCCTGAGGGTTCTCCCTGTTGGCATCTGCTATAGACAGGGCCATTGACCAAACTGGACAGAGATAATATTAAATATTCAGGCAAAACTGCTCAGTAGGAGTAATCTTGTAGAGCAGCCTTTGTTGATGGTTAAGACAGTATGAGATGGTTTGTATGTAATTGAAAGTAATGAATAGATATGGGCTGTGCCTTGCTGGAGTGGTCAGGTGGGTGTGCGAGTGGGACGTAAGGATTCTCCAGAATGGTTCAGGGAGCTTAGCTCGTCTGGCTGAAGGTTCCTTTGCAAGCAGACTTGCAGTCGGGGCACCCATCAGTAGCTGCATGACAGCTGACCATCCTGCTCCATAGGTTTCCATCTCTAAAGAAGCATTACCCAAGGCAAACAATACCAATGAATTATTTTAGCAGCCACTCCAGTCTGTGTGTGTGGACAGCATTCATTCAGCACACATGGGGTGTCTCCTTTGAGCTACTGCTGCTCTCAACCCTTTATTGACTGTTCTTCAAAGGGCTGGAAGAAAAGTTTGGTATGTTAGTAAAAGATGTTAGTAATTGTGAAAAGTGACAAACATCAAGCTTCCTAAAATAGAAGTCCATGTTGGCTGGTACATCTTTCTGCCTGGGATTATTTCCAAGCCAGCAGTAGCGTGGGGACAGGAAACATGAAGAGGCAGAAAGCCTGACCCAAGTGCCAGTGCTGCTATGGCTACATCTGCCTGTACCTCTGGAAAATAGACAAGCACTTCCAAACTACCTAGGTAACTAGGTCAGGCTTAAGAATGGAGTCTGGATTACAGTTTGAAAAAGAATTTGAGTAGAGGCTCTCTGCACTGCTATTCATTACCAAAAGCCCATCACAGAAACCTTGCCTTTATTTATAAAACAATTTCAGCTAATGATATCTAGCTGATTCAGGTGGCATTTTAGGATTTGAATGAAGTCAACAGGTTGTCAGTGCCTGTTTGTCAGAGGATGAATGCAGGCCGTTTGCTGCAAGAAGTTGAGATTGAAAGAATTGAGATGATGCAGGCAAACTGCCATCTTTCTCCCATTACCTATGTTCACTAAGCTAAAAATATGTTGTTGCTTTCAATTCTAATATTCAATATATTCCATGCTTCATGAATTACCAGTCAGAAAAATTACTACTTTATTGAAAGTAGGCAAAAGCCCACTTCAGATAAAGTGCAGTTTAAAAAGATTGCCTCTGCCTTAGCATTGGCCATCATGTCTCCCCCATTTACCAAAATTCTTCACATTAGAAGATTAAAACTTAAGCGGAGGGTGACCTTTTACAGAAGTGTTTCTGCTTATTGCTCCCACTGAGCTCGTCATTCTGATAGCTTTTCTGTTGATTGCTGTGGCCACTCTGAAAGGGGTCTTCTGAGGCTCTTCTGTTCTGCCTGGATCCCTTAATTGAAGATTTTTCTGGACTCCTACACACAAACAAAGAAGCAGTAGAAACTGTACTTCTAAGTAATAGGCATGGGTCAAACAGCAGCCTTACTTTTACAGACAAAAATTATTGTGTTTGTCAGGAAAAGAAAAAGATTTTAAATTTTTAAGGTTTTTTTCCAGACTGGTTTACATATTGCAACCATTTGCTACTAGTTGTGCAAAGTGAGTTGGTAAGAGCCCCACGTTTTTTGCTATGTATCTGGACCAGAGTATTTGAAAAATAGCTGTGCCTGCTCCCAAGACTGTGGCGTTTGCACTTTGCTGAGTGCTCCTCCCAGCTCTTTACAGTGGGACAGAGTCCCTTTCTCTATGGACAGTGGCTGTGCTGTGGAGCTGGGCTGTCCCTGCCAGCACTGGGGGTATTTGACACTCTCATCACAGAGGCAGTGTTTGTTGTAGATGTGGGGGGCGTTCCTGAGGCAGGGGGTTGTTTTTGGACTGTTTCCCCCCGAGACAAACAGCTGATGCTGTAGGGATGGTTCTCCTTGTCTGCAGGAGAGGCAGCTTGTAATTCAGCCCAGTGTTCTCACACAGATGGTGATGCATTACATCAGTAGGTACGTATACAGAAGGCTCTTGGCAACCCGAAAACTAACAGTTCTAACACTTCTCTTCCTGAATAGACTTTCTCTAGGCAATATTTTATTGTCCAACTTTTAATAAAGTCTTGTGAAGTAGCAGTAAAGCTGAATATAAAGGTATTACCTTCACCGGGATATCAAATATGTAAGAGGCAAATTGCAGCCAGCCCAATACTTCAGTTTGACAGTTAAGTTATACTGTAACAATACGTGCATGTGGACCATTCACATATGGTATTGTAGCTGTAAATTAAACTGCGTTAAATCCTCAAGCATCCAATGGGAGATTTTTCCCATCTCATCTGTCCCCAATATGCAGAGGAGTTTGGTCCAATTAATTTTTCCAGCACAAGAATTATGATGGATCCTACTACTGCTTTTTAAATGGATTTCACTGGAGATTAGAGCTGCAGGATACAGTGTCCTGAAGAATCCCGCTGGCAATATCAGAAAAGAAACATCAGTGTCACGTTCTTTCTATTTTTAATGCACTTCACTATGGAAACAGATCTGTGTTTCTCTGTGTCTGTCCATCTCCCTAGTAATTTTGAACTGTTGGATGACATAAATCAAATGTGACAGAGGTAAAGGTCTTAAAAGATAATTAGCTTCCTGCAAGTTTTTGTGCAAGTTAGTGTCTGGATGCAGAGATGAGATTCTCCTTTATGCCTTTATAAGCTTAGTCTGCAGCTTATGTTTAACCTTTATTAAGTATAATGAATTTACAAAATAGGGAATTTACCTTTCATACTCTCTATGTGGGTAATGCTGCAGCTGGAGCAAATCAAAGCTGTTTCCTTAATTTCCAACACTTGCTGAACTGTGTGCTTACACTGAAGGAACTTGGACCTGGCCAGAAAAAGCACAGCAGCTTTGCTCTTTGTCAACGCTAAGAGATGTTGATTGAGCTTTGGGTTGAAGGGATCATTCTTGACCAAAGCAGTTGTACCTAAACTTGTGCCCTACAGAGTGTGATCTCAGCCTGGCAGCCCACCCAGGCTGGTCAGTGTGCCTGGAGTGGCGTGGAGCTCTTGGGCTGACTTTGTTTCTTTTGTTGCTCTATTTAGGATGTGCCTCAGGGCTTGTGAGCTTGTGTGCCTTGTTGGATCATGTGGTGTGCACCCATACTCATATCCCTTTGCACTCCCAGTGTACAGAGTGCCTGCTGCTTTGTTTCTGACCCTGAGGTAGAATGAACTGCTTTTGGGGCTTTTTACAGTCAAGGTCCCTGTTCTGCCACCCACATACAGTTTTGACCTTTTTCACTGCACCAAGAGAATGGATTTCCTGCCTAGTTGCTCCTCCAGACTGTCTACATCCAAGTGTAAACTGTTTGGGATCACTTTCAGATTGTCTAATGTTATCATTCTGATTCACTTTTAATGAATTATTAGCCTAACCATGGGTTTTAATGCTGTTAATCCCATTTTTAAAGTATTGCGCAGGGTTGAAACAAAGTCTGAACTTGACTACCTCTAGAAGGGTCTCCTGGATTTGCAATTTCTGTTAATGCTTTGACAGTCTTTTGTACACACCTGAGTAAGAGAAATTGTGATGGGAGGCATATAAACCAGTCCAGTTCTCCTATTCACCTTGCAGCACAAGAATAAAGGAATGCTCACTGATGAGAAGAAACATGCTCAAAAAGAGTTTGAGAAACACTTTTCATGACAGATAAGCGGCATGGAGCATTTTCAGTCCTGGGAAATCATTAAGGCAAACAGTGTGGCAGGGCTCAACCTCTTAGACACCGGTAGCAGCAGAATAATGTATCGTTTGTAGCTGCAGCAGGCAAATCAGATGCACAGAGAATGCCAACACAGAATGGGCACAACTGCTGTGAAGGACATCCTTGAGCAGGGTGGGATGGTTAATTTAGGTTTTGTACCTGTAAATGGTAATGGGCAAGAAATAAAAAGTAAAAATTATTTGTTTGACATGAGATGCTGGAAAAAGACCTTGTTCCCCATTTGTTTCAGTTATTTGCCCCTATTTCCTGTTTCCATCTGCAGGTACTTGCTGTGCTAGACTGCCATTCCAGGAGTTTGAGGGGCAAGAACTGGAAGGAATAAGATACTTTATTGGGAAGGGAGGGGAAGGATAATGTAGGGAAAAATATCATCAACTAACAGGTGATGTTTTTGGCACCTCTACCTCTAGCAAACACTTCCCAAACTCCCCCCTCACGTAGAGAAGTACTTGATTACAAGTTTAAAGGAGCAAAGGGCCCTCTGGCTTTGAAGCTGCTGAAGGGCTGTGCTCCCGTCCCTGGGTGTTTGTGTGTGTGAGCTGTGCTGAGCCCCTGGCAGGGGGCAGCAGTCTGGTCCAGCAATGCTCTGGGAAGTGGGCACCTCCCACAAAGGTCGAGCTTAGCTCTGGTGCCACAGGGCACCGTACCTTACACCATCCATTTCACCAGTATGGTGTAGGAACCTGAAACTGAAAGCTGCTCTTGAAGGGTTGGCTTGCAGTCTTCCACCACAAGCCAGGCTCTCTCAAACTGCAGGGTGAGAGATTCTGGGTGTGCTGACTGACAAATTGCATTTGCTTATTGTTTACTCTGAAAATATCTCTCAATGGATTTTGTGGGGAGAGGATAGGGAGGAAGAGAGGTGGTTGTCTGCTGGTCTTCTCAGGCACTATTTGAAATATTAAATTGCCCTCTGGTGTGGGCAGAACTGGATCCAAGTCTGAGGACATAGCAGAGAAGGCTGAAGATGAGAGAAGATTAACTACTCTTCAATCCATAAGACTGAGTTAGTTAACCTTTTGCTTTCAGTGCTCTCAGTTCCCCTGGAAAGTTGTGTCTCTGGAGTTCCCGTGTAGGCCCTGCTACAGAGAAATGAAACAGCAGTGCACATGTGAACATGATGTAGCAGGAGAGGAAAGGAAGTTATTTGTCATTTGATTGAAGATGAAACTTCAAAACAAACAAGTAGGAAATTTGTTTTGTTGTAGGTTCAGCCATCCCCAAATGCAAAATATTTGGAAAGATTGGAAGAAGGGCCTTAGGCTCCTGTCTGAATACAGCTGCTCAAGGTACCGGTCCCTACAGTGCCACCAGAGGGTTTCTAAAGGCACCTGACTTACAGAGGGGTCCCACATCTGTGTCCCTAGAGTCTGCTCTCAGAAATTAGGACAGGCAAGTGTTGCAGGGGTTTTTGTGGTTCTCCCACTCCGCCTTGTTTTTCAATTGATTTGAGGTGTTCTTTTTTTTTCCTGGGTGTTTGGTTTTTTCCAGTTGTGTTTGTAACAACTTTAGAAGTCATGATTAAGGCTGAGCATAGACCCTCATAGGTTTTCTGCTTTACGTTGCAGTATTTCAGGAGTAAATATAATGTAAATGCTTAGGAAATTGGGTAAATGAATTTATTCCAAAATTCAGGGCGTATCTTGGTGCCACAGTGTACGTCACATCTGCAGAGCTCATGACATCATCAGGACCTGTGCTTTCATAAAACCTCTTTGTCATTATTGGGAAGGTGTCTTCAAAAAATCTCAACATACATTGGGTAGCTCTTTAAAATAATTGGTTGAATATTAATTTTTGTGGCTCAGTGCAATTATATTAATTATGGGGAGCTCATTAGGTGCTAATGTAAATATTAGAACCTCTTCTGTAACATTCAGTCATTTAATGCTAATTCACAGGCACATTATTAAACTGTTAATAGCCAGGGCTGGAATCCATTCAAGTACAAAACTTCTCACACAATCAGTAGAGCATTGCACTTGGGGAGCAGCGTGTTACAGTCCACACGTGTGCTCTAGAACACACAGTCAGGGGCTGCTGGCAGCCTTGTCATACAAGTTAGAGAAGGCTCACAGTAAACTGGGAGGGATTTCTTGGCATTTTGGCTAACCCAGCCTCGTCAGTCCTCATAATCACAGTGAATGCTGGTTCTGTGGCTAAATTACTGCATAACTTTGTATCTCATGTAATCTGTTTGGAAGCTCAGATGATTACATCAATTTTAAAACTTACCATGCTAGCAAAGGCAGTTTCCCAATCTTGTGTTTATTTTGTATCCATGCACTTGTGGGTCCTTTCCAACTCAGAATATTCTGTGATTCTACTCTAGATGTTTTTTTGGCATAAGGGTTGCTAATAGTGGGTTGTTTCTGTTCACATACATGGCTTGTAGTCATCTGATTCACCTTGTAGTCGTTTGATAATGCCAGTGCAGGAGGGGATGACCTGGTTGTTTTTCATGAAATATTCACATCTGTTATTTTCTTAGTCAAGGAGGCAAAAAGGCAGAAATTAAATCAGTTTGAAATAACTGGGTGAGGGCCAATGATTTCCAGGCTTTGGGAAATGCTCCATTTTAATACAAAGCTTTATATTCTGAAGTGAAAAAAAACCACAACCCAAAATAAGTGCTGGCATGAGATCTGGCTAGAATTAGGTGCCTGAAACTGCTGCCCTGAAGAAATCTACGTAGCTGGCATCAAACCTCTGGAAAGCATTTAAGAAACAAGAATCTTGGCTACCTGGCACTGTACTGGTCCCTTGGCTGGCCTAAGGGCCGCACACAAGTCTGCCCAGAGTGTGGAAGCTGGGAGCTTGTCCCCATCAGTGCCCTGCAGAACTCGCTGGGGAGTGCCTGTGCTGGTGGAGGGAGGACACTCAGCCTTCCTGAGGCTCCTGCTTTTTCAGTTTGCTGATGCATGTGCTCCTTATTTTTTTCACATTTGGCTAAGGGAAACAGAGGGACCTGAATCTGCCTCACTTACTTGAGAGTGTGGTTTCTTATCCCTGGTGTGATGTGCAGTGCTGAAGCCACCACACTTACTGGCATTTTGGGCTGGAGGCATGCACTTACTCTCTTACGCTGAGGGATTTAGGGATTACTGGTCTAAATGTGTGAGAAGGAGGAAAAATGCCTGGAAAGTTAGGAATGTGGGTTCAGGCATCATTTCAGGGTAATTGATATATCCTCTGAAATGGCTTTGGATTATAATCCTTGCCCCATCCCCAGAGACCCAGAGTTCTGAACCTCAGCCTCCCATCCCAGAGGAGCACAGTGTTGCACACAAGGAGAGACAGCTGCTGGTAGAAAATGAGCAAGGAAAGAGCCTCCTTTCCACCTTCCAGAGACAGTCGATCTATGGGTTCCCAGCACAGAGAGGTCTTGTTTCCCCCCTGAATGTGGGTGGTGGAAGAATAAACTTTGAGTTTCAAAGCAGCCCTTAGCATTTTCCTTTCCAAGGAGCTAAAGACAGTGGATATCAAATGTGCTAGTGCCAGGCAGCACTTTGCTGGAATGTGGTGAGCTGGACTGGAAGCAGCTGGCACGTTAGCTCTGCCCAGGCAGTGTATTGGGAGTGTAGCTCTGTCTTTCAGGGTCAAGATGATTTCTTTTCTGTAGTCAGATGCCTAAAAGCTTGCTGAGGCATAGTCTAACTCTTAGAGAGTTGAACTGAGAATTTTTCTACTTTAATGGGCTATGTTACCCTCAGCACTTTTCTCCCTTTTAGAAACAAAGTCACAGTATCAGCTTTACTAGTTTAATAAACATAGAATTAAAAGAACAGCATTTTAAGACCATTTTTAAGAATCTCATTTCATTAGATGATCAGTTTGAAATAACTTTACATACCGTCTTTAACAGCACCATCTGGTGGCTCTCATGTAACGCTGACATTAACCATGGCTAGAGAGTAGTTTCTTACAATATTCCAGTGTCTGAAATACTTGGATTATTATGAATACCAGGGCAGGCATGTGGATTCTGTATGGGAAATGTGGCAAAACCCCACAGACTTGACAAAAGCATGTTGCTGAAGTGTGGAGTTACACCAGGCTTGTATGTGCATACATATTTGAGTACTAGAAGAGGGATATTTTCTCATTCCTGTAATATGTTTAAAGATGCCTACTTACCATACAAAATCTATTATGAAAGATTGTTTTATACTTGCTTCTAATCTCCTTACATGTATGTGGAGTCAGGAGAGATCAGCAAAGTCACTGATTGGAAGAGCAGGCTGCTGAACAGCATGGGGAATTTAAAATATATTGAGAGCTTAGGAGTGTGAACTTTCATTTTGATTTATTCAGTCTCAGCAAACAGAGAGGGTGGATATCACAGCAGTGAACAAGGAGGATGATCCGTGTTCAGCCAAGGAAGCCTCAAAACACAACCAAAGGCAGAATCTCTTTCTGAGTCTTTGTGGAGTATGAGGTATTGAAGAACAGTTTGTGGAGCTGATGTGTCACGGCCATAGAAATGTTACTAGAATTTCTGACAGAAATTTCTGAGTGGGCAAAGTATCCTGCTGGTCCTTCCCTCCCCCAGCTGGTATTCAACATATCACTGTTCACTGTGCTATTTTTCATTAGTGTTGTAGGAGTGGCATTAAGTGTAAGGCCACACGGATTTAGAGCTTTGTTCTCACTGTAATAACAGCTGATGATTCCACATGGAGCTCCTGCTTATGTTTTGGTCTCTGTGCTATCTAGAGAATCCAATTCCCTCAGTGTTAGGTGATCTCTCAGGCTAAGTATGTTGTCAGCAATTATGGCTGTGTACAAGAAGCCTTGGCATCAGCAGCTTAGCACTGGCTTCACTGATTAGAAGCACAACTTGTGCCTGGCCGCTTGTAAAGCAGTTGCTCGTGGCTTCCAGGAGAGAACCCTTTCCAGAGCAGAGCTTCCTATGCCTTCCCTGTGCTTTGTCCTCTGCTTGGTAACATGAAATAAAGATGGCCTGGAAAATACAGATCTCCAGTGTTTACAACTGCTGGGTTTTATTTCTAAGGAATGTAGATTATTTAAAAGAACAATCTATTTGGAATTTCAATTGAGAAAGACCAAATTAAATGACTGCAGGAAGCAGTTTGGCATAGCAAATAGCAAAGTGCTGTCTCAAAAGCTGTGTTCTCTGTAGTTGACTGGGGTAACAGGCTGTGCACTGATAACAGTGCCTGTTCCTGTCCTCCCCATATTATCTGAGTTGTGCTCTCCCCACAGTAGGGTGTTTTAGAGTCATCTGCAGATATTTAAGCTTTACAGTACCCTTTTTTTTCCAGTCTTGTCCTTATTTTGTGTGGCCTAATATTGTGGTGAGTATAATGAACTGTGTCCCCAGCAGATGCACATCCCTCCACCTCTGATGATTGCAGTGGAGTGTCATATATCCACAGTGACCTGGAAGGCATCCTTGTCCGGCAGAACCTGAGGGCATAGCAAATGTAGTCTCTGGTTTTTCCCCAGAAACTGTATCTATTTTGTGTATTTCCACTGAGCTTTCTGCTTCATCTCTGGAATGAAAGAGAAATAGCAGGTGATGAAAACAGTGATGAAAATGATGATGAGGATTTATGCGTATAATAATCATCTGCAGATATTAAGGCTTTGCAGCACTCTTTTTCAGAGATATTCATATGAGTCAGTGAGATCTGATGACTTGCTCAAGGTCACAAAGCAAGTTTGTGGCAGAGACAGAAGCCGAAATTGCATCTTAAAAGTCAGTGCAGTATCATATGGCTGGGCTTCCTTTTGTACAGGCTCTGGTTGTTACAAACACTTATGCTGTATGATGTGGCAGGGCCACAGGCTAGGAAGGAAGCAGGGGCACCCCCAGAAGTGAGCTTAGCAGTGCATGCCAGGTTTAAAAACTCATTTTTGCATCTCCCAAATTGCCTTAACTATGTTAGCTTCAGTATAACTAACATAATACGAAATTTACAGAAATGGTGATTATAGTTTCTTTTGGTTTTTTTATGTGTTGGTGAAGAGACTGTGAGGTGTTTACCCCAGGCATCCCCAGTATATCCACCCTCCATAACTGGTGTGTGATCAGAGCTGAGCTTGCTTTGATCGTAGGAGTCAGGACATTGTTTACTCTGTACAGTTTAAGGGAGCCACTGCCTGTGGAATCAGCATTTGGAGCTGCCCTATTGCCATGTGAAAACTCTCCTCACTTCTGGCCCTTTCACAGTGGCATAAGTTCTACTTTTCTAACCAAAGATGGTGCCTAGTGCCGAATAGTGCCCAAACCTGGTTCAGGATGTCAGTACAAGAGCAGAAACAGTGTAATTAGTTCCAGGATTCCTGCAGGAGAAACAGAAGCCAATCTGTCACAGCCATGCTCCACTTCAAGAGGTATATGGAAATAGGGAAATAGCTCATGCCAGCTTGTTAAAAAGGAAGCTGGAAGTTACAGATGGCACGGATGTGATACTGGAGGCAGAGAACAAATGTTTCCCACCTAGTGAGAAACACTTCAGAAAGGGCAGAAAGGAAGTGTCATCACTTAATAGCAGCATGATGGGTAGTGTTGAAAGCAAGAGAGAGTCCTCTAATAACTGAAAGCTTTATCTAAATAAGGAAAATACAAAGGATTAGAAAAAGTGACAGGTTAAATGTAGATATGCAACAAGGCAGACTAAAAAAAAGAGAGAAAAACATTTGCAAAAAGTATCAAAACTAGTAAAAAATAAATCTTCAAAAACATCGGCATCAGGGAGCCTGCCAGAAAAATCTCTAGGGCTGGTGGATGCTCAGGAATGACAAACGAATTCTCTGCATCTGGTGCTCATTGTGAAGAAATGGCAGTTCCCTGTGCTTCTTAAAGAAGGATTCATCAGAAAGTCTCTTTCAAAGTGAAGAGTTGGTAGGGGAATTTATGACTAGAAGTTGCCAAGTAATTTGTTATTAACCCAAGCTTTCTGTAGGAATTTAAGACTGAGATGGCAAGACTAACTGTGGTGTTGCATAAAAGCACTCTGGTGTTTGAGGACTGGAAGATGGCAAATGTGATATGGCTTCCCCTGTGACAGGGGAAACCACAGGCTGATGGGCTTGAGATAGGCACGAGTGTTATATTGAGAATGGAATGACAGCATACAGGGAGAAACTTGCAGAGACAAGAGTCAGCCTGGCTTCTGTAAGATGTCAGGCTGTGCAAAATGCTGGAGCTTTTCTAACGATTTAGCAAACACATAAAAGACCCACAGTGACCAGCAGATTCATAAATGATTTGGGAAGAGTTGAATACTTGATGTTATTCATTACTGTCCTGAATAACTTTGAATTATTGATGATGACTGAAGAATTTTATAAGAAACAAGCGAACCTGAATGACTGGGCAGTGAAATGCAGAATGATTGTGTAGATAAAAAAAGCAAAACCCTGCTTTATAAATGGGGAGGAGGGAATCAGAATGAGGGAGAATTGGGTAGGCTCTGAGCTGGTTTTGATCAAGATTTGGATTGTGAAAGAAATGCCCTCTCAGTGTTCAGGAATGGTCCAACAGGTTGTGGCGGTTTGACCCTGGATAAATGCCTGATGTCCAGCAAACCCCCTTTCAAGGCCTTCCTCCCCCCTCGCCTTCC
>JAWWMO010000011.1:22685483-22731881 GCA_035047845.1 Dendrocincla fuliginosa
AGGATGGAGGGAAACTTCCAGAGGCTTCCAACAGAAGCCAATTTTAAAAAAAAACCTACCCAGATAAACCCACGACACAAATCTCAAATATTAGAGTTGTTAGGACAGTAAGAGAGAGCAACTTGGGGAGGCAATAATTGCTTTATATGCTGATATTAGTGCATAGAATTTCTGCACCCTGACTGCTGTATGTAATTATGGTTCCTTCAGTTGCAACCCAGTCCCAGACACACCAAAACTGGCTGGAAGCAGTGAGAAGGCAGCAAGGCTCTTTGAAATCTTGCAACGGGCTCTATAAAAGAAGTGAGCAGTGAGGCTTGGGCCTTTCAGCATGGAAGGGAAATTCCCAAGGAAAGTGGTAGTGTAAAGGGCTGTCCAGTCATGTGGCATGGAGAAAGTGGGTAGAATTTGATGTCTCTAGCTCAGAACTGGGGGACAGAAAATGAAGCAGATGGGTTCATGGTGTGTGGCTATTGTGTGACCCATTCCTCTGCTCCTTCCTAGTTCCCTGGCTTTGGCCACAGCATAGCGGGCTGTGTGGGCCTTTCTGGCTCCTGCTGTGGCTGCCTAATGTTTGATTTCAGGTCATTTGGGAAACCTCTGCTCCAAATGTTCACAGCAGAACTGGCCTCCCATGGGGATCTCAGCTTATCTTCTTTAGTGCTAATTCAGGGTCAGAAATCAGGCAGTTGTGAGCTGACAGATGCTTATCCTGACCAAGCAACTTGTGTTAAGATCCCTGCAGTAAATTTGTTTGTAATTAGTCCAAAGCCACTCCATGTGTGTGGGACAGTGGGGAGGGTCTGAACAGCATCTCCACAGCCACATGCGAGTAGTCAGACTCCAGCCCCAAGGCAGGGATCCAGAGTGCTGCTGCTGTTCCCTCGCACTGGGGCTCAGGGATACAGAGGCAGGAAACTGTAGCCCCAGGCAATGAAAAGGGAATGTTGTGTTTGGGTTTGCAATGATTTTGTTTCGGTTTCAGCAGTGTTGTGAAAATCAAAATGTTGTGCGTAATTCTAAAAGACTACAGAAACCAAAAGATAAAAGTGAGAGTGTCCCATATGCTTCTAAAATATTAAAACAACTCAACTAAAGCTGAGTCACTACCAGCCTTTTGATAAAGGCTGTGCTTTTGCATTCTGAGCAACAAAGGACTAATTGATGAAGAACATACTGACCCTTTATATGCAACTGCAGAGAGGAAGAGAAATCTCAGAAAGTACTGAAATTTTCCTTTGAAAAGTCTTTTCATGTTCCTTTCAGATGTGAAAGGTAAGGGCATGGTGCTGATAGAGACCAAAGAGGTTAAGGGAGTAGCAGAGACTACCTGTCCACACATGGAAGTTGCTGGGAATAGTGTGTTTATGAAGAATGATTTAGGGGAGAATGTTTTGTGGAATCAGTAAGTTTCATTTTTACTGAAAAACCTCACAAGTTTTGCATTCCTGAGCACGTGACTCTCTCAGCTTATTTATGCACATATGGGTGTGTTGGTGTTTAGGAGATGTGGGTGTGCTACTGGACTTTCGTTTTGATACCCCTCAATACCTTGCTAGTCTTCCCTTTCCTTAAGGATGCTTAAGGTGAGGTGGATTGCATGGTGTCTGGTTAGGACACAAGACTGATCTCACACCTTAGGAAGTTGCACCTGAGAAATGTCAGAGTCTTGCAGAATGAAGGTTTCCGCAAGTGTAGTCACAGTACCAAGCCATTTCATGTGTTGCCATATCAATATGAAACCAACTGAGCAGTTTACCACTGGGAGATGGGCACTTGACCATTCAGGTCAAACCATGGTCACACTTGCTGCACCGTTGACAGGCATAAACCCTTTCAGCTTTATCAAGTGCTTAAATCAATTTGAAATATTTAGTGTTGTTCTCATGGCCCCCAGGCATCTACAATATCACCCACGTTCATATGCAGCAAACCGGCTTCCCAGGACAGAATGTAAAACATGGCACAGCCATGGGGAGCAAAGATGTTTAGTGAAGCAGAGAGTTTACCTCTCCTCCACATGCATAGCAGGAGGGAACACATGGAATGTAAAAGAGAGAAGCCCCAGTAGGCATTGCAATGTCTCCAGATTCTTCAGAGCAGGACAGTAAGTTCCCTAAAAGAGGGGAAGGATGCACAACCTTGCTGTCGATTTACAGAATATTTCAACACAAACTGGAGGTTTAAGGCCTAATGTCTCTGCCCAATCCCTCATACTCATTTCATGTAGGTAAAGATTCTTATTCTTTGCCTGTGTTGGGATTACTGAATTCAAAAGATTAGTGTGCTGCTGTGTGTCTGATCTCTAGAACTGCTGGGACACCTAGGAAAGTACTCCTTTCAAGCTGAAAGGGGAGATGAAAATAAGAAACACTACAAATGTTGATTATTAGACCCAGCAAGACCAGATACAGTAACATATGAAGTGAATGCTAAAACACTGGCTTAGAGCATACAAGGCATGAATCATCCCAATTAAATGGAGGATATTACTAAGCCACATGAAAAAATTATGCCCTGACATTAAAAGCTACTAGTTTGTTTTACTTTTTTCTGGCACTTTATTATTTCTGAAGCTTTAAAGAACTCCAGCCTCGTAACTCTCATGATGAGTGTTCTAATTATGAACATTAAGAATGTCTTCTGATTGTTTTGAGTTAGCTAATAACTTGATATGCTAAATAAATCAGGCAGTTCCCAATCCAAATGTAGTGTCTGGCTTTGGAAACACAGTGTGCTCCCTTCTCTGTTGTGTGAAATGGATCTGAACAGCTGGAACAAATGTTCTTGTCACTAAATTATAAATTACAGCTGTCAAGAATAAAACATTTAGTTCCAGCACTCAAGAAATAGATTTTTAAGAAGTCTTCCCATTTATCAGTTTAGCCATTGATTACGTGTGTAAGGTCATTGAATCAGAGCAGTAGTGAATGGAATTCTTCACTGCTCAAATACCAGACTAAATGTGCCCATAGTTTTACATCCAGGAACTTGATAATACTTAAGAATGCCTCAGAGCATTTCAGGAGCTAATGCTATATGTAAGCACTTATGTACTGCCTCTCTGATCAGCAGTAACATGTTTGCTGAGTGAGGGAGGAAGATAAATTTGCTTCCATGAGCTCTGTACTTGTCAGGTTTTCAGTCTGCCAAGGACCACATAGTAGCAGATTAATTTCCCGAAGGTTGAGGGTGCCTTGATGGCTGTGGAGTGGCAGGAGATCAGGATTAGGGGCCCACTGAGCTTCCTAGCAATAACCATTTTACTGACAGCCTTCTTTTCCTTGGTGCAAGAGGCAGGAGAAGGAGGATACCAAAATAGATATGATATGTTCTACCATCACAGCCTGCCACTGTTCCTCAGGCTTGTTTGGAGATGAAACCTGAAATTAGCATGTAGGTTTGACACAGTATTTGTTTGTTTATTAATTTATTTACTTTTAATATTGGTACTGCTACTTGATATTTAAACAGTTTTATTTTCCACGTATGCTGATAACTTCAGTCTTCACCAGTGTAGGGGGACTTCAGCCTTTTCAAGTTTTGTACCTTGTTTTCACAAATCTCTTCTAATTAAAGTTGTTTTGAGCAGAAGGTTAAGGAATATCTGCAGGGGGCCTGTGACACTGCTGTGCTTGCACAGTGTTTCTGTGTCCAAGATTTCTGTTTGTGAAATCATCAACTCAGCATCTTTTGAGTGCCATTTCAATGGAAATAGCTAAGATGTGCAAGTAAGTGTTACCGATCCTTTTGAAGTGATGTGCAGTTGGAACTATAATAAGGGAAGAAAAAATATGTTCGTGTGCTTGCAGCAATACCTGAAGACCATTTTTCTTAAAGATGTGTCATGAGGTTGACAGCAACTGGTTCGGATGCCTTTTATGATGCTTCCTCCAAAGCTCAGGGTTTATTTCTGGGTATTTCATGGAAGTCTGCATTGAGAACTTTTTCCAGTCTGAACACTTACAGACTTGCTTTCTCTGCCCATCAGTTGTGATAAAACTCTCAGGAATATCTTTGATTCCTCTGACACTATTTGAGTAAATTTTGAAATCTGAGGTTAGACTGAGGATGGAAAGGGGGCACAGTCTTTGCGTAAGTTTCTTTAAACAGCGAACCAAAGCTCAATAATAGCTGTAAAGGTCTTATCTGTGGTAGAGGTAGCTATTGTCCCCTTTCCAAATGCCCTTCCACAGCTGGTTGATTCTCCATAACTGCAGAATTTGCATAGACAAGGCAAAACCTGCTTCTAAAAAAGAGCTGTAAAAAAACCCCACCAGCACAAACAAATATAAGTCAGTAATTACAGCTCAAGTAAGGCATGGAAGCAAGAATGTTTCAGCTGAACAGGAGCTGGTGAGGCAAAGAGGAAGCACTTATGCATCAGGTGTAAGTTGGTAGGTCAGCAGTCTATTAAATAAATTAATCCTCTTTCTGCTGTGGGAATATCAATGAGCTTTGTAGTTCCCTTTGCCTTCTCCTCAATGTATTCAGTAAATATCTTTCTGTAGGCTGCTGGCAAACTCTGCATTCAGTGCTGTGCTGGGGAATCCAGAAGTTCTGCAATGCTGTTTCTTTCTGCCTGTATTGAAAAAGCACACAAATATTCTCGGCGCAGATGAGCCTCACTTGGAAATTCCCTTTGGAACATTTTTTTGGGGGGTTAAACTAGGTCATTCAAATTGCCAAAAAAGGGAAGAAGGATGTAGACCAAATGGGCAAAGTCAATTTGTTAGGAAATGAAGTCTGAACAGAACATCTCTGTCCAGATGGTATCTCAGCTCAATCATTCAACTTGAATAACAGAGTATTTTTGTTTCCCTGATACGCACCACAAATGGTTTGCTTTTGGGAACATAAAGTATGTTTTGGAACTAGAGCTGTGGCAAAGTTAGTACAGCTTGCAAATTAAAGCTAGATCTTGTCCCTGGTAGGCATCTATTTCTCCTGGATCCACTAAAGATTGTATCACTCCACCTCTTGCTCTGGTCACTTCAAGCTCATCATTGCTTTGTACCATGGTTCTTAGGGGGTTAGATGCAGCATCCACAACGCTCTGGAATTCTCTTAAAGGCCTTTAAAGAAAATATTTCTTTGCAATAAAACCATCACTATATGAGCTAGAGAATCCTGTGTTCCAATTTCTTATTGTGCAAATTCACATTTAAAATTTACCTTTTGAGCTCACCCCACTGGCTGATGTGCATACACACACACACACACACACACACACACACGTGTGTGTGTGTGTTTCCAGCTGCAGTTTTATTCTGTGGTCTGCAAACAGTATCTCTTGGCCAGCAATAAAAGAGCGAAAGAACCCAACGAAGTGGGCAGTGCTCAATAGCTCATGGTAAGCCCTATGCCCCATATGGTCTCTCAAGGTTCAGGAACCACAAGACAAAAAGAGGGATTTTTAATGTGCTCAGGCCAAATGTTACTATATATTTATTTGCTAATTGCGATAGAAATGGGAAAACATGCTTTTTAGATTTAAAATAATTCTAGGTTTCTATACTCATTTAGGTTTGAAACTTACTCAAATACATGTGATATCCTGACTCAGTCTCAGGCTTGCTTTATGGCTGTCAGTAACTATGTAATGGAGTCCAGTGAGAGTGGCTGTCCCAAACAGTTACATGGTAAGTACAAACATGTCTGTCTTTTCAGCTGTAATGCCATTTATTTTTGTGTAATCCACTTCATGTACCCATTAGACTCCTGTACCCTACTTAGAAAGGAAACTATCCTATTTCTGTAAAATGGAAGAGGGGTGAGGTTCTTTTGCAGGTATTCCTTTTTTAACATACTAAGTATTTCACTTTTTTTGTCCTCATAGTTTCTTTTGAAGTGGAAGGATAAATTATTTCTTTTTCACTTTGAACTAAGGGAAAAGTAATTAAGTAGTGCTGCACTGAACAAACAACCATTACTTTTAGGTACCATAGACTTATTTCTCTATAATTTTTTATAGTCAGTCAAGCTGTAAATTACCCAGGAAAGCCCTCAGGTAGACCTTTTGCTAATTGTCTGACATGGCTGCCTGCTTTTATTCCAAGGACTAGTTGTTGAAGATCTGTGTTGTAGTGAAAAAGGCAAAATTAAAAGAGATTAAAATAGCTCAATATGAAAAGAACTGTTTATTTCATAGCTGCCCTGATTAGGGTCCCACCCTGAAGGCAGACTGTGTAAAGGTTGAAAGTGTGAAGAGAAGATTAAAATAACTAAATGCTGAAATAGCAGAATATGCTTAGTGTGTGGGTAACAGTAGATAGCTGTCTGCCTGTGAATTTGTGAGTGATTTTTCCTCTGTGCAAGTCACTCTAGGTTCCAGTTGTTTGGGTGTGGTCACACAGAATTAATATATAGTGTGGTCATTTGCACCATTACCTCACCCTTTCCTTCCTTCTGTCTGTCCATCTTCACAATCTGTGACTTGGAAGACCTAAAGCATATTTTAGAGCAACATTAAAAGCTGGGAATGCTGTGTGTACTGCATGCAACTTAAATTCACTGGGGGTTTTGTTGAGAAGAGGCATTATCAGCCATTATGCTCACAGTGTGTTCTCATCCATTAATCATTCTTACATCCTCTTCTGCAGACTGATCCTTGCAAGGCATCAGTTTTACTGGAATATAATCTGGAAAATTGGGCCGTTTTTTTTAAGAATTAGAAATGCCAGTTTCACAAGTTCTTTAAACTCTCTGTTTTAGTTACACTATGTTGTAACTGTGATACCTGAAGATAAAAATATGCCTGACTGCCTTAAAGAGGGAAAAACTGGCAGATGAAAAACCAGGAGAATTTTCCTGCACCAGATTCCTGTCTGCTATAGCATCATAAAAAGGAACGATTTAAATGTTAATTGGCTTAGTAATGTAACTTCACAAATGTGAGTTTCAGTCTGTTGCCTTCTGCAGTGTCCTAAGCTGACAGCCAGGTCGGTATTGCAGAAAGGCCTGGAAAACTTTCAGTCCGTATGGGTTACTCACAAACTCCTGAAAAGGTGACAAAGTGCTCGTGAATGAGACTCCCTTCTTCACCTTCCCATCACAAGTGTGGTGGGTCCGTTGCAGTGGGATACAGCATGAGGTGTGTTACACACAATGGTATAGAGCATGCACATCCCAGCTCAAAGCTGGAGACAATCATAGCTCTCCCCTGTATATAAATCCTTGCCCTCCATGTCGCTCTGCCCCATGTCCAGTGGAGCAAAGGCAGGCAGCAGTAAAAGCATGACCATGTGGGAATTAACTTTCCTGCCTCGGGGGTTACGGGGGGCTTGTTGTGGTTGTTGTTTTTTTGGCTTTTTTGGTATTGCATGCTTGCTTGACACTGTTTAAACACTGGTTTAAGCTATTAACTGTTCATGTTATGTGTATCCATCTCTTTGGGTCTGTCTTCCAAGGTGCTGAGCACTGACCTTGGGACAACAACATGAGCACTGCACCAGCTGCACTGATCTCAGCCCCTGTATGTGGATTGAATAAATGCATGTAAACCTTCATTCTTTTGATACACAGTTGGCCTTCTAATCCACTGGCACAGGGATCTGTTCCATCCTACTGGATACATCAGCTTTCAAATGCCCAGGGCTGATCTTTAACAGAGGACTTTGCACTAGTGTGTCAACACAAATCTGAAGACTTTTTAATTCCTTATGAGAACAGTATTGACTGTTACCTCTGCTTCCTTGCAGTGATGATTCCTCTTCCATAGAATAACTTTTGTAGTTTTCTGGTTATAGATACCTGTCCTAAGACATTTTGTAATATTTGCACTTGAGAATCTCTGCCAGGACAAAGTAAGATGTTTCTACAGTTTGTATGCCTGATAAATTCTTTTTAGAAGGAGTTTAATATATTGGTAGGATTTGAAGATGTACTGAATCTGATCTTCCAGGAGCTGAAGGAAATGTTCATTAGAATGCATTGTCTCTTGCTGAGTTTGACCTTCACTACCCTGCTGGAATGCACTACAGTTTTTTATCTGCTTTCATTCTGCTTTTCCTCCTTGGATGATAATAAAAGGGAAGCAGTTTGCATGTCCAGCCTCAGTTCTTTGCAACCTTGGTGCCCTTCTGCCTTTCATGCTTCTACTGAGGTCAGTGTCCCTGTGCCTGTGTCTTCAGATCTCCAGTTTTTTGTCTTGGCTTCTGGCTTGGACAAGCAGGTAATGAAGTAGTTTTGGGTTTTGTATTGCCCTCACGCTCAGGAGCTTGTGCTGTGCATTGGTGTGCATGGTAATGATACCCTGCTCTTTAGAACTTCACATGTTGAGAGTTCCTGCAGTCTGTGCTTTCTGCAGAAGTAGAGACTCCCTTTTCATCGTCTTTGTTAGTATAAAATGTGTTCAATCCTCTGGAGGAATACTTAATTCTAGCACTGGAACAGCAGCACTTTTCAGACTAGGAAGTACAATGGTAGCACTGGTCTGATCTCTGCCCAGTCACCTGTGTAGGGCCAGGGAATGGCGGAGAGACACCTTCTCTCCTCTTTTCCAGTTCTTACTTAGGAGAAGTAAACAGTGCCTCAACTCTGCTGCCTGCTGCCTTTGCACTGGTCAGAAGTGGGATTTAAGAAACATGCTTGCCACAGGAATAAAAGAGAAAGACTGCTAGTTAATCATTATATCTCACACTGAACAGCAACAGTTTATTTCCCTGTAATTACAGTTCTGTGAGCATCAAAGTTGCACTAAATTTCAAGAGTATTAGAATTGGTGGTAAGGAATGCAGATAAGTTTGAGGTTTCAGAACAATTGTGTGTAAAACTTTTCCTCCACCTCACAATTAACTTTCTAATACGTTGTGAGACTTTTCCAGTATTAGCTCAGACTGAGAAACTCTACCACAATGTCATGAACAAATTAATTTTGGATGGCAACTGGAGGAAGAGATTGTCGGTACCATCATTCTGTGTTCAGATAACTCTTCCAAAGCCTGAATGCTGTAGTTTTCCTGCCTCTGTCTGGACCACTTACATCATGGGGTGCAATACCTCTAGAAGCAGGATAATTCATGGCCTTGCAGTGACACTCCCAATGCTAAAAGTCTCAAATTGGAATGCCAGTTGTGTACCCCAGTAACTCTTTTCTCTCTTTCCAAATACTATGGGATATTGCTGTGTTCATCCCAACAAAATGCAGCATGGTAGCTCCTCCCATGGACAACTGGAAGCCAGGTGTGAGCACACTTTGCACTCCAGAATTTGATACTGATTTATGACCTGGTTATACATTCCATGAGGTGAAGTTCCTGAGCTTTGCTGGCCATCTCTGCAAGTCTCTGAGTCTTTTTTCTTCTGCTGGTGAACCTTTAGAAGCATTGCTCATCACTGACTGATGGATGAGGCTCTGAAACAGCTATAATTAAGATAGTGTTCACACTGCCATAATTACAAGATACAGAATTTTTATTAGCCAGGATTATTTATTAGTCACAGGAGGACCTGACAGAACATGGATGTTAACATTATGTATCCAATGTGTTCATTTGCAAACCTGTCATATTTGTCATGGTGGCAATAAATGGTGTTAAACTGCTTTCTCAATAGATTCATTAGTGATAACCTTTTGGGTTGATACATCTGCCACAAGTTTTACAATATTTCTTGATTCATTTTTTCAAGCATATGAAGTAGGAAAATTTAAATTATGCTCATTTTAAAGAAATGGGATTTTATTAAACACAAATGAATAAAATTCTTTAGTTTCTTTGGGTTATTAAATTCAGTGCCTAATGTATCTGAGCTGCTACCTCAAATTTGATTGAGAAAGACTGGGTTTGGTTCTCAAACAAAATCTGATCCTGTAGCTATTAAAGGAAAACACTAGAGTTGAGATATTCTCAACAGTTTTGAATCATTTCCAATTCTGAAGTTCTTTGCCATGCTTTATCTTTTTCCTTTATCTTCCTCACCAAAGAGGCCATTTTATATGTTTAGCTGAGAGGTCTGAATTAGCTGGGTGAATTATCAGATGGTAACTTAGTTAATGATCAATTAAGCAGAGAATGTAGCTCGTGATTGAATTTTAATTTGGACCTTTTTTTTTGTTACTTAATGATGGATCTTCCATGCCAACATATGGTTCCTGAGATAAGATTTCTGTAGAGAAATCTAAAATTACAGTTTCTTGTCTGAAGAACTGCTCTAGCTGATGTATAATTAAAAATAAGGTTAATTTCAGCTGGCATTGACTATTACACTTCCCTGAAAATCTGTTATCATGCATGCTCAGGCAGCAAGGTTAGGAACACACAAGCAAGGATGCTGAAATGTGCCAGGGAATCAAATTAAAGCAGGTCTGTAATTTCCGTAGGTCTGCTGGCAGTGCTGAGTCTGCTGGCACAATGAACAGTGGTGGTGGGCATGGCCTTGTGCTCGGTGTGTGCACAGGTACCTTCAGATGCAGCCGTGGGATTTGCACTGCTGTGCTTCACCGGGAACTCTTGTCTCGCTGGGTGCTGCCCTGGGTGAGTGCTCCTGCTGCACCGTGCCCAGGAGATCGCTTATGGGGGGGTGGGAACAAAGCTGGCACTCTAAACCAAGGCATTGTTCCAAATCTCAGCCCTGGCCAAAGGTGCTGGGCATACTGACGGGCTATAAACCTATTCATCATGTTGGTGAGGCTTTTTGCTACTTAAAAATATAAGTTTATTTTTACATACCACTTGTAGAAACTGATCAAAATTCTTCTAGGACTTTTGTTCAGTGGAACAGTTGCTGCCATGCCTGCTGAGCATGGGAATCCTTCTGGCACTTTGATTCTGTAGCAAACAGCTCGGATTTTACACAGGCAAACCACAAGCAAAGGTTTTGAGGCCTAAACTTGAGTTGTAAATTTACAGCTCTTGACTGTTGAACTGTGACCAGTGGAGGGGTGACAGCACAGCAGTTTGAGTAGGAGCCGGATTGTCTCAAGGTTTCCTTATGCTGATGTGGAGCAGGTCCCAGTTCTCCCCCTCATGAGTACAGCAGAGGTAAAATTTATGTTCAAAGCTGCAAGCAGTGCAGCAGGAAAGCAGAAAATTTCCAGCCTTCAGTGAACACACAGGATAGCAGTTCAATGGCTTGATGCAGTGCTTCAGAGAAATACAAATCAGGGAGAGAGAGGATATACCATATAATTTGTTTCCTTGCCAATCCAAGATGGTTCTCTTGCATTTTATTGCATCTGGTTTCAAAACTCTCAAGGCACAGAGATCACAGCAGTTTTCTTGGGAATGCCAAACGCTTTTCATTTGTCAAGAAGCTTTGTTTGCTATCCATCCTCATTTTTTCCTTCTAGTTGTACCCTTGGGTTAGCCTAAGTTTCGTTATTGTTGTTTATATGCTTCACTGATATTTTCCCATCCTGCCATTTGACAAAGCTGTATATATTCATCCTCCTTTCTAAGAAAATTTCTCCAATTTCACAGCAAATTGGAAGGAGTCTAGAAAAGGTTTTGTCTACATTGATTTAGGGATGGCTGGATGACATGGGGTGAGGCAGGATATCACAGTTGCTTTCAATTACACGCTTCTGAAAAAAAAATACTATGACCAACTCTGGCTTAATAGTGAAAGTTGCCCAACAGTTACAAAGAGGAATTGGTTTAGTTTGTTCTTTTCCTTTGTTACTATGTAAGACTTCTGCTGTTTCTCTCTAATGCCTGAAATCTTGTTTGTGGGCACAGAGAAAGCACTATCTTCTAAGTAAAGGCAAGGATTTTTTGTTATTGTAAGTGAAATTTTGAGAGTCAAATTGTTGTTAATGCAGATCTAACTGTTACAGGGGAAAAAAGTAACAATGCAGTTAAAACACTTCTGTCTTCCTGGGTACTCTACTCCCCATTCCACTGCTCCTCTGGGCCAAGACGGTGGTGGAATCATACTGGTGTTGGAATCCCTTGCCAAGAGGATTAGCACACATGTTGTGTTGCTTTGTTTTCCTTTCCTTCCTCCCTCTAGGACCCATTCCCAGTTGGTTTTATTTGTTTGCTAAGATATTTTTCAACATTCCTCTCCCTTCACTGATCCACGGCTCTGAAATAGATTCAAATTTATTACATATCATGGAATCATAGAGTATCCTGAGTTGGAAGGGACTCTTTGTTATCATCAAACTCCAAGTCCTGGCCCTGCACAGGGCAGCCTCAAGAATCTCCCCTTGGGGCTGTTGGTGCCCTTTTCACATGGTAGGTACTATTTCTTTCTCCATTTTTAACCCCTAAAAGTAGTTTTGTCCAGCTAAAAGTCCTCTATTTTTTTTTATGTTTAAACTGATCATTGGCAAGTTGTTTCTACCTTGGGGTCTTCAGGACCAAGCCTGTGCTGCAACTCTCAAGCCAAGCCTGCACTCCCCCACACCACATCCTCCCTCTCCCCTTCCCAAGGTCCCTGCTGTCCCACCAGCCCCTTCTCTCCCTACACGGTGCTGGTACCACACAAACCAGAGCAAAACAGATCAGCCAGAGGTAATGCTGATGATTAGAGGTGTTGCTGTCATGGCTGAACCAAGTACAGTTACCAGCAGGTTCAGAGACATTTGGGCAGAGCAGGCCTGGAGAATTCCCTGGTGTTCTGTGACTGCACTGCAGGGCTGTGGCATGGCGTGAGGAATGCAGTGTGTGGTGTTCCAGGGCAGTGCTTAAGCACCTCAATCCCCTCAGCTCTCCAAGTGACCAAGTGACTTAGATCTCTCTCTCCCCTGCTGTGAGCCTGAGACTTTGCTGTATCCAGCTGGGATACCCCAGAGACTATTTCCATTACATTGCAAACATACTTTGAAGGTTGAATGCTGATCACTGCATTGACTCAGTGATCGCTGATCACTGGTCCAGATTTGCTTTGTGTCTTGCTGTAAATGTAACTGCATCTGAAACTTTTGCTTCTACAGGTTTCAGGTTTGCCCCATGCTATTTTGGATTGGTTTTCCCTTCTTCAGCTGTGTGTTTCTGTAATTCTTGTTTGTGTTCCTGTAGTCTGTTTGAAACAACTTCCATTTTCAGCAGAAATTGTATGACTGTAAATGCTTTAGTTCCATCATACTGCATAGACCTCTTCCAGATATAAGGAATAAAAAATGTTGCTGTGAGGGTGGTGAGGCCCTGGCACAGGTTGCCCAAAGAAGCTGTGGCTGCCCCATCCCTGGAAGTGTTCAAGGCCAGGCTGGATCGGGCTTGAAGCAACCTGGCTAGTGGAAGTTGTTCCTGTGCACGGCAAGGGAATTGCAACTAAAAGAGTTTAAGGTCCTTTCCAACCCAAATTCTATGATTCTGTGAAATTAAAGCATTAGTTACTCTATTGATCATGCTTCCAGTTAGCAGTTTTGGTACAGTTGGTTTAGGTTGCCTTCTTCTCAGTGTTTCAGTCTAGCTCTTGAATTGTTTGACTTCAATAATAATCAAAACCAATTCTGATGTGGTTACAGGTGAAAATTGCAGCTATGGCAGAGCATTTACATAACTATACAAGTAATGCCATTTGTAATTATATAGATCCTTTGGACAAATAAAAAACATGTGTATTAACTTGGAATGGTGGAAGTAATGCAAGAATACTGGGTTAGGAGGGAAAGGTTAAGAGAATCTCATTTCATAGCTACAGTAGGCCTAGCCCAAAGTCTAGTCCCTGTGTTGGAAAGTTTGAGGTCTCTTTAAAGGTGAATGGTAATTTCCCAAAGTCTCTCTAAAGACACAGTGACACAAAGAAATAGGATAGAGAACAAAAGGAACTGTTGATTTAGCAATTCCCAAATGTCGGAAATGTGAGGCTTTAGGGTCTTCCCCCAGAGGGTGGTTGGGCACTGAACTGGCTCCCCAGTGGTCACAGCACCAATCCTGACAGAATTCAAGAAGTGTTTGGATGATTCTCTTGGGCTTGTGGTGTGACTCTTGGGATGGTCCTATGTAGGGCCAGGAGTTGGACTCGATGGTTCTTGTGGGTCCCTTCCGACTTGCTAGATTCTGTGATTCTGTACATTTACTAAACACAGCATATGGAATTTTAACTCCTGACTTGTTCTCCCCAAGGAGTAACCAAGGAGTGAGAGTATCAAGTGATGTTTTTGCAGATGATTTATCCATTCCTAAACATTGTATGTCTCTCCCCTGAAGTGCCCACCTGCTTTCTCTGGGATGCTTAGCCATGAGTGTGTCTGCTCAGGCCTGACAGCATATTTACATATGTACATACATAATAATATGAAATGGTACCCTTTTTGTCCAAGGTATTTTACTGAGTATAGCAAAAATTCTCTTTTTCAGTTTGTCAGTATGAGGAAAGGTCTTCTCTATGTGAAGTACACACGAATCAAGCTCAGAGGAGAGAGCACCTTTAACATGCAGTGAGACTGTTAAAAGGAGGGGGTTTGCATTATCCCACTACCAACATATTTTAACACCATGGCAAGGGGCTGAAGTCTGGAGAGCTGCTGCAGGTGAGAGGATGCTTGTCTGCAACGTATCCATGGCTTCCTACTTGTCTTTACTAAAGTCTGTATCTGTAGCACACGTGAGCAAAATTTGCGATATTCACTGTTTTTCAACTTGCTTTTGTTCAGTAATATAGAATGCTAGATAAATGTCCTTGATTCAAAGTGCAGGAAATAAGTATTCCCTTGAGGCAGTTGAGTTGGGGAGTTACTGAAATGAAGTTAATCCCTTGGAACAAATGCATAGTATTATCAGGGAAAGATTCTTGTTCGTTTCCTCCGTCTCTTGCTTGATGAAATAGCCAGTAATGCAGTGAGGATTTTAGGCTTCTTGGCCTAGCTCGAAGTAGGTTGTAGCTCAGACATTCTGCAAGGCTGCAAAGTGATTGGAGAGATTGAATTAGAAATATCGTAGGTGTGCTGGACTTAGTGTTGCTCTGAGCTCTGATACTCCCTTAAGATACGTGTTCCAAAGCTTTGCTTTGCTTTGCTGAGGTCAATTTATACCCATAACACCTCCTCGAAGGAAAGCACACTCAAGACATAAATGCAGCCTGGACACAGGATAATGTGCCTGGCAAGAAGAAAGAGAACCAGAAAGCACGGTGGGATTATCAAGAGCAGAATCAGGTGTGAATCACTGTCAGGATCATAGATGTTATTTTGCAGAAAAAGTTCCCTGTAAGTGTCTGCATCGAGGGGACAAGTGACTGCTCAGGCCACAGCACTGCTGTGTGCCTGCAGCCATGGGGTGCCCTGTGCCTTGAGCTCTCTGTCTCTGACTGCTGGCCCCCTGGGAGAAGCTGGAGGAAGGACATGCCAGCAACAGCTCCGTTCTTACTCTGTACTCTGAACTACTTGTTATTCTCATCATGTGCTAAGGGTCTTTCCTGTGGGGATCAGAATAAAGTAAAACAAAACTGTTCCTTGGTCGAGCCTGATTTTTCTCTGCACAGGCTGCTTGTGATGCTGTGGCCTCATCACACGTGCACAGACTCTGGGCACTGGGGTTTGTTCTCAAGAGATCCCATCTTGCTTTTGGTTCTTCCTTCCCTGCAGCAGGCAAAGCAGTTCTGAAATCTAGAGCAGCCTTTTGGGGAGATACTTACTTGGTGTTTTTATTAAACACCCTGATATTTAATTTGGGCTTATCTACATGCAAGTATATGTGCAGCATCTGGTAAGAAAATTTGCAACATGTTCAGACCTAGTACTTGAAGCTCCTCTGATACAGATGGTATACTTGGGGATCCAAAGATACCAACCAGAGTATCTATTTTTCCTGGATTTGAGAGATTAGTTACAAAAATAGTTGTGACACGTTTGTAAGCAGATGAGGCCATTAATTATAGCAGAGCATATTGAATGTTGTATTTAGGGAAGCTGGATTTAACATTTCTGAGCCTTATCTGTGGCACAGCTGTGCCATCAGAGATTCTTTTTGCTATCAATAAACTATGCTGTGGTACTTGCTCAGCTTCCTGAATTCAAAGAAATTGTGTGACAGTTCTGCTGTTGGACCAAGGCTGTATCTGAGAGGCCAGAGCCAGGTGGCTGCTACGACAGGCCCACTGTGGTAAGAAAGACATTGTTCATCGTTTCAATATCTGCTTCTGTTATGTGAAGATGGCTTTTACAGCCCAAGTTGTTTATAACCCACTTGGACGTACTGCTCTGAAGTGGCCAGAAGGGAAAGACATCTAAAGCATGTGAACCTCAAAGTACACAGCCACTGTACAATCATAGCCCAGCTCACAGAAGTGCTTCCTTTTCAGATCAGCCTAGAGAGAAGGTGGCTTGCTTGTCACAGCAGTGGGCTTTGCCTGGACTGACTAAACCATTGTTTTAGTAAATGACTGGAATCACTCTTAGATCCAATTTTCAAGAACCAATGGGTAGAGAATGAAATGCTCTCTGAATCTTTCCCAGTGTATCTCAAAGATACATTTGAGGTTTGCAACATATAACTCTTTGAAATCCAAGTGCATTTGCTCATTCACTCATTAATATTTGGTTATGTAATTGCTGTAGCATGGTTTCCTCCTCGACTGAGTTACTTCAGGTGGTATCAAAACATAAATTTTACAAGCAAAACCAGTTTCCCTTCCTGTCAAGCATTTGGAATGTAGAATTGTTTAGGTTGAAAAAGACCTTGCCCAGCACTGAGGTGAGACAGACGGGCCTGTAGTTCCCTGGATCCTCCCTCTGGCCCTTCTTGCAGGTGGGCATCACTTTTGCCAACCTCCAGTCAGCTGGGCCCTCCTGGGTGAGCCAGGGTGAAGTCTCCCTTGGCTGTGCTCAGACTTCTCATTGCACCTTCATCACTGTCCACCTGGCAGGTCACTAATGGGCCATGGGCCGAGGGCCATGCCAGGCTGGGAGCCTTCTCTTCACACCTTCAACCCAGACCCCAGGCAGGCAGTGCGCTTCCCTGGGAGGGTCAGGTCTGCATACAGGGCCTTCTGTTCCCTCCAGAAGGAGTCTCCTGCCACAATGACCCATCTGTTTTTCTCTATGGAAGCAATTTTGTACTTCTGTGTACACATAGGAGGAAAGTCAGCTCTTTGGGGCTAGGAATATCAAAGTGGTGAGATTAAAGGGAGCTTAAGTGACTGTCCCACAGGCAGTGGGTTCAGGTACAGCTGACCATAGGCAAAAGGATTGCCTGTCCTGGAGGCTCTCCAGCATCACATTATCTGTGAATGCCTGTGCTTGTAGCACTTAAGGATTTGTAATGTAGGGAGAAGTAAATGTAGTCAAATCAAGGCTTATTTCTGATTCTTAATAAATTAATTTTCTGTCTAAATAGGGCAAATTGCTCTGGGATGGAATGACCTGAATAAATTCCAGTCAGAAGGCTCTTCTAGTCTGTGAAGTAAGCTGGCAGTCCAGTTACATTTTTCTAGCAGAGATGGATTGTGTTTGTATTTCATACTCTGAAATTCAGCTGGAGATGAAAGAGGCATGGGAAAGGCCGTACCTTCCACAGTACCTAGTTGCTGCAGACTTCAGCTTAAGGAGATGGGTATCAGCAAAGCTACAAGACAGTGCCATTTATCAAGGTATGGGGTTTTTTATAAGCTAAGGGAAAGTTTACAACTTGGTGCTTTTGAAGAACTCTGAAATTCCTAAGTCATGCTATTTATTGCAACCAATGTGTACCTATTCCATTTTCTGCATGTAACACCTATCTGTGTACATTGGAAGGTGGTAAAGGAGGGCTGTATGAAGTTCTAAATGCCACAGTTATGAGCATAGTTGTTAGAAAGCTCTGGCTTTATCTGCTTTTTCACTGAAGCCTTGTATACAGTGACAGAAAAATCAACAGAGTTCTTAAGAAAATGCTCACTGAGGTTCCAGTCTTCTGGCCAGAAGAAATTTAAACATACTTTCACTTCTCAGTAGTAATTGAAATGTGTTGCTGACATCTTGCCCCCTCTGTCACTATATTTCTCTGCAAAACAGGCAATTCGTCCTTGGTTTAGTTTGCTAACAAATGTACACAGTCTTTGAAAAGTCCGATATTTGTGGTTCTGTCTTGACATTTCTTTCCTCAGCTTTTACAGAGAAAATGTGCCACTCATTTATTTGTACAACAAAGTTGTATCTTTTGAAGTGCTTTCTAAACTGACTCCTAAATGCTGGCAGTGGATGTTGCTGTTGTACATGTCTGTCAGTCCTCCCCTGCCAGTCTCAGTGCTTTTTTGGCAAACTGTAAAAGAACTAATGAGCTGCAAAAGCAGCAATTGATGTATGCTGGTAAACTGTAGAAATGTGATCATGCTTTGTGCTTATGCAAGTTTCTTTAAAGATGGGTGGCCTGTGTTCTTTGGTAGGAGTGTAGAATATTTAAAGCTTTGCAAATCCAGTTATTGTTTTAAGGAACTAGGTTGCTGGGTTTTTTGTGCATGTGTCTCTAAGGAAAGTGCTCAGGTAAGTGCAATACACAAAGCAGAAGATACCCAAACTGTTGTCAACATTATAACATGGGTAGATAAACAGCTCCTGTGTTTGGGGGGGATGTGGTGATCAGTTGGCTGGAATAGAGGAATACTCAGTTAGCCATACATATGCTTGTTAGTGATAACCAGAGCCAGACAAGGTGCTGCTCTGAAATGGGATACCAGTTGCCTAGTTTAAGACAACAATAAACTGACTGAAAAAAACACAATGTAGAAAGGCTAGACTGTTTCATCTGTTTGTGAGGTATTTTTCTGAATTATGCTGATTACTTTTGTTGTTTGTTTGAGAGGAGCAGGACACTGCAAAAGCTCCTTCTCTGGCATTGAGTTCAGAATTCAGGATTGACTTGACAGTAGACTGTTTTCAGAAGAGTCACCCAATGGTGACCTGTGGTGCTGTCTCTCAGACTGTGTATTGCAGCCACATTTTCTGCAGGGTATGGAAGCACAGTCCCCTTCCCACACGTGAGCTGTCCCTGCTCTCCTTGACTGAGACTGGGAGCTCTCACTGACCCAGCTGGAAGCAACTGTGGCCAGCCCAGGGCAGTCCTGGTGGCCCCCACACCGACCCAGGCAGCCTCCTGCTCTCCAGGTGCTGCTGGTGGTGTTCAGGCGGGGAGCATTTTGTTGTCTCTGTAAAAGGCTCTACAGTCTCCTTCAACTTCACAGGGGCCAAAGGGTCAGGTTTGGTTAAAATTCTCCAGGATTTATGGGGTTGTCCATCCTGAGCTGTCAGGGGCTGACATTTTGCTGGGTGGAAGCCCCCTCAGTTGAACCTCTGACAGATTGAGGGAAAGGCCAGGCTATCAGGAGGCTGTAATCCTGGCAGAGCATGGATGAGCATGGTGATTCCACCACCACTGTGGTGGAGGAACACGGGGCCATGGCTGTCGTGGGAAGAGCGTGGCAGCAGAACCCTTGGCAGCCTGGATGTCCCACATCTTTATGTTTGCTCCTCTTGTAGCTAAATTCTCCAAACGTTTTGGTTGCTTCGGGCACTTAATATTGTGCCATAGATATGGAGCACCAGTGAAGTCATATGCGGTCATTTGTCAAATTAAACCCAACTGCCCCATGCACCCATGAATGCAATTGATTTTGAAAAAAGAATTATTTGTGGTGGTTAACCTTGGGCACGCCTGACTGAGTGCCATTCCACACCGGTGAGCTTGGATTTCCCTGACAATTTGTAGGTTGTAATGAGCCTGAAGGACTAAGGTTTCCTGTGCTTGGGGGAGCTACTAATGGCATAACTTGGAGCCTGTAGCTTTTTTATCTCTTACAGGAGACAGATGAAGTAGGTTCCTGTCCTTTAATGATTCTGCGTGGTTTTGAAGTAAACCTTTAACTCTTCTTTCCCCAGAGATGATCAAGAGAGTTGAGGAGTGCTGCATCCAGTGTGAGCATTAACAAAAAATTGAGTGACTGTGGTTGGGTGTAAAGTTTTGGAGTGACTTCAGAGGCTGAGTCTGTGCTCAGCAGGTGGGTGAGGAGGGTGACAGGAGGCTGCGAATAAGTTGAGTGTGCCTGTGCTAACTGAAAACCACCAGAGCTGGGAAACGAAAGGGCTAGAGGCCAAGCAGTGCCACTGAGATTTGGCAACTAGAGTATTGCAAAAGTTGGAACTTTAATAAACAGGAGGAGGGTGATATCAGTGCTTTTCGACTAGCTTCTGAACCACAGGGTTCTAAAAGGTGGAAATGCTTAGCAAAGGTTCAGCTGTTTTTCTTTTCAGCTTTGAGGGGGTTTTGGTGGGTTTAGTTTTTTGGGGTTTTTTTTGTCGGTTGGGGTTTTTTTTCTCTCCTTCTTCCCCCCCTCCCCCCCCCCCCTTAAGATGTAGGTGTTTCTGCTGGAAAAACTTTGTTTTGTTTCAAATGGAAAGAGGATCTGGAATTCAGAAGGAGAAGAGAACAGCAGGAATAGAAAGCAAATTGGTGAATTCAGGCTGCTGTTGTGCCGTGTTTATGGTGGGTGAGTCGGCCCTATGGAGCACGTTCCCAGCAGACAGGACTGTTGGCACAGTGGGAGAAAGGGCAGAGTTACCGTGAGCTTGCTGTGGATGCCGTGAGCTGACAGAGCCTGAGCAGGGGGCAATCATCAAGCTGTGTTTAATGAATCTCCTAGTGGCCACTCTTTTGCAGGGAGATCAAAAGCAGAAGGGAAGAGCTGTTGCAGTTCTAAGGCTTTTCAAGAAGCATCGGATTGAACTTTGATTAAACAGAAAGAAAAACATCAATTACAAATCACCCCTGTGCTGATGCTCTGGATTTCAGCCCTTGGTTAAAAACAACCATCAACAAACAGGATATGAAATGTTAATAGTGAAAACAGAGTCTCTAATTACTGGAGGAGTTGAGGGTATTGCATATCCTTTCTTTAAGGTCAGTTAGCTATCATGAAGTGAAGAGCTGATGAAAGAAGGATTCAGATGTATTTTTCATGGTAGAAATAGGAAGAGATGCCCTGCAGAATCCTCTTTAGCACTTTGTCCTTTTTGGATGTGCTGTGTTTGAGAAGGCAGAGAAGCTGAAGAGAATGGAAGGGTTATCTGAAAATCACCCCCTCTGCACGTGTCAGGAGCACCAGGCTGCAGCTGCTCTGTAAATGGTTGCTAAAGATCCATTTTAACTCAGTGAAGTTGGTTGTTACTCAGCACAGGGCACTCGAAGAACACCAGCTCCAAAAACTGAGTAGTGATTGATCTGAGATGTGTGTTGATTTCTTCATACTATTGTCATTCCTCCTGCCAGCATCCTGAACGCAATTAAGTGTCCTCAGATCCTATTTTAGGAGCTATGCTTGGAAAGGAGTCAGAGCAAATGGCTGAAGGAAAAGTATTGGGAGCCTTTTAAAAGCAAGTCTGTCATACTCAGAAGGAACAGTGTTCCTTTAGGCATTGTTTAAAGGGGACTAGTCTGATGCATCAGTGCAGGCTCGAAGCTAAGCCCTTCCTGGAGCTCACATCCTGGTATTCTGCATGAGGGGAAAGCAGGGAAGCTGTGCAGGAGCTCTTTGTAGGAGGGCAAATACATTGCTTCTGTGATAGTGGTAACACCAGCAGTGACAAATTTTACTTGGGGTGCAATGCTGGGAAAAACTGATGACCAGCTCAGGGAAGCTCTTGTGGCAGTTGTTGTCTGGCAGCTGGATCTGGAGTGTAACATGTTATGATGAGTGACTGGGAACTGAGTGAAATTCTCCTGTACAATGAGAGTGTGATTTAGGTGCATTTGATTTGAAAGAGATGGAGCTGTGTGAATGCAGCACATGCAAGCCATCTAGTGCAAGTATTGCTGAACATCCCAAGGCAGGCTTGGTGAGTGTTGTAGAAGCTGGGACTGTGGCCTGCACCCTGGCCAGTGCTTCATCACTTCAGTGCATGGGCTGTGTTGCAGAACTGAGCACTTCATTCAGTGCACTGCAAAATCTGGAGGTACTGTATCAAGAACCTTCTTTGTGGCACCTTCTGTTTTCTAAGAAGTTTCACTTTATTTCAAGGAACAATCTCTGTTTATTAGATTAGGCAAATAGGAGAGTCATTCTGTGCTTACCATAGAGCTTCCAACACAGTATTCCAATGACAGAGCACATTACATCCTCCTTCAGAGGTGCCATCTTTGGCATATTTTGATGAAATGAGAAAACGATAACATTTCTCAGTTATGAGTGAATATAATTTCACTGGAAAACACTCAGTATCTCCTTGCAGAGGAAGATGAAGTATTGTTCTGTTAGAGCTCTTTGAAGGAGCAGATTGAGAGCAATGATCTGCTTGATGTGGCATTTGTGTTTTCAAAAGGCTGGAAAAAGCCTTTCAGTGAAGGCTCCTCAAGCATCCAAGCTGTTACAGAATAAGCATTTATAGATGAATGTCACCTAGGTATCCATTGTAAATAAACACGTTAAACCCCACAGTCAGTTACAGGTATTACTGACTAGATTTTACCATTGGTGTAATTAGGACTTGTAACATTCCCTGTGTTCATAACTGACTTGGAAAATTTAGTGAATTAGGGAGAAACCAATTGGAGTTATTCCAGAGTGTTGCAATGGCATTGCTGCTGTAAATGTTGAGTTCTAGAAAGTACCATGAATGAACAACATAATGCCAGATGAAACTCAAACCCAGGGAAACACAGTCGTGACTAGCTGTACGTATTGGTGGGTTTGAAATTAGCCATTATTGCTTATGAAAGAGATTTTTGAATAATTTAGGGTAATTCTTAAAATATAAGCTTAGTGGTTGGGTAGTATGCAAAAGAATAATGGAAGGTTAGGAATTACTTGTGAAAAGTAGTGAATGCAATATGATACTCATGGAACATGCACAGCTTGAAGGGAAGAGCAGAGTGCACAGAACTGATCCCAGGGCTGTGTTAGAGCTGGGAAGGTGCAAATGGGAGCTCAGCAGTGTTAAACACCCCACATGGAGGAGGGGGAAGTGGCAAGGTCCGTTTGCTTCATGGAAAGGCCAAAGGAGGGGACATGGCAGATGTCTATAAAATTCTGGGCTGTTGAGAGAAATGAATGAGGACATAAATATTGTATGAGAACAAAGAGTATCCACTGATGTTTCAGTCTTCTGGATGCTGTCCCTGTTCAGCATGTGATGCTCTCAACACTCCTGAAGGGAGGGTTCTCTATTTCCTGGTTCTTTGCTGAAGTTGATTTCCATCCCATCCCACCCCACCCCTACCCCTGGCTCTAGCTAATTAAAAATATTCCCATTTCAGGACAGTGAAATTCCAGATCCTCTTGTCTGGTGGTGTCTTTCATGGTTTCAGAATCACTGCATTAAAATTTAGCCCACTGAATTCCATAACATTGTTTTTGTCCTTACCACAGGAATAATATTTGGATTTCTGATCGATTTGAATTTAGCACTTTCTTAAGAGACTTTAATACAGTTAAGCATTTCTGTAAACAGTTCCAGCAAATCCATTAATCATTTCCAAAGTACAAAAGAGTAATGCAGCTGAGCTGAATTCTTCCTTTCCATCTTCTCTACAAATTCAGCTTCTTTGGAGTTTTTGTACCTCTTGACATTGAAAGAAGGTGAAGGTGACTGGAGAGCTGCACTCTGGGGAAACCTCATAGCTCCTCTCAGAAAGCACCTGTCCTATCTGAGGTAAATGGTTAACTAACAAGAGAAGAAGTGATCTTGTGTTATACCAACACGATGTAGTTATGTGTTTAAATATATTTGTGACAGTATTACTGCACAGGAAGTTTGCATTTCTCTTATTTCTGCCTCATGTTTCTCTCTGTAGTGCATGTTTGATGTTGGGAAGCATCAGATGTTTCAAACTATGGATAAGCAAAGGTGTCATAGAGGGGATGGTGTTTCTCATCTCCCAGCCCCTCTGCAAAATCAGCAGTGATCCTGGAAAAGAAATTCTCTCCAAAGAGGAGACCAGCCTTTGCAAGGGAGACCATGACACAGGGGATATGAGGGAAAGCTCACCCAGCTGCAGAGACAGGGACAGGGTTTTAGTCCAAAGGTTGCACTGAAATACCTGAATGAATCGAGAGAGGTGGATCTTGCCAATCTGTGTTTGAATGAACATTCTTAGACTCAGGAAAATCCTTTACAAGAAGAGTATTAAAGTCAATTTTTTACATCTCTAAGCCTATCTATCTATCTAGAGACTGCTAGTGCTCAGTGAACACTGTTGTGCTGAGAGCAGGGGAGGAGGAGAGGAAGATGGAGGTGTTTGCCTATTTCCTTAACCTGTTCCTGCTGGTGTGATCAAGCCATGGGTGCCATATAGAGATGATTGAGGGTCATTTAATGTTATCTTGCTTGCAGCAGTCCTAGAAGGATAAGAGTTCATCCCGCTCTTGCCAGAGCCCCTTTGCCGTTGTGTGTAGGTGGTACCAGAAGTGATTGTGGATGATGGCCAATAGACTTTTTATCTTAAGGTTTAAAATATTCCATGTTGGGGCTATGCAGCGAGTGCCAGTGTGAGTTACAGCTTGGCTTCCCTGCTATTTGAAATACCAGGTCAAGCTGTGTGGAGTAAAATAGATAAACACGGAGAAGTGTTACAAAAAATCAACTTGCAAACACTTAGCGTACTTAAACTTATGAAGAATTTAATTTGTATTATTGAAAGAAGGCTCATTTCAGTCAAAGACAGAAGTACTGGAAGTAATAAATCAGTTTGTACACTCTGCCCCTTCAGGAAGATGTAAGCCTGACAGCTGCCTTATTCTTGAGGCTACTAAAGAGGAATAAGGATGCAGCAGTGGTGCACTGATAATTACCAGTGACCTAGTTGCAGAAGATGGTCACTAAAGTTCAAGAAAAGTTTTAGGTACTTAATAATGCATTACATTATATGTATTCATTACTTGGTAATTAGCTTAACTTTCAATTCTGAAAGGGAAGTCTGAAGAAGCATTCATTATCTGAATGCTTCTTACAAGACAAGAATCTGCCTTTTTACGTCTGTTTTCAAGCAATTCAAGATTATTTTTTAAAGGGAACAAGGTAGAAGAAAGAGAAAAACTATTCCTACTCCAGGTTGTTGCAGTTGAAATACACCTTTATTACTTTAGTGAAGCAACTCTAAGCAAATAAAACTACCAGCAATATAGTAGCACAAATAAAACAGCAAGCACTAAGTCAAGGAGGAAAGTTGTAAAACAGTGTTCCATTGCTGAATGTTAAATATTCAAATAAACATCATAAAAACTTCAAGAAGACTTTATGGGGCCGTAGGTGCACAGTGTAAAATCTTTGGAGTCCTGCTCTGAAACCACAGCAGTTGTTCAACATATTCTGAAAGTATCTTAAGGGAGGGCAGTACTGAAGCCTGTGCGTATGACTAATCCATCTCTCAAACTGCATGTGCCCCTCTGCTTTCCCTGTTCCACCTTTGCATACAGAATCCAGAGGGTGATTAAGTGCACGGAACACTGATGACACAGGTAACATTTGTACTAGCATCCATCAGTCTGTGGATGAAGGAGGCACTTTGTTTCCCCCCAGTGTGCTGTTACTGCCCTGGCTGTGTGCTGTGTGCGTGTTGCTAAGAGCCACAAGAGCTGAGGAAGCTCTGTAATAGGACTGCATGGGCAAAACATTGAAGACTGCCTGCAAAAATGTGGGGAAAAAAGGCATTTTAATCATAATAGCAGAAAAAAGGGCTTAACATTAATCTATGGATTTTCCCCTAGATTAGTTTCCTTTTCTATAGTTGAAACGTATGAATAGAAAAGACACCTCTAGGAAAGAGTTCAGTGGGAGAATTAGTGGGATTTGAAGTGTTTAAAGAACTGCCCTTTTCCCCAGTGGCCCAGTGCTCTGTGGCATTGTGTTTTTATTGCTGAAGGAGACTTCTCTAGGAATGAATTGTGAGCTGGTGGTCAAGGTGCCTGTGGTGAACATAACTCCCAAAATTTATGTTCTGCAGGAAGGGATTGTTGGAAAATGTATTGACAGGTACAAGAACTGTTATGTGTTCAGATATTTCTTGAGTTTCATCTCACTGAGTAATACTTTATTCTGCAAACAGATTCATTGAAATTAATGGGAATGTTTTACAGAAAAAAACAGTGGGAGGTGGGAGTGACAGAACCAGGCTGGCAGACTGAGGTAGATGAACAAGCTGTTAGAAATGAAAAATCCTTGTTAAATGGTCTCAAGATCAAATTTGTTAATCAGCATGTGTCTACTCCTCTCACCTTCTGTGGGGGATGACTGGGAGAGAAGACCAGCAATGGGTTGATTTGTAGCACCTTGATGTTTTTTTCCCCACAGAATCAGGTGGCATGTCTCAAAAGCCTGAGCTTATTGAGTAAGGGTGCCTTAAAAGCTGATCAGGATGCCAATACAGAGAGATGCTGATTTTATAAGAAAGATACTGTGGAATCTTGATTTTCAGCTGAGAAACTAAACTCTCCAAACCCAGGAATTTTTGGTGAAACATCAGCTCTGGGTAGAGAATGTTCCAGAGAGAAATGGTGCAGGTGTGATTCAGCTACAGTTATTGCAGTGCAGTTACTTAGTCGGCTATTTCTATAATCCAGTAACTTCTTTACTAGTTCTTTTAAGAGTTTGGTTTAGCTTTAAATAATATGAAAAGAGGGACGATGGGAATCCTTAAGTATAATCAGTATTTTAAGAAATAAAATCACACCTTGTATTTGTTGTGCAGGACCTGAATTACAGGCTGATGCCTAATTTGTCTTCTGGTTTTTTTGGTTTGGCTAACACAAAGGTTTCTGTTGACAGATAATAAACGATCTTGTGGAAAAGATGTGCACTTGGGACTTCAAGATCTGTGCTTGGTTCTCAGCTCAGTGCCAGTATTCCTTGAGATCACTTAATCTGGCTGTGTTTCCCATCTGTCGTGCTCTCCTAGGTGGCAAGCTTTTGTGACCGTGTTTGAATACAGATGAATACAGGGCATCCCAAAGGTTCCTCAGAGCCTCCTATTGCTGTTGGAATGCATGTGCCAGTGAAATGAATTCCTGGGTTATGTCTTTAAGTGATTGGATCTTAATTATATGTGAGTGTGTATTCTTCATTTGCAAGGAATGGTGGGGAACACTTACAAATGTGAAGAACTGGTTAGACAATCATGAGTGGGATGATTTCAGGATAGCAAATTGTGAGCTTACAGAGGACTTTTCATAGGAGGGAGCAGAGCAGAAGAGTTTAGAGTCACCCACTTAAGCTGTTTATGTCCTCGTGACTTTGCTGTTTAATTTTGCAGCCATTATGGCCTGTACTCTTCCTGAGCACAGGATACTGAAGTGCAGTGCTGCAGAAGGCTGAATTGGAATGTAAGTGGTTAGTTATCTATTGAAAGCAATCATTTCCAGTAACGAGGAGTCCCACGCAGTTTGTTCTGGCAATTCAGATGGTTGTAGATATGCTTTCCTGGGCTCATTAGAGAAAGAAGCATCTTTTGCTTGATGTCAGTTGGTAAAGCTCTAGTTACATCTACCCTCTCAGATAAGCTGAACACTTAAACTTGGCAATCCCAAGTATCCTTGAATTAAACCCATGGATTGTTACTTTAGCTACAAGGGAGAAAGAAAATAAACCCCCAGAAATTTGCCTGGATACCCTACTGCATTGCTTGATTGAGCCCTCCCCAGTCCCTGCCTTTTGTAAGCTGCCTTTGGTTCTAGATCATGCAGCAGCACAGCTGACCTTTGATCCCATCTGGTGTGGTAACCGCTGGCTTGAAATTAAATGTTTTCTGGAACAGGCATCTTATGCTGCACAACTTTACTTAAATCCAGTTTATTTGAGGGCAGATGGTATTTTAAATGTACTCATTAGGTACCAGCACTGTGGGGTATGCACACTTCTTGGCAAGCTGCCTTTCTGATCTGTCTTAAAAAGCTGTTCAAAATATATATTCCTCAGTTTTATGTGCCCTGCCTCCCCTCATGCCTGTAAAGAAGTGGTTTGTATTTTTGTCATGGGGTAATGGGGAGTAGCACCTGCTAAAATTACTGGCCATTCTTCACATGAAGTTCATATTAGGAATCTAAGCAAATATTTTTAGACTGCTTGTATAGTGAAGTGCTGCTTCCATCTCGTTTGATTCAGGTTTCAGGGGCTCCCAGTTGCACACCTTTCCTGTGTGTGCTCTTCCTTGTTTCCTTTAGCCCGGTTGCAGGGGCACTGCTTTCCAGCATCTCATTCCCCAGTCTGTCTGTACATCTGGGATTTCCTATCCCAGGTGCAGAATCCAGCACTTCCCCTTGTTGTTGTGGTTGGTGATTGCCCAGCCCTCTGATCTGTTGAGGTCTCTCTGGAGAGTCTCCCTGCCTTAGAGGGAGTCAACAGCTCCTCCCAGTTTTGTGTCATTTGAAAACTTTCTCAGTATCCCCTCCAGTCCTGCGTCCAAGTCCTTTATGGGGATGTTGAAGAGAACAGTTTGCAGTTCCCTAATGTGAGTTACAGTTCTTTGGAATGGGAATTGTAAGTGCCCTTATGGAGTCATTCACCATGGCCTGGACCCCAGCAGGGAGGGAATGTGGTTATGGACTGTGGATGGGATGGCGAGAGGCCAGTGCTGAGCATTTGGTGATGCTCTTCCTGACTGTGGGTCACTTCACTGGAGGTGCTGGACATTGGTTAGATACTTAAGAATCCTATTTTTTATCTCAAATACAGTGTGAGTCATCATGTGCCCTCCAAAATAACCGAGAAATGCTTTGATTTGAGCTAAAAGATAAGGCAAAGCTTTGTCTGCAGTTGTGTAAGAATGGCAAAGAACTGGTTGTGGGGATAAATCAGTGGCTTTTCTTCACTGTCAAGCAACACAAATGATGTCATAGAAAGCAGTTTTGGTAAACAACATTTATCCCTGTTTTTCAGTTCTCTGTGCTTAATTACAATTATTCATGCCAATTAAATATTCATTAACTAATTTTAATATGTGCTTGATATTGTAAGCACATGAACAACTATTAAAATTATATAGATATATATAATGTTATTTTTCAAGTGCAAGGAACAGTGGTCTGAATACACTCCAAACACAGGACAGGCCACTTACAGTGAACTTGCTTCATGTGGTTTTCATCCCAGGATCTCACAGTTAATGTACTAAACCTCATAGCTAACACACCACCCCTCAAGGAGCTTTGGAAATCATTCATTTTGAAATATAGGGAGCTGGCTGTGAATGTGGTATTAAAAGGTGGATGGATTTTTTTCAAAACATCTCAGGAATACAGTTTAGTCTTCCAGGTGCTTTGAAAATACCAGCCCACGGCATAATGAGTCAGTTAAATATATTTATATTTAAATATTTGCCATTATATTCTAAAATACTAACCAGCAAATCTGTGTAGGTGGATCCAAGTGCTGGCTGTCCTGAATTGGTGTTTGAGAATATATAGGTGGATGTATTTGACTGGATCAAGTGCAGTGAGATTGATGCCCAAATCCTGATGGACTCCTGGGGATACCAACATAGTTTCCATGTCTTAGGTCTTCCCTGTGTCTAGACTCCTTGCAGTAGTGTTGATTCATCAGTGCAAATACCTCCAAGGGAGATGCTTTACTAATACAAGCTCATTTTATATTAGAGCTTTGTACATGTGGGATTATATCACTGTGGCATCCATGGCTTGCTGCAGTAGTGCAAGTCCAGAAATGTGCAGGTAAAATGGAGTGGAGGGAAGGTGGAGGATGGCACTGGAAGACAACACCTGGCATGTAATGGGCATTTGGGGATTTGGTAGAAAAGACAAAGAAAATAGTTGTTATCTATCTGTACCAGTGACAGGACTCAAGGGAACAGCTGGAGCTCTGCCAGGGCAGGTTTAGGTTGGGTGTCAGGGAAAGGTTCCTCCCCCAGAGGGTGGTGGGCACTGCCCAGGCTCCCCAGGGCAGTGGGCACAGCCCCAAGGCTGCCAGAGCTCCAGGAGGGTTTGGATGATGCTCTGGGGCACAGGGGGTGACTCTTGGGTGTGTTCTGTGCAGGGCCAGGAGCTGGACTCAGTGATCCTTGTGATTCCCTTCCAGCTCAGGATATTCTGTGATTCTATACTATATGTACTCTGCCTGAGTCTGGAAAGCTGTAGAGGTCACTAGCTTGGCATTGCCAAGGAAGATCTTGGATTGCTTGGAGTGCTGCTGAGACAGGTGGGAGGGGACAGGAAAGAGTGTGCAGCCTCTCTCCTGGACTGCAGAGGGGCAGAGCAATTCCCTGGTTCTACCTAGACTGGAACATGAGGAAAGCAGGGGGAAATATAACCAAAAACCTGGCAGTTCTTCTGCAGCAAAGGTGCCCAGCTTGGCTGAGTCTCTGTAGGTCCCTTTGCATGCCAAGGACTGTTTAGAAAGAATTGGTTTAGATTTGGCTGGCATTTAGAAGTACAATACTATAGTTTAAATCATAATTTGGGAAGGTAAGATAAATTAATTTTAAATCTCTGACATTTTGAAGATTAATACCTTCTAGGATAGTTTTTTCTTCTGTCCTCAGTTTTAGCTTAGAAGCTAAATTAAAATGAGCCAAGACCTCTCAGGTTTTGAAATTTAGACCAAATTTTGACTAGTGAAAATGTCTGACATTTTAAGGTACAGAATTAGACAAATGCAACTTGTGTAAACCTCTGGAAAGGCTTGGGTGAAATAACTTCAAATATTCACTTTAATGGAAAGATCACACCATTTTTTCCTGGACAAAATTGTATGAAGAGCAGTAAAGCTTTTACATCCACAGGAAGGAGCATCCAGCTTCACAGGAAGGTGTCTCCTGTAAAGTCACAGTTATTTTCCAGAATGGCTTCAAAAGAAGAGAATTTTATGTCAAAAATTAGCAAATTGCTCCCTTCTAATTTCATAACAGAGGTTATTTGAGGCTTTCTATATTAAGGTAACTTAAAAACATAATGATAAGTGTACACTTTGTGTTCTCTTTGCATGCCCAAGAGCATGCTCTGGAATTCTTGGTGGAGAACACATCTGTGTGTCTGTCATGGTTGCAGTGCTGCTGTCTTTTATAAGAAATTCAGATTTTAGGTTCTTTTTTAAGGTATTCAGAGGGTCTTATTGATGGGCTGATCAAAACAACTACCCAGTGGAGTAGTTTCTCTAAAGAGCAACTTGTTTTGGCTGTCAGTGTTTCCTTCCTTCATAGCTGTTCATTTATCATTTTCCAAGACAAGGGGTTATTTTTGAGCAACCTGCTAAGAAAAAACAACTCAACCCAACCCACCAACCAACAAAAACCCCAAAACACAAACAAACAAGAAAAAATCTTCCTGGTGAAAATCTGTTTCTAAGAGTTACCAAAGGATTTATTTCACCAAGTCAGCATTCTGTACTAATTATTTCATAAATCCTTAGATTTTCTAGAATTAGGACTTGAGTTTTGAGTTCAACAAAAGGAAATAATTTATCAAGATTATCCCTAAATGATGAGTGATGTTTTATTATTAGAAAATATGATGTTCTGTGTGGAACCATTTACCCACTTCAAACCCTGTAAGGTTATTTTCAAGTGGGCTCAAAATCATTCAGTACATTGGATTGTCATGAAGAGTTAGTAGAAAGGCAGTGGTTTCCCACATAATTATTCTCAAGTAGAGCTGCCACAGCTGTGTAGCAGCTTTAATAAGGTTTCTTTTCTTTTAGAGAGCTCTGCTTATCAGCCTTGGCTAATTTTCCAAGACTGCCCTTCTAGTGTTTGGAAAGGTTTTCGTTCAGAGTGTTGCCACTAACAGGGCTGTGCTGAATCAGGTGATCCTTTAGTGATCATTATAAGGAACTTTCTGATCAATGGCAAGTCTCTTAACCTTTGTTTCCCAAGCAGAATAAATTCATACAGTGTCTCAAAGATGCTTCGGTGGGCTGGAGACTTTAAAAAAAAATAAAAAATCAGGATTAAATTCATTAAATAGTAATGCAGAATGCAAAGAGAAACAAACCTAGTCTGGCATAAAAATATGCAGAGAGAGCACTATGTAGAAAAGTCATCCAATTAAAATCGTGTGCACAGACTTATTTCACTGTGACATTCATGAGGGAGGGTTGGAGTGGGAGGCAAACTCTGTGTCCCTCCAGTTCTGCAGTGCTGGGGTCCAGCTGATGGAAATGAGTTTTTGAAGTGAATATGGACACTGACTTTACACCTCTTACAGGGCTGCTCTTGGAAATCCATCGGACGAGGATGGGATTCCTGTTGGCATCTCTGTGGTTGTGTTTAGCCCCGTTCTCTGTATTCAACTCCCCACAAATGCCTGTATGGATTTATCTTACACTGTGTGTGTGATGATCCCAGTTTGCACAAAAATCTCACAGGTTTTATAGGATTTTTTAAAGAATATTATGTTGTTTGCACTTTTTTAGGATGAAATGGGAAGGAACACCCTCAAATGCAGGTGATTCACATTCTTGGTTATTCTCTGGTAATTGTCAACTTTTCAGCCCTCTGATTGAGTTTGACTCTTGAAGTATTTCAGGTAGTAAAACTGCTTCCCACTAGAATAACTTGTGCTCTTCACACGTTAGGACAATATTTTGCCTCAGGGTTTGGCCAGACAAAAGCCTTTCCTATTGTTCACTGGCTGCCAATTAACTTGAGAGCAAAGAGGAACTTTTGTGAATATCAATCCAGGTACCTCAGATGTAAAAGTGTGATTTGCAAGGGCTCGGCCTTACGGTCCAACTCCCGAGCTGCTGTAGAGCTGCTGCCTCTTGAAAGGCTTCTATTCCTGGCTTTTTTTCAACTTCTCAGCATCTCAACTCCCTCCTGCAGTTCTTATGCCTGTCCTAGGTGCTCTGGTTGAGGAAACAGAAATGGATAAAGCCATATAGGTCCCATGTGTGGATGTGGTTAGATACACACATGTGACCACATCTGTGCTGGCAGCTAGGATGGCTTCATTATCCGTGTGCCTGTACCAATGTGACAAGATAGGAAAAAGTTTAGCCTAGAAGGAATGTATAGATAGTATTTAAGATTTCCCAACTGTTCTGCAATGAGCTGAAATTCTTGATAATTATGGAAAAGCCAGCTTGGGTGTCCCTGAGCACAGCAGGGATGCCCGCAGATGCACGTGCATGTAAGCAGACATATCCACAGAGCAGTCTAAAGACACTATTTCTATCAAAATTCTGCTGCTAATAGCTCCCTTGTAAATGAAAATAATTCCTCTTGCTTTGTTCTGTTCATAAGTGGGGATGACACAGAGGATCAGGAACATATCTTGCATGTCTGGTCTCCTCCAGTACTGTCCATGGCAGGAATATTGGGCTGTTCACATCTGGTTTTCCAGGCTGTGGCCAGAAGTGAGTTTTGAAAGCTAAAAGCTATTCAGCTATACAGAATGTACCATGCATTGACCTGCCTGCAGGTGACACCTGTGTTGCTTAGTGCTTTTTCAGACCTGTGATCAGCCTACAGATCCTGCAGTTACCTAGATTTTGTAGGGGAAACTGGGTGTGTCCTATTGCACAGACCATACAGGACAGCCAGGGGATCAGGCCCAGCCAGCATGGGGTTGGGATTGGCCAGGTATGGGGGTCTCCTGCTTTATGTATTTGTCTGAGTGTTAATACTTTTGGCCACATGCCAAGGAGATGTGGAATGAGTTTGCGTCACATTCTCCATTAGAGCAAGCTCACAGTGTGTGTGTTATACCTTGGGGTATAAAGCTGGTCCGGTGAGTCTCCTGCAGTGAGAACTGAGGCAGAGAGGGAGCTGTGTGGGTGGGTACTTGACACATCAGACTTCTGACCTGAAGTGCCCCCTGACTTTTCAGTTACTGAGTTTCTTTGAACCACACAGGTTCCATAGCTGTTTTCCATCCCAAGAATCAGAAACATTAAATTGGAATTATAAAAGAGATACATGCTACGAACTTATTTTCCAGATGGATGAAAAGCTGCTTGTCCTGTGAATCATCAGGAAATGAACATCAAATTGGGGTCTGTGTCTGGTGAATCAAAGATGAGTCTGAGCTAATTAAAAGGTTGTAGCTTGCCTTCAGTGTTGGTGGCTTCCAGCTGGATAAGAGCCTGTTCTTGTTCATATTTGTCCAGAAGTCTGTTGAGGCAAAGTATGCTGGTGGATAATTGCAGGTATTCCCCACTCTCCGTTAACTGTAGCTGCTGGGAGGACGAGGTGATTTGGGTGAACTGGATCTTTTTAGTGCACGTGTATTGAGGCTGTATGTCTTGAATGAACGCTGTGTGAACAGTACATTACTTATACTAAGAGATAAGTATTGCTGATTTTTTATTTGAAAAAAAAAAAAAAAAGAATATCCTTGAGACTACTCAGGGACCTGAGAGGTTAATGTAAGCAGGATGGTGAGAAGTAAAGACTCATTTTGAATGCCATAAGGCAAGTATTAGGGATAGTGGTCATTTCACAAGACTATAGGGTAGAGTTTAGATTTTCTAATATTCCTGTATTCAAAATCTACACCAAATATACTCATTTTTAACTTTGACATTTGCCCTTTTGTGATTACTAGCATCACAACTGTGTTGGTCTGTCATCATGCACCGTGTATCATTTGGAGGCAAAACAGGCTTCCAAATCCTCTTTCCTGCCACAAAATTGACCTTCTCATTAGTTGGAAATAGCACTGTGATAGGTAATCAATATTTCGTTGAAATACCAGCATCTCATCTTAGGTATTACTCATCCTTATTACTGAAAAACACTCAGACTAAACCCAAATTGTTTAGATGGAGCTGCGTGTGGCGAATCTGCCCTCGTACATACAAATTGTGTATGTGCACACATACTTGTGTATACAAGTGTTATTTCGAAGGTACAAACTGCAGCTTTGGTCTCTGATGCTCTCTGTGTGTCAGCCTGACCGTGCCCTCCAACCCCTGGCTCAGAAGGTGGAGCAGCTGCCCTGAGTGCTGCCAGGATTCCCTGCTAACAGGGGCTTCTTAGGATTGCTGCTGGAACCTTTATGAAACAATTCAATGGCTTTTTTTTATTATTATTCTTTTCTCAGCTGCTGTAGAAACTTGGTAGAAAATCACTATTTTTTCTCCTTGCACTTTTAAAAATGCATCAGATAAAAATTGATTCAAGTATTGATTAGTATTCAGAATTGTGAAGTTGGTTCGTTTTTGGCATCTTAAAAGAGAAAGCACCTTCCCCTGCCCGTTTTCTGCAAAGCTTAGCTCGGGTCTGCTGGAGCTGTAATCACACTGAAGTGTTGGTGAGAAGGAAAGCCCTTTGGTCACTTTTCTCCAGTGGGGCAGTGTACGTGTGAAATGTGCACATTTCATGGCAACATGTGCATGTTCCAGCCAACCTGCAGAGCCTTCCTTCCAGCACTGCTTGCCCTCTCTGCAAACTTTGGATCCTTTGGATTTATTGGCATCTTTTCTAGTCTTACGTTTCTTGGCTTGTTTTTAGAGCTTAGTAGAGATGCAAACAAATACTACAATTATTGCCAGAGGACTCTCCTATCCTGTCTGCAGACGCAAATGGGTCAGGATAGCTGCTGAAATGGGTTTTCTTTTACCCCTGTGGGTCAGGTGTCTCCTCTATTCACATCTTGGTCCTGAGAGCCACATAATCAAATCTGGGTCTAGGTCTGCTTATGAAAAATTCAACCTAAGGTACTAATACCAGTTTATTCTTCTGTAAGAAGTACTTTTGGCTGTTGTTCTGTTGTTGCTTGTTTCATTTAAACTGAAGTATTTTGTTTTAAGGAAGCTCTTGTGAATAAAAGTTGACCCAACAGCTTGTGCTTAGTTGCTGTTCTTAGCCTCTGGCTTACTCTGGGGAGGCTACGTAGGAGTGTGGAAATACCCTTTACAGAGGCAACATTTTCCTCCCAATACTCTTAGAAATGACCTGGTTTTATCATCCTTTATCTTCATAGTCAGTTGTTCCCCTCTGTATATGCCTTTGGAGCTCTCTATTTGTTTAATTGTTGTGAGGTGTGTTTTGGGAAAAGGATGGAGTGGTCACGTTCTCTTTCTCTGGGAATTCACCTTTCAGTAAAAGCTCTCTGGTTACCTGGATTTCATCTCTGAAAGAAACCTGAAAAGGAACTCCACATACAGAACAATTTGGGCTACATACATTTATTTAACATAGTTCAGTGGCTCATTAATGATTATGAAATTTCTGCTTGTCAGTGATCTGCTATGCCTGTGTATTTTTACTCTTAAATAGAAGTAGATACTGTAAGAGTGGACTGCTGCTTTCCAATTTATCATAGGTGGCCTTTTGTTTTTAGATTAAACTTGCTCAATTAGTCTATCAGCAATTTTATAGAGCAGAGAAATGTGCACTTTTGTCTCAATGCCCAGAAGAGCAAAGGAAGCATAATATCAAACATTAATCTGCATTGGTGATAGATGATGTTGCTTCTTCTGGTGTCTTATTCTCACCATTAGAGTGCAGATTCTGCAGAAACTGAATATGACCCCTATTTTGCCTGAAATATTAAACTCATCTCTGTCTTTGGAGCTATTTTTTGTGGTGTTGGGGAGAGGGAGAATGCTGAAGCTGCCCTATAAATCTGACTGAAAGCTTCTTCACAAAAATCTAGGTATTGTAGTAACGAAATTAAGTATGACTGTGTTACTGTGGTAGGTTGGACATAGTGGATTTTTGTGTTAAGCTATCTTACTAGTGTTAATTGACTAATGCAGTAACTTCGCTCTCAAGATATCTTGGCTATTGGGTATAAAAATACTAATTTACAGTTTTCTGATGATTTCTAGGCAACTGTTTCACGTGGGTTCATAATAGACAGTGATCCATGAATAATTCAGGAACCACGCTTCCTTGGTATGGTAAGTGCTAGGACAGGTATGGAGAGAATATTATTAGAGGGGACCAATAAAAGAGCAGGAAAATCCTGGAATGCAAGTACAATCGTGTATTCTGAGAAGCAGCCAGCACTCAATTTGATATGCAGTGGATGTCAGCTTTGCAAATGAAACACTGGAAGCTTCCTTAGCAATGAATATAAAAATGCAAAGATCATTTATGTAGAAAAAGGAAATTAAAAAGTAACTTTTATACATAGGTGTGATTAAAACTGTAGAATAGCTTCTAATCCTTTTGGGACAGGTTTTGTGGCATGTCATTTATTGGCGATAGACTTTGCCCTTTGGATTCACTCCGGGCTTCAAGGAATTACAGTGAGTTATTTTTTGCTGAGACTCTCAGACAAGTGGTATGAAGACTGGTCCTCTTGGGATTGGACTGTCTGGGGATGGGGAGGAGAGGAAAAGAATGGCTTCATTTGCAGCTAACACTGTAGTGCCATAAAAGGCCCTAACAATATCACACTGGAATAGATTTTCAGGGAATTTGCAATGAGTTACAGTGCAGCAGAGAGAAGGTACAATATGAGCAGAATAGAGTGCTTCATCTTATACCTCCAGCTGCAACCCAGCAGAGGATATTCCCAGCACTTGTAATGGATGCTTGCAGGTGATTCCAGGCAGAGAACAGACCTGAAGGTTGCTCCAGTGAAACCACTATCTGGGCACTAAATGGTAGGATAGTTTATGCTGGGGTGCCATAAACTCACTGTCCCACATTCTGTAATCCCATGTCCTACAGCAGGTCCCTTCTGGGGAAGGCTCACTTGACCTTGCCAGAATTTGGAATTTCTAAACTCTCTTGTATGAGTGTCTCTTCTTCTGGACCAATACACTGGGAGAATAAAGGGACCCTCTGATATGTTTAACAGCTGCCTCTGTGGAGCTCTGGTCGAGCTGTGCTACAGAACCTGCCTTGTTCCTGAACGTGAAAGGTGTTTGTGGTTGCATCTACACGACTGTGCTCTTTAGGGCAGTTGTGCTTTGGCATTGAGGACAGATGGCATTTGAGAAGCTCAGAGACTGATTGCTTTCTCCTTTGGCAGTAGTGATAAAGGGAATTAGGTCTAGCCTAGTCTGTAACCCAGCGTTACCTGTAAGCCCATCAGGCAGTCGAGCATTAATTTCAGCACTTGTATTCATGGCAAGATGAAAGGGGAGATCTGGCTGACTCTGTGTCAGCCGTACTGGAGGTGAGAGGCAGGAAAAAGCCATCAGAGCACAGCTATTGCTCAGGAACTGTTTTCTGATGGGGATTGTTAACATCACAGGGGTTAGGTAGCTGGCTATTTTTAGATGCCTGTAACTTCTCAAGGCAATTTGAAGCAGTGGATATCACCTAGGGCGTTGTTTTTGTGCTGTCAGAACAGCACCTTGAGATAAGCAGGACTTCTCTGGGTTTGGAATACTTAATTTCCTTCAGGACAGAAACTGCATAAATTTAGACTTGCACGTTATGACCTCTCTGTGAAACAGCTTGTGAACTGCTCTCTGAGCAGAAGAGCCAGCTGGGCACTTAGTGGAGTTGTAGGAAGGGAGGAATTGGCACCAATTGTATCAGCAGCAAGGAGGCACATTCACAGATGTTCATTGCTTTCTCTCTCCTGCAGGGCTGGCATGAACCGAAATAAAGGTTCTGATGTGGTTTGTGCTGGGATGGGGAGGAGGATCTGCAAAAGGAAAAAAGGAAACCCTCATGGGCTGAGGTAAGAACAATTTAATAACTGAAATATAATAATAATAGTAATGAAAAAGGCGACATTCAAAAGGGACAGATGACTAGAACCCAAGTCAGTCAAGTGATGCACAATACAGCAATGATCAGTGGCCAGCTCCTCCCAGTTTATATACTGGGCATGTGGGATGGAATATTCCTGTGGCCAGTTCAGGTCAGCTGGCCCAGCTGTGCTGCCCCCAGCTCCTTGTGCACTTCCTCACTAGCAGAGCATGCGAAAATGAAAAGTCCTTGACTCGGGCTAATTTCTACTTAGCAACAACCAAAACATCAGTGTGTTATCAGTGTTTTTCTCTTACTAATTCCAAAACACAGCATGGTACCGGCTACTAAGAAGAAAATTAACTCTATCCCAGCCAAAGCCAGGACAGGTTAGAACCAACAGAGCAATACAATAACAATTTTAGTTAAAACAAAGATGCAGGGTGTGTAAAGAAATATTTTACAGTCAAAGAGAGGCAGGATCAAGTTAACTGATTAACTCTGGATTGCTGATGGCATGTCCTAAAATGATGATGGAATTGGGTTAAATAGCAGGGAGCAGGACCTGGCCCCCTCCTCAGATGCTGTCATTGTCAGGGTGTATAACTATGTGCCTGTTGTAGGTGAGAAATCCAGAGAATAAAACTGCTCCGGGTACCTTGCCCTGCTCTCTGAGCAGTGTAATACAAGCAAATCAGACACAGCACTCCTTGGGTTTGTGTTGTAGTGAATGGAAGAAGAGTTTGGTCCCTGCCTTGTACCAAGAAATACCATTTTAGTAACACCCACTCTTGTAGTGTTTGTTGGCACTGCCCGTTTCACTGAGCCACAGCCACACTGGTGTTTGCATCCATTATTGAATTTGTGGGCCTCTTACTGGTGACAGACTTACTTTGGAATAAATCAGGGTTTGACGAGCAGAGTCAAGTTGGAATTAGGGTCTCCTTTTAATTTTGGCCACACTTGCTTTATTTTGGATTAATTTAAATTACCAAAGCAGCACTAAGTAATTGAATTGTATCAGAATTGTACCAGCAATGCTTCACTTTGCCTGAGTTGTGGGAATAGCACAAAGCCACAGGTCGCAGATTTTTAAGATGTTAAAGGGCAAGAAATATACTATTTTAATGATGAAATTCATCATCACATTTGCAGAAGTCCCTTTGAAAATAATGGCCACATTATGAGGTGAGATTTTCTAACACTTTACATTGCCATCCTTTCATTTCTGTTTGGTTTTGGATTTTTTTTCCAAGTCTCTGTGGTTTTTCCCCCTTTGTAAACAAACTAATAAAGAAGCAAAAAGCCACAGAAAAGCCCACAACAAAAAGCCACTAAATTGGAAATACTGGAAAGCAATTCAGGAGTTACAGGATTTGTTCTGTTCCTTTATAACATCTCCAACAGAACTTCCAAGTTAAATACGCTTGAATAGCACTTGGCACTTGTTATATTAATGATAATTGATTCTCAAACACACACAAATCTATACTATGGTGCGAGCTCTGTGACATCCCAAAATGCTTTGCTTGAATTGCAATACCTGAAGTACTCCAGGGCTTAAATCAAAATGTAATTATTTTGTTCCTCATAAATCAGCATCCCTGAAGATAATGCTGGCTTGTGTAAGAGCCCAGTGGCTGCGCAGCCATTCATCTTCTGAAGAGCCAGAGAGTTCCTAATAGCTGGATGAGAAGCTGGTGACTCCTTGGACCTGGAGACCACTAGTTTTGTACAGAGCAATGTGTACTTTCAATGTAGCTGCACACATCTCTGAAGCGTAGAACAGCTTATTCTAATAGATTAAGCACTTCATCTCTCTGCAGATGTAACTGTCTTCCCCTTCACCTAACACATGGAAAGCTGTTTCCTGTTCATGCTGTGACAGTGCTCTTGTGAAGTGCCCAGCCACTGCAGTGGGAGCCTGAGAAGTAGATAAAACACAATACTTTGGAGTTTCTATTCTCATACTCAGCATATTCTGCACGTGGGGGTTGAGCTCGGGGTGTGAATGCACTTTTCAATATCAGTAGGGTTTGCCTGGGATGCACACACATCAATCCTGCTCCATACCACAAATATGCAAAACCTATTTCACTTTTTTTAAGGTAGCAAACTCTTAAAGCAGACTCCAGGACGGTTACTTCATGTTTTGAAATGTGGTCTGTGTCATAATTAGCTTTGTGCATGCCCACGTAGCATATGCTTTTAATTAGTGGAATCCATATGGATTTTTACATGCACTCAAGCTAACACAAGACACATGGACTTGAGGAGAGTAAATTTTTAGGCTTGGGTTGCAGGAGAGACTAAGCCCAAAGGTACAACAAATCAAGGCTTGTTTAACGTGATTACCATGTGACCTGGCTTTAGCCAACTATTCTGGTTTTGAGCAAACATGAACCACAGTTTTTGAGCCTGAATGGAAACCAGCAAAAGTAAGGAGAGAATTCTTGTGCACTGAGGTAACTGGGAGTGTCTGCTGCTCCATTCCTACATGTCCATTTTTCCCTAAGATTATCATAAATAAGAAAAATTACCTACAGACCCTCAGCATCTCTCTCAGGGAATTGCATGTGTCTGCAGAAGGAAGTTACATTACCATGATGCTCTCTGGCTGAACCATGTCTACTCATAGTTGTGGGCTTGGAGTCATGTCCTGACCCTGGCAAAACCAGTGTATTCTGGGAGCCTGGACTTTGAGCTGCAATTTTGGGCTGATGCTCTCCAATGAAACTAGTGCTGGAAGCATATAAATCTTATCAGAATGCAGTTATTGCCAGCACACTACAAGTAGATGAAGTTGCATCTGTGTGTGCTCGTGGACTGAAAACAAATGCTCTATGGAAATAACTTTCATCAGGCTTGAACTTCCAATTCCCATGTGGTTCTCCTTTGTGTTCAGCGGGGAGACTGCCAGTGAAACGCTGGTGCTGTGGTGGCATTGCTCTGTCACAGGCCCTGCATCCATGGCATCACTCTTGCTTAGCTCCCTGGTTTGTCAGTGCTCCCTTTCCTCTGCCTGCAGTGACTCCTGATTACTGAGCAGGTGTCCCTGAAAGCTGTTCCTGTTACTTCAGGAGCTGGGCTCCCTGCCCTTACTGGCCACAGCCTTTCCTTACTTTGAAATTAAGACTTTGCCAGATGCTCTTAAGCAGCTGGAATGTTGTGCACTCTGTAGTCTTTGGTATTAGACAGTGGGACTCTGACAGAAACACGGGCAGTGGTGGTGCCTGCAGCACTCTGAGGTCCTGCCTGGGACTGCTGTCAGTTCAGCCATTGGCTTAACAGCCTTTGTGGGAAATACCAAATCCACAAATAAACATTATCAGGGGTGCAAAGAGCAACATTTGCAAGAGTTGAAGTGTGTTTTCTACCTCCATCTGGTTAGCTCTTCTGCCTGTAAATGCTACACCTGTCCAGAGGATGGTCTGTCTTCCTTCATTTAAGCCTGTCAGTGAGATGGCTCCTACTATGCTTTATTTATTGCTTGCTATTCACACCTTGTTCTGATTAGAGAAGTATTGATTTCCTTATGGACTTTTCTGTGGTACCCATCATTTTGAGATGAGTGTTTCGCAAATGCTAATTGATCCTCAGCATATCCATTAGGTGACAGGATGGTGGGCATTCTCCCTCTCCAGATGAAGAACTGAGACTCAGATCAAGTCAGACAAAAAAAAGCAGCTCATTTCTGCCTGCCTAATTCGATGTGGCACTGCCGTGGCTCCTCAGAGCAGCGGGATGGTGTAAGAGTTGAGCTGCTGCAGCCCGCAGTGCTGTGACCCCAGCTGCAGCTGGGAGCACGGGGGGCTCCTGCCTGCCAGAGCCCAGAAACGAGCAGTGTGAGCAGTGGCTCCTGGGGGAAATGGGGTTAAAACTCTGCACTTGATCTGGAGGAACTCAGAGTGGCAAGTATAATTTGTGTGCTCTGGGACTCTCCCTCAACCATGAGAAAGTGTTTTCCCTCACTGCTCCCCACTATTTGCAGCTTCAGTTAACCCCTTGTGTCCCACAGCCAGGTCTCCTGCCACGCGCTATGGGCCTGTTCCACAGATCCTAACAACCTTCCCTCTCCCTCTGGATCAACCATGTTTCTTCCCCAAATTTGCCAGGTAACATAATTAACTTGTACTCAGAGCAATTGTCCTTATCCTTAGAACTTGTTGCCAGGTTTGTACAAAGCAGTGCTTTTTGACTGTACATTTAAAGGGAATAATATTAAAGCCTAAAATGTAAAGCCATGTCCTGGGCCTTGGGTGGGTATGGGAATACACATCTTGTTTCCTTAATTCAAGTTGAGTGTTGTCTCCATTGTGTGTACCCTTACTGTGACTCAGGATTACTGCAGTGCAAAACTAATCCAGCATCAACTACTGCTGAAATATGCTGCAAATCCATACAAAATACCTAATTTCAGGACCAAGGTAGTTATTATCAATGTGCTCTTTTCTTTTCCTTCTGGTGAACAGTATTTGCATAGCCTACTAAAGCATTATGTTCATACTTTAAGTAGGAAATAAAAATGAGGCTCCCTGCAAGAAGTGAGCCAGTGCAGCCCCTACAAGCAAACTGACTTTACTCAGAACAGCTAGTTTTGCAGGCAGGTGCTGCATTCGCCCCTTGTAGTGGTTTCAGGGAAGTTGTTGAGCAGCACAGGACAGTGCCACATGTCTCTGATTAAAAATGTCATTCCTCCACCTCTGTAACTTGAGCAGAAGGAGCAGATGTGGCGGGCCCATCCCCATGAGCCATTTGTGCTCATCATGAAGCTGCTGTGCTGAGAGTGGCAGGGGATGGTGCAGAGCAGGACTGAGGTGCGTGGGGGCAGAAGGGCTGAGTGAAGACCCTCACTGCTTCCCTTGTTTCTTCTAACGAGCTTTTGCTGAAGGCTGTACTTCTCGAGCACTTCGAGATTAATTGAGATGCATCATCTGAGGCTTAGCTTTTTTAATGCCTGTTTAGATGAAAACAAAACAGAACTTTTTGTGGCTTTTCAGAGTTGCTCTCTTTCCCTCATAACTAGCAAGCCCCAGGTCAGCATCTTTTGACATGAATAAAGAATAACTAAGAGGCCTTTCTTTAGCAGCTGCAGTTTGCAGAATTTCTGACTTTAAAAAAGGGTAGCTGCTGCTAATGGAGGCTGCTTTCTTGCTTTCCAAAACCCTGACTATGCTTTCCATGTGTGTCACAGAAGGAAGAAGATCAACTCTGCTGGTAGCTTTTAATTGCTACAACACTCCTTTTCCCTCCTTGCATGTGGTTTTTTCAACTGTGCAGCAATTGTGGGCAGAAAAGAGTCTACAATAAAGAAAAAAATAAATGAGAGACTCTTTGTGCAGCCTGTTGCTTCCCTGATATTTTGGGACAAGGGTTATCTACTTCTTTCTTTGGGAGGACTATAAATTGGCCATGTGCTAAAAGACTAGGGGCCACAGCTGCACACTTGTATTTGTGGAATCAGAAATCTGTTCCTTCTGGGCAGCCGTGCCCTGCAGCAGGGTTAGGGGAGTCCCTGAGGTCTGTGGGGTCCCTGGGACACTCTCCTTCTCCTGCAGACTGTGACCCGAGGGACAGAGGAGGTGGGTGGGTGGGGGCAGTGCTGCCGTGCTGCTCAGCTATGGTATTTTATGGGATCACTTTGAGGGTGATGCAGTTTTGATTTGCCTTTTCTCCAGGACTCCGTGGGCAGCAAATATCTTTGTCTCCAAACGGGGTGCGGGTTCTTCTCACCCTTACAGGGCAGTGATTAGTGCTGTCCATGGAACTTCTGCAATCCCCTGTATTTCCAGAGACCTGTAATGTTCTTCCAAACACGTTTCACACTGAACCCTTGCCCTCACCAGGGTGTCAGTGGTGGTGGGTGGGAGCCAGTGTGGTTTCAGCACAGAGCTGATATCTTCAGATGGGATCTTTGGGGGAAGAGAAGTGTTTCCTTGCTATGACTGTACAATTCTGCATCTAGTTGCTGGTACCTGATGGGAGTTCTTTGTACTGTTTTGCTATGTAAAACTTTATTTCTTATAGTATCTGGGGTATATCAGATTCCTTGACGTTATTTTGAAGAATCCCAATGCTTTCCCACAGCATCATACTCTGGTTCGTGTTTAGTTTCCCCATACTGTTGTCTGCCCTTCCATGTAAATACCAAGAAAAGGTTGGGATTTTCCAGATGCGTTATTAGAGGAGAGGTTCAAATGCTGTAGGAAGTGCTGTTCTCTTGAAGGCACAAGGGCACGTTCAGCAGGAGGGCAGTGTGAGCTCAGCCCTCAGTGACACAAAGCTGTGTGACCTGACTGTGTGAGCTTTGTGGTGGTGGCTGCCTGGACACAGAGAGTGCTCAGCCAGCCTGTGTCACACACCTGCCTGGGTCTCCCCATACTCTGTTTATTAATATTAGCTTTATTTGGTGCAGTGTTCTTCGGTTCCACCACGTTAACTTCACCATTACAGCATGGGGAGCTTTGGGGATTTTGTTTGGGGATCTGTTTTTTCTTGAGAGCAGTTTGTGTAAGAAGCTTTGAGATGTCTTTGCCCAGACACAGCATTTTAGGCTCAGGTGAGGAGCTTTTTTTTGCTTCCTAGGCACTTTGCAGCCTTTTTTCCTCTATATAATTCAGCCCTGGCACAGCATGAGAGCAGTTTTCACCTGTAGACTTGCTAGCTGTGCTTCTCCAGCTTACAATCCTTGCTTTTTTCCCTGTGACCTGCTGTTCTGTTTGGCAGCTTTGGGTTAACGTTCTAAAGGCAGTTCCAGTCACCTGGACCGTACAAGTGCTTGTAAGTGGATGCCTGTTTGAGTGTGTTTTCCTGTTCCTCCCAGGCTGGCGCTGCCCCACCAGCCATAGCCCCCTCCCCAGGTGTGAGATGCAGGTTGTGCCCAAGCTTTGGCTGAGAACAGAGGGACAGAGTCAAATGTTCTTTTCCAGTCCACAGTATTAAAAATCATGGATTTGATTCTAGTAACTCTTCTTTAAAAAAAAAAAAAGAAAGAAAGAAAATGTATTTAAAGGCTTCCAGGGTTTATTTCAGTTTCTGTCCTGCTATAAGGACAAACTGGAGAAGGAGAACATGGAAGGAATGTTAAGAGGGAAGAGGAAGAGCAAAACTTTTCTCCCTGTAGTCTTTGTATTTCCAATACATCAAATGAATTTCTTTTTTTAGAGGTCATTTTTAACCAAGCCTAGGAAGGAAAGCCTCCCCATCCTTTCACTGAGATGATGTCTCAGATCTGAAAGCACTGCCCTTCCATGAACAGGCAGCAGTGAAATGCAGAACAGGGCTGTGGGCAGACTCAATTCCCTGTGCTCCTTTTTGCAGGAGGCAATCCTGAGCTGTCAGTGGCAGGAGGAGAGCTGCCATAGCGTGTTCTCTTCATTTTGCCACTCGGGCTAGGAGTTACCCTGTGTCACTTCAGCAATCTAAACTTAGGTTTCTCACTTTGGTGCCCAGCGAGAAGAAGGGCATGTTTCAAAGCTGATTTATCCTCTTCTGAAACAGATAAACAGATGTCTGGATGAGTTGAAATCACCTTTAGAAAACACTTGTCTTTCCCCACTGACTGGAGAGGAAACAGAAGAAGGAATAGCCTTGGCTGTCTTCCAGAAACTTATATCTTCCCTAATTTTGGGTACTTGTCTCACATTCAGTGACCCTTCCAGGTTGTTGTCAATGCATCAAGAATCTCTCTGAAACAACACTGGTGATATTCATTTGTATCTCTGGTTACAGAATGAGAGCAAAAAGAAACACCTTTTTCTGCTCTTTGGGTGAGGTTTCTGCCTGGCTTTTGACTGCAGCACAGGCACTGCTGCTGCTTCCATCACGTTTCTTCTCCACCCAAAGCTCAACACATTCTTTTCCAAGTTAACAGGTCCTTTTCAACTTCAGTTTTAGGTAAATGAGAAGGAAACAGGATTTCAAAACACAAAACAAAGGATCTAGACCCGCGGGGGGGGGGGGGGGGGGGGGGGGGGGGGGGGGGGGGGGGGGGGGGGGGGGG
>JAWWMO010000011.1:22736035-22780760 GCA_035047845.1 Dendrocincla fuliginosa
AGACAAGCTTCCCCCCCCCCCCCCCCCCGTTCTCTGACATGCTTTGCAAAACTTCTCCGACTTTGGAAAAGTTTGGGACAAAAGAGAAATGACATGTCACCTTCTGCTCCTAACTTATCAAAGCTGGCAAAGCTTTGAAAATGAAAAAGCTGAGGCAGGAGGAGGAGAATGGGAAGGAGGATATGAAGGGAAACAGTTCCTGCAGAATTTTTTTGCACTGAGACAAAGAAAATGCAGGAGGAAAAATGTCAAAACTCCAATTCTTTTTTTTTTTCTTTTTTAACAGGTGAATATATCTTCTTCTTTTTCTGAAGTGGTTTTGCAAAAAAGGTTCATAACAGGAGAAAAAAAAGTCAATAAAATAATTTTCTCTTTTTTTACCTAGTTGTGACTGCTGTCACATTAAAAACCCAACACAGCAGCAGTTATATTTGTATGCTGCTGCAGATGAGATATCTGGATTTTTAATGATTTTGGCACCTTCCTCTCTACTGCATCTCAAGTCGTGTCACCGAGCACTTTGTGTTTAGAACACAATGACACAGCAGAACAAAGAAGAAATCCATCCTTTCCTGCAGCCCTGTGGGGAATATTGCCATGCTCAATATTATTAATTTCTCTTGTGAGTTTTTTCTGTGTGTTGGTTACCTTGACAGACACCGTCCTGGTCTGGAGCAAAGTAACAGCATCAACACTTGACCAAAAGGCCTTCCTAATTCAGTCTCCTAATTCAGCCTGACTGCCACACTGGGCAGGAACGGTTGCGTTCGCAGGAACTGGTACATCGGGCAAGGGTGAAGAACATTTTCATCCTGCTTTTAGGGTAACACTGCTGCAGTTTGGCTTTGCACACAGCTTTGCAATTTGCATCTTGTAGGGTCTGCACGGGCCACCATGTGCTACCACTGTCTTCTCCTGCCTGGTCCGGCTGTCTGTGCCCTCTGGAATAGAATGCTTTCTGCATTGGAACACTCTTCAAAAGTCACATCTTTAACTTACTGTGGGACGAGAGTAAAGAGAGATGGTAAAACAACACAGAGAAATACACACAATTTTGCATAAAGACCCCTTTTGTCTGTCAGATTGGGGTCTCCCTGGCCCATGTACTTTAAGCATTTTTCCTGTAAGATGTATTTCTGCAACATTACCCCCTGAGTCTGGCTGTGTATTATTGCATCTCTTTTCTTGGGTCCCATGCTGATCTATATCTACTTTTCTTATTCATTTGAGTTGCTAACCAGAGAATGCTGCATTTTTCAAAGAAAGGAGTGTATTAAATCAGTAGCTGAAACATAAAGGCTACTATTATAGTTGTAGTTGCCTTCTTGTTTTAGTTCTGATAGAAGACAGCAATGGTAAACTACAGGATCTATAAAATCAAGTATAAAGTCAATGTTTTTCAGGGCAATGAGACTCTAACTCAAAACTTTAATTTTAATGGACTGAATAACCTGAAGTCATTACATATATCTAGAAACATATCTGTCTAAGTTCAGGGGTTTTTAATACAAAATTGAGTGAATATTGGAAACATTTTGGCCAACGTGAACAAGATTCAGTTGTCATACAAGAAGACTCCAAGCTGCTAATGTGAGTGATGCATCTGCCACGTGAATCACCCTGGAAAGGAGTGTAATGCCATTGCTAATCAATTGCATTCCTGTCATCCTTGTGTCCTCTGAATTTTTTATTACTTCATATTTCTCCATGGTCAGTATAAAAATGTATTTATTTATCAAACCAAGAGTCTAAATAGCATGTTCTTTCAGGATAGCAGGCAGAGTCTACTAGTAATGGATTGAGAATTACTGTTCAATTGTTTCTCCTCTAAAGAGGACAAGCATTTCAGCAATGATCATTTTGATTCTCTTTGGATGAGTTCTGTATAGAATGTGACTCATCATTGAAACCAAAGGAGCTTGCTCAATTCAGAGTCCGTAAACAGTATCACAGGGCATACAGTACAAGAATGCTTTTGAAATCATGACAATTTTTCTGCAAGTTGCTGTTTTTCTTGTGTTCTGTAACCGGGCAGGAGCAGTTTGAGCTTTGTATCTGTTTTGTGATGAGACCGTGACAAAGCAGACACCCTGCTATAGGAAATAATCGTGTTGATGATCTGCCTCTAGACCATGTGTCTTTATGCTTTAGCTGAACACACCACTCCTTGCAAATATTCCTCAAGCATCTGCATGAAACAAAGCCCAAAATCTTTCCTGAGTGTGGTAAGAATAAGCACACGTACATGAATTTCTATTTTCTTTGAACAGTATAAGCAACTACTCTGATTCTTTTTGACATCTACTTGTGTTCAGATTGATTTGATTTTGTAAGCTTTCCCTGTAATTAGGAATTCTTTCTGTGTGTAGAGGAAGTAACCGTATGCACATTGTTAATCCTTCAGTGGATGCTCTGTGTGCCTGGCAAAAATCTTGGCAGATTTTCTGAGGTGTGTGTCTGAGGCATTAGAGACGTGTCCTTTCCAGAGGGCATCGAAGACATTTCTAGGTCTGGGGAGCTTAGACCTGAATTATTTTTCCACTTCATTTTGTTGAGTAAAGGTTCTGTGGCATTCTGTCTTTTGGGAGTATCACCATATTTCTAGTAGGTAGATAATTGCAGGTGTTATTTGTATCAGACTGTACTCAGTGCCCAACTCCCAGGAGGTTTGCTGGAGCAATGTTACCCCTCACACAACACCTGCAGGAGCTGCCTGAGTGTAGCGTGTCTTCAGGACTAAAAGAGGCTGCCCTGTTAGGGGCTGGTGTGAAGGATAATGGATAGTCTTTGGCATCGAGCTTCGTGGCTGTTTATAAATATCTGGCAAGGAAATCATAACGTTTATGCTTCTCTCTCAAACTTCAGGAGAAGGGATTCACTAAAAAAACACCCAAAACCTCCATATGTTCAAATGACCCTAAAAAGATAATCCCGTTTTATGAGTAAATTTAAGCTTTTGTACACTGAGGTAGATTATTTATCAAAGCTACTGATTGGCATGTCAGAGATCTCACTTATTTTCTCTTCTAGACTGCAAGTTTATAAAATTATGTTGAGAGTCTGCCTCTATTCCCACTCACAGACAAGGGCAATACTTGGTTTCTGTCCTTGCCTGCTGGTTTCAAGACAAGCTTTCAAAAGCATGGTTTGGGATGCTGCTGTACCTACTGCCAGGTCAGTGGCAGATTTCTCTTTAATACAGGAGACAGGAGATACAATGAGAAATGCTTTTGGAAAAGAATTATAAAATATTACAAAAATGACAGCAAGCAGAGAAACACATGTACTTGGAAACATTTAGTGTTTAATGAAATGGGTCTCTGCTTTGGGATATGTGCTGCAAAGGCTTTTTTATAATACCACAGTAACAAACCCACACTTTGCAGTAACAGAGCTTGTAAAGAAACATCTTTGTCCATGGACACGTTTTGTAAATCTTAATAATAGTTTTCTCTGAAGGATTGCTTTGGATACTTATGTAGAAAGTGGATCATTGCTTAAAGCTCTCCTTGGGCATCAGAAGTGGGTCCTGTCATGGCCAGGTGTATTTCCAGAGAATTTGGCCATCAAAGAGAAAACAAAGGATCACCCATGTTTTAATGTTTTTTTTTTCCTTCTTGCTTTTGTTTTTTTTTTTTTTTTTTTTTTTTTTTTTTGATTGATGTACTTGGCCAAATTCCTTTTCCACCCTTGGTAAGCAACTGGGTGGCTCTTTTCAGCTGGTGACTCCTGGCTCAGTCAGTGAGAGGGCAGTCTGGCCACGGGACTGGGAGCCAGCTGGGTGGTTTTGCAGAGTGAAGTGTTCAGGGAACCAGTGATGTTTAAAATGAAAACTATTCCTGGGGTAGCTCGAAGTTCAGCTCCTGCAGAAGAGAAGGGGAATGGTGATTCCTGTCTGTTTTCTTCCCCTTGCCTGCTCCCTGTTCCCTCACTGACACCCTCGCTATCAAGTTGTGCAGCAACTTAATTTTATCTCAGGTCTTCCATTTTGCTCCTTGCCATTATTTAGGATCTAGTTGCAGCTGCATTGTGTATGCTTAACAAATAAAAGCTTTCAGAGAGCATCATTCAATTCCCACCTCCTGCTAAGGGTTTTGGAAGTGTAATACATCACAGAATCAAAATGACTTTCACTAAAAGTTCATGCTGTTTAAATCACACCAAATGTTATATTGAGCTGTAGCATACATAATTCATGTATCATTAACAGCTTCTACAAGTCTTTGGCTGCATGGCATACCAATGAATCAGAATGTGTGGGTATTTTTTTGGTACCTGCCTTTCCTTAAATTGTATTGAGAAGCAATAGCACGCAATTATACTAACTTGGCAAATCAAACAGGCATGTAATAAATTATGATTTGTGATTGACATGGTAAAGTGAGTCTCTTTCCTTTCCTGATGTTGAGTAAAACAAGCTGTTTTAAACTGGAAAGACTCAAAAGATTTTTGTGCTGCTGTTAGTATTTTAAATAAAAATCTGTTTTCATTGTTTACCATGTGAGGATTCTCCTACAGTCAGTCACTTGATCCATTACATGGCTGGGGAATCACCACTGTCCTTTACTAAGTTTGGTTAGTTGGAATCTGTTTGACATGGTGCTGTGTGGAACAAGGGAACGTGGTCAGGGAGATGGCCATGGCACTATTGACGTGTCGGCCTGGTGTTTTATATCCTCAAGAGATGTTTGGCATCTAATAACACTCACAGCTCCATGACTGTCCTGTATGTCTGTCATGCCTGCCATTATCCTCCTTCTGTCACACGAGTGTCAGGGGCTTTGATGCAGGACATCTGTTCGTGCCAACCGAAGCTGGGCAAATGCCCATGGCAGATTTAGGAGTGCTGCAGCAACTGCCTGAATCAGAACCTTAGCTCTTACCCGTGCGTAAGGATTGTAATTCTGTCTGAGCCTCAGAAGGAAGGCAGTGGAATGCCCTGTGTTGTTCAGTAGGGCAGGATGTTGGTCGGATTGCAGTAACAGTGCTGTGTAACCCATCAACAGTGGGACTGCCCTGTGACCCATGATTGCCAACACAAAGAAACTTCCTGGAACAATACCAAAATTATGGAAGACACTGTCTTCGTTGTCCTGCAATGGCTTCCTCCAGTCAGTTTGGTTACCTTTGGGACAGGGTCTATGAGAATTAGCACTTGAGCATGCAGGGATTTGTGGGGACTGTCTCGTCCCGTGGGCTGCTCTGGGTGCTGGTCATCAGTCACTGCCTTGTGAGGAAGGGGGTGACTGAGGCAAAAGTTGCTCAGAACTGTAGGGAATGTTTCCCTGAGGGGACAAATTGGTGAGTTAGGAAGCTCAGCCTTGCTCACAGGAATCATGCCTGGCACAGGCAAACGAATCCTGACACAGCTGTGTGATCCTCTGGGCACAGAGGGCACTGCAGCAAAGCCTCACGTGGGTCTGCTATTAAACCCCTACATGATCTCCTACGGTGAAAAGGGCACTCTGAAAATGACCACACCTAGAAAAATGGTGAACTGCTAAAAGTGTTGGTACCTTCTAATTCAGCAAATACTCCTGCCAGTTTATTTGCCCCTTCATGCTTTAAAGAGTAATGGGATGAGCATCCCCCTGAGTGTGGGCGGAACAGAGCAGCTTCACTCTGTCCTCTCACTGCAGGGTCTTTGCTCCTTCTTTCCATTGAGCTGTGGTTAAATGAGCTAGAGCAAATTATACTCACCCTTGGAATCTGGCAAAAAAAAATGAGCTTATTAAAACTCGTTTTAATTAAACATCAGGACCTACCAAATATTTTTACCAGGTACCTGTGACATACCAATAAAAAACGGAAAACGTTCCTTTGAAAAATGGTGCAGTTTTAATATCATTAACAATTAATGGGACAGGCCTTTTAGTATGTAATTTACCTTTTAAAAATAAATTTCAGACTTAATTTTTCTTTTAATGCCGATTTACTGTTCTTTATAACCAGGAAAAGCTAAGCAGTAAAACAAGGGCTAGGGAAGCTGGGAGAAATGTGTAAATCATGCCTAAAAGCTGTGTGTTCAGAGTTGTTCTCATTTCTAGCAGGACCGTGTGTTACTCTGCAAGCAGGTAGCCCTCTTGGGCACAGAAGTGTTTATTCAAGTTCTGAGGTCTGACTTTTCTTGGTGCAATCCAAGCTGTATTTAGCTCATGTCTGCTTAAAGCTGCAGTGAGGTGGTCCTGCCATCTCTAAAAGCAGATCTGCTCACCTTCAGCAGCAGCCTGGGGAGAGCAGAGAGCACGTCCTGCCCTGGGCAGTGTGCTGCTGTGGCACGGGGAGGGCACTGGGGCTGAGGGGGACAGGGACAGGGGCTGCAGCTGGAAACACCAGTGTCCTCTCCCCTGAGCTTTGCTTGCCTTCCACCTGTTTGACTCCCAGTTACTTGTGCTGTAAGCAAACATGTGACACATGAATGACTTCTGTGTCTGCTCGGCTACTGCTGCAACATGTGATTACCAGTTTGGAAGCGTCACCTCAGAATTTAAACGAGTCTCTAACTGTGGGCAGGTACAATATGGACAGCATAGAGGTGTTTACAAGTCCAAAAGGGTTTTTAACTGCTCTGAATTACAGCTCTCAAAGATAGGGCACAGTCAGCCACAGACTGCACCATCACCTGGTTTAGCTGGGCATGAATCAATGTGGTATATGCCTGAGTACAAAGCCTGAGTATTTAGAACAAATAAAATTTACTAATAATAACGATTGGATTTGCTATAGTTTTTGCATGGAATTTCTGTGTTTTCTTGCTGGGAGCTACCAGTGTGTCTGTATTGTAAAGAGGGAGAGATGCTGACTAGGGGTTTGCACCTCAGGATTAGCTGCAAGGATACGTTCATGTGCTGGGGTAGTCTCTGCACTGAGGACCTGGAGCTTAAAAGATTGAGGGAGGTGAGGAGGAGAAAAGCATTTATGTTCATTGCACAGTTTTTGTCTTCATCAGCCTTGGATTTCATTGCATGAGTGAGAACAGAACCAGGACTTTGTGTGTTTTGGAAAGGCCAGCCTTCCTCTTCCAGCCCTGATATTTGGGCAAGCCTGATTTTGCATACTTGATTGCAGAATTATTTTCAGCTGAGTTTCGCTTTTCTGTTGGAGTTTGAAGAAAGTTGCTCCAGCTGTGAAACACCCACAATGAGGAGAGAAAAGGAGAGGTTTTTACCTAGCAGGCAAGTCCTCTCTGATTTTTCCTGCAATATGTGTTTCTCTCTCTCTCTCTCTCTCTCTCTCTCTGTGTGTGTGTGTGTGTGTGTGTGTGTGTGTTGTGTTTGGTGAGGGGTGTGCATGAAGAAACCAGAATTTTGCCAGGAAAGTGATGCAGGTGTTGGGGGAGTGAGTGTCCTGATGGCAGGCCTGCCTTACCTCACATACCTTTAGTGATACTTTGGGGTTTTAGATCTGTGTTTAAAAACCACTGGCACAGTGAAACCTGCTATTGAGATTTGCTCATTTTCAACAAGAAATACCAACCTGTAAATCTTAGGCAGAATAGAACTGGGGGTAGACATGCCTGTTGTGAAGGGGCTCAGCCTTTCAAGCCCTTTGAGGCTGGACGCAGTGCTGTTCTCGTATGCTGCAGCCAGCTGACCCTGGTCTTCAGTGCATGGCTTTGTGCTGGATGTGTGGTGTTGGTGTATGGTACCAATAAAGCACATTGTTTGTGAGGGCTGGAGCGTCCCTGCCCATTTCTGTGGTGGGGGCTGTGCTCTGAGCCGTGTCTCCACACAGCCCCGCCGCTCCTCTCCTGCCTGGGGGGGACACGGGCCACTGCTGCGTCAGGGACATCTGGGGAGCCAGACCCCAGGAGGGAGCTCTCATGCTCCTGGTCACTCCGACCCCACAGAGCTTTTACAGTGCTTGTCACTGTGGTCAGTGCTCCAGGGTGCACTCGGGGACAGGCTGTCCCCACCGCTCAGCACCTTCGGTCTCACTGTTTCACCCTGTGCATTAGGCAGTGCCCATAGAAAGAGGGAGGACAGCAGAGCAGGGGAAGGAATAGAAGAGTTTTGGGAGCTGGGTTGGACCATGAGTGCTGGCTGCTTTGAGCCAGTAGCCAGGCTTCCCTACACATTCCTTAGGGAAAGGTGATGGAGTCCCTTGACTGAAGCTTTGTGCGTCACAGTTACACTGACTCTGCCCACGGGCTTCTCCCTTCTCCTCTCCTGTCTCTGAGCTGTTGTGTCAGCAGGATTTGAAGGGCTGAGAGCAACTGCTGCTGGGTTTTCTGTACAGTGTGGGCAGAGGTGACCACCCAACCCACTGGCCGTGATGCCAATTCCCCAAAACACGAGCCTTCTGCCAGCTGGATGGCAGAACATCTGGGGATGCAGAGGAGCAGGAGGTTAAAGCAGAGAGCCCAGGAATGGCTTGGTGATCTCTACCCTGAGATGTTGAGTACGGGCATGGCTGTGATCTGAGAAATTCATGAATGTCACCAACACAGTCTGCTGAAGGGATAGCTATAAAATGGAAGATTTAAAGGAGGCAATCATAATGGTTAACAGCAGTATGAAAAAGCTTAAACATGTTCATAAATTTCAATAACTGCTGAGCAATATACTGGATTCATCTAGGAGAGATTTAATTTGAAAAATGTTAAATAGACGATACAAAGCCTGGAAACACAGACGTTTCTCCTGAAGATGGAGTCTTTTGGTGAGAAATTTATGTTGTATTTCAGCTGAAGTGATATTAAATGCGAGTACAATCTGGTAGAAAAGAAATGAGAAAATAAATTACAGAAACAGTTTTTAAAATTTGCACATTAAGGAAAAAAGCTTTATTTTGTATTCTCACTTCAGATGGTATTCGTGTCTAGATCTATAAGTGACCATGCATGCTGAACGAAATGAGATAAAAAATGTTGGTGTCAATTATATAGATATTTAATAGAAAATAAAAATGACTGAAGTCTTATCACAGGGAAATGCAAGCATATATATTTGTGTGCAAGTAGCGAGAAGATATACATCATTTAAACAGATGCATTTCATTTAGAATACAAACACTTTAGATGAATTTTAAATTTTCAGTGTTTAAAATTAATAGTATTCTGAGACAGAACCTCTCAGTGCAGATAGTTTTAGCAAGATGCATCAGTGCACTAAGATTTTTGAAAGGGTGAATACCTTCTTTGTGTTGCTAATTGCATCTGTGGAGCCTGCGAATGAAGGATATCCACCATCTTATTTCCAAGTTCAATCATTTTATTCCTGTTGATAAACAGCCCTTATCTTCTTCTCCCACACCAGATAGATTTTAAATTACTGTATAGAGGAGAATTTTCCATTGTGCTGCAGCATCCTGTTAGCAAGCTGCAGCTTTATTGAAAAGAAATAGAAACACAGAATTTAGAAAATTTCTCCGTGCTCAAATGACTTCTTTTTAGATGTACTGATGCTGCTTGCAGTAATGATTAAACTAATGAAGGTGCCTTTTGCCACACTGAGATGGGGAAAGCTTACAAGCCACCAGCTTGACCTGGGATGTTCTGCTGTGGCTGTCCAGCCCCTCCAAGGAGCAGCACAGCCCTACAGTTCTGTATTGCTCATGGAAATGCTACCCCAGAAGTGCTATAGGAGATGAAACCATCTTTTAAATTCCTATGGGAACCGACTGAAAAGATTTGAGGAAGAATCTGAGTGGGCATCCCTTAGCAACTTGTAGGTTTGCAACACTGAGGACCTTTCATTAAAACAAAAAGATTGGTTTCATCTGGGGTCTCCCTCTGGTACATAAAGGTACACAACTATTTTTTGAGTTGGGCTAAATTTCACTATCCATCCTTGCTGGTTTCATGTCTCTGCCTGATTCTAGTGTAGTTTTGGGGGGCATTTTGGTTTGTTTGGGTTTTTTTAAAGGCAGAAGTATGCACAGAAGTGTACCCTTTTAGCAGAGAGTAGAAGCCAGAGTGGCTGGAGTTACTAGGCAGGCACTGTTGGCACCAGCACAGGGAGAGTGAGGCAAAGGGAATTTCCCTTTTGGGGGTCTCTTCTAATTACTGGAAGTCGTGACTTCCCCTCAACTGAAACAGAATGTGTTCTTCACATTTGATTGTTGAGGGAATGTGTTAACAAAAACCTGTGTTGAGGGGGTTTGGAAAGAGGAAATACAGCTACTGGCAGAAGAGTGATTAACCTGGCAAGGAGCTCAATACCAATCTTTAATTCTCAAGATAGGTTACATTTTGCCATGACACTTTGTGTTCTGAATGGCTTTACTGGTGCAGTTCCATTTGCTTCACAAACCACTCGAGATACAGGAAGATTTCTAGAGAGTGAGAATAATGATTTCCAATAAAAGAATGAAATATTTTAGCTGACAAGTTCAGTGGCATGGCTCTGTGAATCCTCCTATATCCTCTGCCAAAAACTGCATCAATTTTGTTTGACTTCATGCAAATCCGGATGCAGAGGAGGGCCCTGGTGTCTCTGTATACTTACATACACTCTATAGATGTGAATAAATACTCCTAAACACGTCTGTGCTGGTGTCTCAGCAAAGCATATGGAATTTCACATTGATTTGTGAACTCTATAAAACACTAATGGAGCTGCTGCTTTCGCTTTCAGTCAATCGGGAAAGACTCAGTGATGGGAAACTGCAGGCAAATTCCCCTTTTGTGGTCCCAATAGTGCCTTCCTTGTAACTTTAGCCATTCTGCCTTCCACAGTCCTCAGACTCGTGTCTCTCCTTTGGGAAGCCACGCAAACTCATCCATGGTGCAGCTCAGAAATGAGTTCTCTCTCCCTACTTCTGGTCCATTTTAGTTATTTGTAAGCACAGCTCTCTAAAAGGGAAGACAAGCCACACAATTCCATGCATAATATGTACACCTCCAGTGCTGTAAAATGCTTCATCAGGAAGAGACAGGGAACATCGCTCTCCTCTCCTTCTTACTGTGAGATGAATTGTACTACTCTGGACAGCCTACACATGCAGATTTGTTACCTCTGAGCTCTCCTGAGACTCACTGTTGCACAGGTTTTACATGTACCTTGCACTGCTCTTCAGGGCACAGCCTGAGGACAACTTGATATTTAGAATCAGGTTCTATTATAATTAGGTCATCTGCCTCTAAAGAGCTTTTCATTGCCATGTGCTTTTCACAGACAGTTTTGGTATATCATTAGTGCAGTCAGTGCTCGAGCAGTTGTTTTTTGGTAAAATGATACTATTTTACAGCACAGTTTCCCAGTTGTCACAGGCAGCTAAAGGATGAATTGAAACAAGCAGAAACCTATCTGCAATGTAGATAGTAATCAGAATTACTGACCTTGCCTTCATATGTGAAAAGCCATGAGATCTCTAATCACAAAGTGTATCTTCTTCACTCAGTACCAAATTATTCTTTTTTTAAGAAAACACCCAACATGTGCAGCAACATGATTCCCTCCTGTGCTGCACAAAGGGATTTGTGCCATAGGGAATTTGGGATATGTGCTTCCATTGAAGCATCATCTGCTCCTCTGAATGCTCAGAAGGCTGATCTTCTCTCCAGAAGCTGGAGGAGGCAGTGACATGCTTTGTTGGAGTTCTTTTGAGGAGGTGAGAGCAGAACACAAACTGAGGCCGGTGTGGGGGCTGCCCTTACTGAGCCCTGGGAACCCTGTGCTTGTGGCTGGGCTGAGCGTGGGGCTGTGCACAGCAGCCCTCTGGAATCAGGGCTGTTTGCAGAGGTCATGGGTAACGACAGGAGCCACCAGACCCAGCCTGACTCCTTCCCAAGTGTCCTTAGTGCTGAGGGTGCTCTGCATGCATGTGTGGTTTCTGAAGCCAGAGCCAGGCTTTTGCCATCATTTTGGTAACTGCTCACAGGAATGTTTCAGTTGGATTAAAGAGGAGCATCCATGTGCAGGACACTGCTAAAACAAAGAGGTTAGACTGGGTGTAATCGAGGCTGTTTTTCTGTGTACAGACAGCAGTTGATGTGTTATTTCCTTGCTACCCACTGTGAGCTAGTGACGAGGAAGGGTGGTACGTGGTGATGAAAGGGACAGTCGCACTATTGGCTCTGACTTCTCCCCAAGCTGCACTTCATCATCTCTTTTCTTCCTCTACTCACTTTCGTTCATTTTGATAATTTGTTTTCCCCTGGACACAGTCCCCTGTGGGAACCTTTATCAGCTGAGTGAACTGCTGCACACATTTCATTAATGCATAAATGAGCAGGCTGAAAGCACCTTATTGATCAGAATATGCCTCGTTATCTGTGGTAGCCTTGCTGGGGTACCCTGGGGGATAGGGGGACTTTGAGCTCTGGGTATATACACTTGTTTCACTTCCTTTCTTGTCTTCTTGTATGTGCATAAATAATTAAATAAACATGCCATTAAAATTGAGTGATTTCATACACTAATCTTTCTTCTTCCTTCTTTCTCTCAGAATAATATATTTGATTCTTAATCTCACCTTCCAGGCTATATGAAGGCTTCTGATTTTGTTCTGTGCTCTTACTCTGCACAAGCAAGCCTGTTGTTAGTGATTTGCACAGTGAATATGGAGAACCTGGCACTGATTTTATTTGCTGAGGATTTAGAGGAACAGTCCAGAGTCTTCAGAAGCCAGCTGGGTACTCATTGCTTCCAGGTAAAGAAGAATTTTGGGAAAATAATTTAAAAAAATCTATCTCTTTTGGCAAGTACCTTATGTTCATTGCAAAACTCAAATACTTGCTGGGAAGGAAATACCAAACCTGAAACTCCATGGATCATTGTCACCAGGAAAAACACCCTTTTCAAGGTGAAAGCCAGACATGTAAAAGCACCAGTTCTTTTGAAGTCATTTCTTGGTGTAGTCTCCATGACCTTTTCTCAAAGCTACAGGGGCTTTGAATGTTGTCGAAAATTCTCCTCTATCATCTTGAATCTTTACTGAGAAAGCTTTGGGCATTCAGAGCCTCCATATTTGCTTGCCACTGTCTCTTTTCCTGACACAGTCATCTGCTATGGGCTTGCTGAGGCTGGTGTGGGATCAGCCTAGTGGGATTTTTAAAACTGAGAAAACTTACTTGACCTACACTTCCCTGGAGGCACAGCTTGATGAGAAACAAGTGCAGAAGTAGACCCAGTTCTTGCCACTGCCTGTGTTTGAACAGGGAATCGTGCCACTGGTGCCTGGTAGCCCTGTCACTGCAGCAGGGAGAGGCTGCACCTCCTCTGTGTATCACTGTTTGCTTCTCCACGGTGCTGGAAGTCAGGCGAAAATCACACTGATTGCATTTGGTCCATTCTCATCTCTTCAGGTTTGCAAGAGCCAGGGGCTGTGGTGTTACAAATGCCAGTGTGTGACTGCAGTGGTTGTGTTTTGTTCTCTGTTTGCTGGTCATGACTTACCTTGCTCTGAGCTCAGTCATCTTAGAGACATAATCAAAGCCTTGACCTCTGCTTTGTAATTAAACTGACTTCAAGTCTCTTCTATATCATAGATAATAATGGTAGCAATGGCTGTGAGAATTCATTACCTTCAGTTGCTTTTAGCAACTTTTCAACAAAGTAGTAAATTTAATACATAAGAAATCAATTTGCAAGGCAAATGGAGAAAGCTCATACCCAAGCCATATAGCCAACTTCCCAAAATTAAACTTAAATCCTGCAGTTCCAGAATACTGTACTTAGAAATTGAGCTTTCTTTCCAAATCACTGCTTTTCATGAATTGTGGAGCAGTCCACTAGTGGGAAGTCAACACTGGTACCACGTATCTCTTGCAGAATACACGGTACAGGTCACCACAACATGTGCTTTTGCCTTACAGCTCCAGTTTGCAGTCCAGAAAATTACAAATAAGGACTTCCAGCATGTCAGGTGTGCAACACATATGGAATTTCTTTGTTTGCTTGTTTTCTTTTCAGCCTCCGCTCTTCTCTTACTGCAAAAGAGCAAGGGGGCAATCCACAGTGCCAGAGCGTGGCACATGGGTGGGCACTATTTCAGTTCATGACATTCCTGTCAAATCTCTTGGCATGTACACATCAGCATTGCAGGAGCTGTCAAGAAATGGTTTCCAAGTGCAGGAATTGTAGACCTTTTGCAAGTATACATTAATTTGTTTTGATTTTAAGTTCACTGAGAGGTGACTTTTTCTGTGGGCCTGCTGGGGAGCAGCTTTTTCAGTTTGTATCATTCATCCATTTACCCATCACTAAAACGTGTCTGTCTTTAACTGGGTGGTACAAATAGAAAATAGTAAGTTGAAAGTTTGCCATGTGAACCAGAATTGAAGTTAGCAAAATACACACAGAGAAATGCTATGCTTTGCTGTTAAATCAAGGTATAATGTAAAAAGTTCATAGAGTATATTCATAAGTCATATTTCAAGAGTGTGTTTAAGGCTGCAGTTAGGGAGTACAAAGTGTTAGAGCACAGAATGGACAAGGCAAGTAAGAGAACTGAATGGGAATGGAGCCTGAAGAGCCTTCTTCTGGCTGCTGCTTGCAGGAAGAAAGGGGCCAGTGCTCTGGAAGACTGTTCTTGGGCTCCATGTGAGCAAACAGCTTGGGCAGGCAGAGGCATGAGAGGTAAAAAAGTCTGTAACACACTGGGAATCAGATTTATCCCCGGGGGGTCCAAACTTCTCAATGAAAAAAGCTTCTAATAACTGTTTTTTCTTTAGGTGACCTATACTGTGGTTCTCATGCTTAGTGTGAAGGGTTATCCTGTGAATCTTTGCTACAAATCCATCAGGTCAGATTAATTCCTTTTATGGGTTCCTGGGATCTGTGTGTGAAACTTCAGTACTTTGCATTAAGGTGCCATTTTTAAGGGACACAGACAAACCAGCTTTAGAACTGGAAATTAAACCCAGACTGATGAGCTTTACCCAGAGCTTTACCAATTAGGCTACCATCACCAAAATAGTTTTCAATTAATGGTGTAATCTGCTGTATCTTTTATTTTAAGTTTTCATATCCTGCAGAGTCATGTTTCCACCAAATTTTCCCTGGCTACTTTTACAGTGGAGTTCTAGTGGCTGCAGCTGTCTGATTTCAGTGATAGTGACGGAACTTGCTTTTGCAGCTGAGGTTTGCATGGATGGACTGCTGGAGACAGCCTGGGATATCCCTGGCTGAAACAAAACCATATACACAGCACTGGGTGCTTCATTGCTATTTTAATATTTTTTCTGCTAACATTTTCACATACACTGCACACAGGAGGAAAATATTTTGTGGATATACATTGATATACCTCACTGTTCCAACAGATCTGTCCATTGAATGGGGTAGCACAGGTGAGTTTTTTAAAATATCATCTATGTGAAAAGCTCAGTTTTCAGTATTTAATGATTTCCTCTGTGCTTGGTATCACAGAAGCTGTAAAAACATGTGATGAGAAGTGTGGACAACACAGAGGGGAGCCCCACAGCAGTGGGGTTACAAGATGCTAAGCACAGTTTATTATGGGTCAGGATCAATAAAACCCTGTCTTATATACCAGATTTGATGATCAGCCCTGCCTTTGACTTTTTGTACAAGGCACTTGGTAAATACAAAGCTTGGTCATGTCTCTTGGCTGTTTGCAAGCACCCAACTTGTGAGCCAGCATGTGAATTTATTCCCAGCTGACTCTCTACACTGACTGGCCTAAGAGTGACTGTGCTAGGTAGCTTATTCCATTCTGGAAACAGAGCAAGATATCCACTCTGTTAATGTCTCAACACCTCAAGCTGCTGTTTTTTATGGCTAATTCAGTGATCCAGCTCTGGCTTTGTGTGAACCGGCCTGTTTTGCCAAGAAACAGCACATGAACCTGGAATCTGCTCCCTACTCACAGGCAGCATGGGTGTCCCCTGCTGTGTAGGGGTGGAGAAGCAGCTCCTATGGCTGAGTCTGGTCCACATGGACTGCCCAGCTGGGCAGTCCTGGGTGGTTCTTTGGCCTGCAGATTTAAAGGTGAACTTCTGAAAGAGCAGCAGCCGCTGCTGTCTGTGCAGAATGACACTTGGAATGACTACAGCTGCTCATTTTCTTGTAGGGTTGGCTGTGGGTCATTTGACTGTGCTGTGAAGGATGCAAACCTGTAAAGAACTCACATGGTTTAGATTCTTAACTTTTTGATGAGACAATGGTAAAGAAGCCGGGTTCCAAGTATTTTGTGTTCAGAAATTAAACTGCAGGTTAATAGTGACAGCACTGTGTAAAATATCTCTTAGGGATTCCCTTCCAGTTCACTTTTTTCTCTAGGCTGACAGTGATAACACTTGCAAAGTGTTTTGTAATAGTGGTCTTTCAGGCATCTATTTCAGAGCATCATTGAGAGAAACCATTTGTCAGAATAGCAAATGCCACACTGTGTTTCAGGCTTGCAAACCCTTCTTGATTTCACTGGAGAAGGGTTTTGGGAAAGGGGAGCTTCTGAGAGTCTGTAGTCTTGAGGCTATACTGTTGTCTGAGGAAAGCCAGAAGATGCTTTTGGTTTGGTATGAGCCAGTCACTGGAAACAGGGAACAATATAGTAAAGTTTGAGCAAGAAAGGGCAAGATTCAGAGAAGTACAGCTTACATCTTGAGTTTCCAGAGGTTCTTCCCTGCCCATAGTTATTAATATTTTCTCAGATGGTGTCTTGACTGATTTATAGAACCCTAATTTCAAAATGAGCAGGAAGTATTCCTGATATGCAAGCTAAAATGGTTTGCATGTGCTTAACAATAGCCACTGTTTGCAAGCAGTCCTTACTACCCCTCTGAGGTAGAGCCTTTGCATTCCTGAGTCAGCATTATGAGGAAATTAAAAGAGAAAAGAAAGCATTCACTTAAATATACCAAGAGCTGACCTACATTAACTTGTGTGTGTTTCTTCATTGGTAAGGACAACTTGATATCTTTTGCTCACTTGTGAATTATTCCATACTTCAGAGATGAACTATCCACTCCCTGTTATCTCCCCACCCCTCACACGAGCTGTAAGTCGTATCTGGAGATCCATTCCCTGTGTTATGTGCACCGTATAACTTGAGTTGAAGAGTAAATGGGAAAGCTTATAGCTAGTGCTTTAATGTGCTTGCCAAAGCAGCAGGACACTGATGAAAATGATGCCGTGCAGCACGGAACAGGACAGCTTCCCACGGTGAGCCGCTTAGCGCTGATGGTGAGTGCTCCTCTCTCCCTGCTGCCACAGCCCGAACCGCCGGCTGCAAACACGAGCGCTTGTTTAGCAGCAGGTGCAGTGCTGGGGACACGACTGCAGAAAACTCGGGGTCCTCTGATTTTACCCTTGAAACCATTCTTCTTAGACACTGTAAAGCTGCATCATTCCTATGTTTTTCTCTTCTAGTTCAGCCATGAGCATTTAATGCCTTTGGTGCAGGTACATGCTGCTGGACAGAGCAGGCCTGCTGCTGCCCTGGGGATCTATATATGGATCCTCCTTGTATCACACAGAGCTCACAGTCAGCCAGCTGGTTTGGACTCCTCAGGGACTTTCTGTTTACTTTTTATTTTAAAGAAGAGCATGAGAGACAGCTACAGACCTCTGACTTGTGAAGAGGGCTTTGTGGAGTAGTCCTAAATTCTCAGCCCCCTATAGATGTGCTTTATGAAGAGAGTGTGCTTAGCCTTAAATTGCAGTTAAGCACTCAGCTTAGGTTAGCATAACTAATGGTATAATCAATATTTAAAGGTATTGCAGCATTAGTCACATTTAACTGATTTTGGAGCCTATGTTAAGTTTTTCACTCTTAAGTCTGCTTTCCAAGGGTCTAATTAATGGGGAATTTCAGTGCTGAGTGGAATGCTGCAGTAAGCAGTAAGGTGCAGGGCTGTATGCTATGAAGATAAAATACGCCTGTTTGGAAGGGTAACTTCAGTCCAATCTGGTGCAAGTGAGTCTTTTTTCAATAGCTCTTGAAAGGCTCCCTCATCCTGGACGTGAGCTGTTAGAGTCCCCTATGGTGGCTCAGTGTGGCAGCCGCCAGTCTGGAGGGACAGTGACACTCTGTGCAGCCTCGGCTCCCCTCAGGGACCAGACAGCCCCATCCCTTAGCAGCATGAACCCCACATTCCAGCTTTTTAGACATTTGTCCAGTGTTTGGCTGAATTAACCTCCTAAACAACTCCATTTCCTCTGTGTTTTTTCAAGACAGCAGCTTTTCCTCTTCTGCTGCCAGCTGTGGAGGGAGACCTGCAGTAGCAGAGCCCGTGGGTTTTCAGTGGAGGGGTAAGAAGGTGTAGTGTGGTTGTCTCTCACAGCTCCTGACTTAGCAGCACGCTGCCCCACATGGCAGCCCTTCTCTGGAGACAAGGTGAGGTAAAAGCTCAATGCCCTCCCTCCTTGCCTGGGGCCTCAGTCAGGTGGGCTGGCACTCCACCTGGCAGGGCAGGGTCCTGCTCCTCAGGAGCCTGGGACTGGCTGGCTTACTTTGGTGATGGGAGTTAGATTAGCTGTGCTTCCAAATCCTTTGTTTTTCTCTGCTTGAGCGATTTCAGGATGTGGGGGCTGTTATCAGAGGGGAAAAAACTGCTCTTTTCATCAAGTGTGCTAATTTAGTCAAAGCCAGTTTGACAGGAAAATGAATAGGCTTACCTTTGCTCATCATGCTCTGAAAGCATGATGCAGTTGTGTGCAATCCACGCTTGCTCCTCAAAATACTGAGGTTTAAAACGACAAGATCCTTTATATAACCCCCGTCTTTACTAAATGAATTTTCTCTTCTATGGAGTTGAACATCAGAAGAGGCTTTTTTTGTATAATACATTTCCTAGTCATGAGGAGACTGTACGATCTGTCTCTCCTCTGCCCCGCTTCCAGACTCTTGATGAGAAGACATGAATCAAGCAAGGGTTTCCATCTTTTTATTCCCTTTTTTCTTTTTTTTAACTAGTTAATTACCCTTACTGTTGAAGGAGAGTTTTCATTTGTCAGACATAACTTCCTCCTGCAATTTCTTGTTATGCCACCTTTGACCAAATTGAAGAGTTCTTCAGTAGCAAATATTTTTCTCCCTGAAGCTGATCTATCTCCTATCCTTTGTTAAATTACTTTTCTCTCCAAAGACTTTAAGCCAGCCTTTGAATGCAGTTTTCTTCTCTGAAATATTTTCACGTATTTAAGAAACTTATTTTGAAAATATGGGTATAAGGAGTGGATGCAGTACTTTGATAGTTGTTCCCTCACTGCTGTATAGGAGCCTAAAAACATCCCTCAGTTGCTCTGTGTTGCTGTTGTGTATTCCTGTGATCTTCCCCGTCCTCCAGCAGCACCTCGGGGCAATAACTTACAACTGCCATTTGCTCCTAGGACTGTATTTCTTTTAGAATCAACTTACAAGTCTCTAGTGTGTGGATTTCCTTCTGTGTCCTCTGTTGTTAAATACAAAGTAGGGCTAAAATCCAGTTCAGGGCTAAAATACTGGATGTTTTAAATTAATATCTTTAATTGGACCTGTCATAATAAGTAATGAAAGTGGTCTGAAGAAATACCCAGATTTTTATTCTACCTTTTCATCTCTCACCTTTATTTTTCGTGGTTTAAGATGGACTAAAATACATTGATTAGCATCACTTGGTCATTCCAGCTTTCACATTCCAATATGATTTGTCACTGAAAATTAATCTGCTTATCATTGGCCTTGTGTAGGGTTGGAGTAGTCAGACTGTTAAGTGCCTCTCAGGTACGCTGCCAAAGACTGAGTTTACAGGTTTTCACCATTTTCAGCTAAGCTGGTAGGAGCACATCATGTTACTACTTGGAATACAAACGAAAGAGTTTTTAAATCTTTCATCCTAACTGTGCAATTAAATGGAGATGGTAAAACCATAAGTAACAACCTTATGCTCCTATTAGGGCTTATTTTGTTTGTGAATTCTCTGAAAACTACTAGAGAGTCTAATCTGAATTCTTGAAAAACTTAACCATGTTTGTTTCATTCATTTGAAGGTTCCACAGGACTCTTACATTAATTAACTGATTTTTCTGTCCTCAGTAGGTAAGATCTCTAAGGTTCATTTTTAAAGGAATAGCTGAGATAATTAATTTCAATATCCTTTCTTAGGTGAGTGATTAATAATAATAAAACCCCTGCAATCCTGAGCATTGTGTGTCCTTGTAGGGAGCATGTCCTGCAGGCTTTATGCCTCATCAAGTGTCAGTCATTTAGATTCAGAGTGTCTTTTGAGCTCTGTACCTCAAGCAGTTGTTCTGTGCCAGCTTTGAAACACAAATAAAATGATCAAAGAGAGTCAAATTGGAATGCATTATTCACTGTATCTGTTTAACCGCAGTGGATAGATAATCTGGCATTCAGATATCCAATAACATATTCAAAATTAAAATTACATCTATGAGAAGTGCAATCCATGTGGAGATCAGTCATCTGAATTGTCACTAGAGGCTATTTAATCCTCTCACCCTGACTGTGCATTTGGTATTTCTCTAGAAGTGAAGCCCTGCAGATTGCAAACAGAAAGAGTTAAATTTGCAACTCTTGATTTCCATTAGAGTTTTTACCACAAGAAATGGGTTTTCTGTCTCACTTTCTTGCAGTTGTCATGAGAACAAGATAACATCATTTATATCCCCCGTGTAGTCAGTAGCAAAACTATAAACTTTTAATGCACTTATACACTTTAACCTTTTTAATATTCAGTGTTTTCATTGGCTGGCCTTTCACCTTTCCTTCGTGGGTTATTGAGGCAATAAACAAGGGAGTTGGGGAATAATTGGTGACTTAAATTTCAGAACACTGCAAATGTCACTGACATATATTTTACAGCTGTTTTTGGATGTATGGCACACGCAAATGCCAGTACAATGGACTCAGTTCAGACTGATCAAATCCTTTAGGAGTCCCCAGGCTACCCCTCCCCAGGGTAACAGCCAGTTGTTCCTCCTGCAGGTCCCTTTCCTCGGTTGTGGAGGGGCTGGAAGGTGACATCCCTGTCCTCCTGCTGTTGGTGTCCCTCAGCTGCTCTGGGCTGCACCGTGTGCCAATGCCTGGATTTGAAGACAAACCCGCTCTTGACAGGTGGTTTGGATACAGGCCTAGCTTGGTGTCTGTGCTGGATGAGCTCAGAAACACAGCAGGAGACACAAGGCAGGTGTCCCACCCGTCTGGGAGACACCTCTGCCTGTGGGGCTCGCTGGCCTCGAGTCAATCCCACTGGGGCTTGCTAAGACAGCACATTGGCAGCATTTGGTAGACAAATCCGCCTTCTCTTCCTAGAGAATCCTGAAGAGAACCATGTGTAGCAGAATTTTTATTGTGGGGTTGCCACACTGTAGGAATTTCTCCATGGAGGGGTTGTGAGACACTGGAAGGGGCTGCCCAGGGAGGTGGTGGATTCACCATCCCTGGAGGTGTTCAAGAAACAGCTGGACACGGCACTCAGTGCTCTGGTCTAGTTGGCAAAGTGGTGCTTTTTCAAAGGCTGGACTGGATGATCTTGGAGGTCTTCTCCAACCGAAATGATTCTGTGAATGGCACTGCATGTGGGATACAGAACGTGTACAGCTTGTGATTGTCTGGCTGGGGCGTGGCTGGTGCTGGGCTCGGTAGCACAGACAGAGGGCCTTGCTCTGTGCCCAGTTTGGGGCCATTCAGCTGTGAGGGTGCCTCGGGAGTGTGTCTGTCCCTGGGAGTCACTGGCTCTGCTGACGCCCTGCAGTCACCCTTGTCCTTACTCAGTTCCTGTCAAGCGCAGTGTGGGGCAGGACATGGGGAGCAAACTGTGGTTGTTTTACCCGTGTGTGAGGAGTGAGGAGGCTCTGGAGGGCAAAGATGAATAGGCTGAGATATTCTGAGGTTGAGAATCTAGCTATTGAAGCAAAACCAAGCTTATACCTTGGCCTTAAAGACCATATAAACTGAGACATCTAGAATTTGTCAGCAGATAAAAGAAATGATGTGTTTAGTTCACTGTGCTCAGAACAAGCTTAAATCAATGCAGGCAGGTTTTTTTATTATTATTACTTTTTTATATATGTTAATGGGGACAGCTGCAAGAAACCAGATGGAAGTCCAAAGATGCAGTAACCAGGACAACACAAAGTTTTTAACAAAATTGAACTGGCCCTGCTTTGTTATCTTTAAATTTTAATAGCTTAGGGACTGGCTGAAGGTTTCTTTATAGTTTTTTTTATTTGCATGGAACAGTTGACCTTTCTGATGAGTTACCAAATATCAGAAGCAGGTTTTTTTGGGTTTTTTTTTTTTTTTGGTTAAAAGCATTTGATCCATTTCATTGATTTTTATTTTTTTTTAGAAATGATAGCATGGGATTGTTCATTTAAAGTCAGGACTTTCACAGTCCAAATAGTTGGACCAAAATAAGAGCTTATGATTTTTACTGCAGCTTTTGTGACTTGAACATTCTGACTGTTCAGATGCCCCTCAGCATTATGAATAGCAAATTGCCCTTAAAGATGTTTACATTTGTTTTGCATTAACAATGTAGTTTCTGATTGTATTTGGAATGTTTCTTTGTATTTACATACCACCTGCTGTACTGAATGTCACCAGCTACTAAGAGTATGAAATCTTACAGCTCGTGTGCTTCAAAGGGAATGGAAGGTCTGTAGAATGACTTACATCGGCTGCTGAGAGTGAGACTGTTAGTGAACAATGGGCAGAAAAGAGGTTATAAAAAATAAACTGTCACAAGCGCTCAGAATGAGTTTTGTGTCCACAGGAGACCAACACAGGAGAAGACTAACAAGGCACAGAAAGCCTTAAAGCCAAGCAATCCCTAATCTTGTAAATGATCCCGTTCCCATTGATGTTGACTCTTTGCCTGCAGCCAGTTACAGATCCTTCTTTTGAGAAAGAATCTTGCTGGGTGTTAGTCTCATTGAAAGAAAGATGGAAGTGAGGTTTTCTCTGAGCTTTCTGTTCACTCTTACCTTCTTTTCTGTTTTCTTATCTCTCCAGACTGTCAGGCTGAAATATGGAATAGTAAACTGTGCAAACAAAACCCCTTGTTATTTCTTCAAATCTTTCAGCACTGCCTGCCATTAAAACTTTTACCATAGCGAAGACCAATGATTTAGTATGCCTGCAGCACTCTGTTTTCTCTAGGTATACTGTTTATGGAATGAAAGGACTACTACATAAATGGTCATAAAATTACTTGTTCGTAAAGGTAGCCTACTGGTTAGCTGAACTGCTCCAGGTAAGCAGGCTCACTGCTGAGCCTGCAGCTGGAGATAATGAAATACTTGTCTGGACCAAGTAAGTGCTTTGTAAAACCCAGAATGGATGAGGCAGGATCCATAAGATTCATAAGCTTTCAAGAGTCATATATATATATATATATGTATATGTTCCTTCCAAGAGAATATATATATTATCAGCAGTGTAAGTCCAGAGTATCTTTAGATAACTGCACAAGTGAAGCATCTCCTGTTCGAGGAGATTGGTTCTGTCTTCTTTGTGTTTGGTACAAATGGCTGGATACTCGAGACATCCCTGCCGAGCTAGGGGTGCCACTCTGGTTTCTTTAGTAAAGCTTTGCTGTTCTGCACTCACAGAGGACCTAGTCCCTTCTGGCTGTATACCAAAGCTTGTTACACTTCAGGTTAATAGCCAAAATTAGAGAGGAAAAGGGATAAAGTGTTTCCAGGCATTCTTAAACGGGCTGCAGCCTCTTCCGCTGTCACTCTGTGCTGCTGTCGTGTTCAGATAGCATAAATCTCTTCCTAACACATCTGTATACAGTGAAAGCTCTTGGCACACCCAATGTAAATGAGCACGCAGTGTGTTTGGTAATCATCTCTGGTTAGTACAGAGTTGGTGATTTCAGAGGCTAGGAAATAGTTCTTGCAATGGAAATGACTCTGTTAAATTCTGTCCTTATATTGTCATTTGCTCTTCAATGGGAATATATTCATTGTCAGGCTTGCCATACAGTCTGGAGGAGAGAGCAAGCTGATGATTTCATTTAATGGCAATTAGTGTGATCCAGCTGAAATCCCTGGCTGTATTACAGACAGAGGTATCTCATTAATCTGACAAGGCTTTCTGCTATGATAGATCTTTACACATTTCCCTCTTCAAGGATTTTTTTAAGCCTTGGGGAATTATCTTACAGGGCTTTGTATATAAAGGGTAATACTTCTTAAATTCCTGAAGTTAGGAAATTAAAGGAGTGGTGTCCTCAGCACCGAGGACTCCCAAATTACCCCAGGGGAAAGAGAATCTTAATCCATGCAGCTGCAGTTGAGAAATTCCTGTGGTGACCATATATCAAGGTTACTCAATAGCTCACCATTGTAATGATCCTTCCCACATCTTAAATCATGTTAGCCAACAGGGCTTGTATCAAATCTTGATCTCACTGAAATCAGCAGCACAAGTGCCAGCTGATTTTATCAGAAATTCACACCTAGTCTAAAGTATTGCCAAGTACTGGCATTCAAACTGTCATTGCAGGCACTTGGAAACTGAGCTGCTTTTATGGCCTGTCATGCCTGTACAGAATAAATGCCAGTTAGGAGAGTAAGCAGAAGTGATACATAATCCAGAAAAGCTGCCAAGTTCCAGTATTCTTAGTTATGTCGTTAAGGTTTTACCGGTGTTCCCTGTCTACGGTTTGCATCTCATGCTCTTTAAGTGCATCACAGCTGGATAGAGGGTGAGACTGAGCAGTGAAGAGAAACAGAACAAAATGTGTCTTAAATGTCCATTTCTGAAGAACTGTGTTGCAGTTCACCAGATCTTGCAGTAGTGGTCATTGCAAAAGAGTGAGTTTTGGGGCAAGATGAGGCTATCTTGTTTGGAAGTTGTGCTTTGCATATTTTACAAACCATATCTAACCTTGTGGAGAGTTGATCAAATTTTAAGTACAAATTAAGACAAAGTATGTTTTGGGGGGGAGCGTGTATGAGTAATAGAAGGTGTTGGTTTATGGAAAGCCAACCAAGTCTTAGCAGCCATCATTTTCAGCTAGAAAGGGAAATTAAAACATGTGGGCTCACTTCTTTGTCATTTGATGTTTTTAATAATATTATTAATTCACTTTGTATCAAACAATCACCAAAGACAAGGTGAATGACTAGACATTAAATTAGTGGACTATTTTTTCTGCCCCGTAAAACCTGATTAATACCAAGCAGCAAGCCCAAAAGATATTAAAGAACCACGGCTCCTTCGTTCTGCACAATAGCACTTTAAAATAAAGTTAATCTAAGTCATGATGTGCATCTATAGGTTTTACAAGAACCTATAAATTTCAGGAAATTAACTTCCTCAGAATAACATGTTCAAGCTAGTCTTTTTGAACTGGCATTTTATTTTAGGGTAATTACTGCTGGGGTTTTTTTTCAGAAATCTGTTCTTGCTCAGTTTCTAGAAAGGGAAGGGAAAGTTGCTTTTGTTTGATTTATTGGATTGGGATTTCTTTCAGTCACTTGTATCAGGAAATGCTTGCTGCTAATGAACATACAGGCATCCATCGCTGGATATCTGCTTTCATGCTAATTAGCTAATTATTCAGTTACTATGCAGATCAGTGAATTTGTCATGGTTTATTTTGCAAAGCAGGGACAAATTTTGAGGTAAGGTGAACCAAACTTAATAATATTGATTTCATTAGTGCCCATGAGATGGGCAACTTTCAGTTGAAGGTCTGGCTTTAAAAAATCATGATGCAGTTCTATGAGATCCTCCTGCAGGTACTTTTCGAAGGTCTTGGTTTATTCTCTTTATTCAATCGTCTCCTTTGTGTGCTGCCTGACATTCCTCAGTTAAAACAAATATAAACTCCATTACAAGCCAGTGTTGTTATGAAGCTGTCTCTGACACTTTTATAAACATGCACAATTCTAATTTTCAGTAAACATCGGATTTGTCACCTCAGTTGTTATCTACACCTGAAGTCAAGAGCTCTTCAACTTCAACAGTTGCATTCTGCTGATTAATATTTACCTGCATGGCCTTCTCAGTTAGTACTTGAAACCAGAAGGCACCAAAACAGAGTTTGGTTTCTGTAATCACAGACAATAATGTACCTTCTGAAGATTCTGCAGAAATTTTACAGAGCAAAATAACACAATTTGCATCAATCAAGCAGTGACCTGATACGTACCTTTCTGAGAGAGTTCTTGCAAATTAGAAGAGCACTTAGGAAAAAACAAGTTTGTCTCAGAGGCTTCACTCAGTGGTTTGAAACAAACAGCTTCCAAACCTTTTGAGAATGGAAAAAATAGTTTTAAGGATAGAATTGGTGTATAGTAGGACTTAACAGGAAGGAAACATGGGTGCTGGGTTTGCTGAACACAAAGGGAAAGTCACAACTCACAGCTGTACATGAGTTTCTCTTTTAGCAAACACCTTTTTTATTCCATTGACAGCCAAGCCAGTTCCCTTTTGTATGTCCACAAGGAGGGGGTTTGCTGAATGACTTCCCAGATAAAATATTGTTCGCTCACTATCAAACAAATGAAAGCAGAAGTTTTGTATCCTCATTGCTGGGGCACAATACCCTCTTTCACTGTTTTCTCCTGTCATTTAGTGAACTGAGATATCTGCTGTCTGTTCTGTGTGTGAATCTGGGACTTTTTGTGTCAAATCCTCTCACTGCAAAATGAGTTTGATCTAGCATTTCAAAGGGTCTGGCTTTAGTGGTATTTCCCTCCATCTCACCACCAATGCAGCTATTTTTCTTTTGGTTTAAAACCAGGGTGTTTCACTTCAACCAAGCGCTGGATAAAGAAAGGTATTTTTAGAGACTAGCTGTGCTGCTGTTTTACTGCTACTTTGGCATTACAAGGTGACACAGTCAGTGTGAGAAACTCCTCCCCGAGTGAAGTGGCAGCCTCCTGGGTGTGAAGGGAGAATAAGCCTATGAGGACCGGCTCAGAAAAGGCAGCATTCATTCATAGCTCATCTCCCTTTTTGTGTCACTAAGCTGAAAAGGAGAATAGCTGAGACCCACAGACCTGCTTCCTTTTCTGTTGTTCCACAGAGGGTAGCCTGTGGGACTAGAAGAGTGAAAATTAAATTACCTTCTCATGCTTCAGATGAGCTGGATACCAAGGGATGCTTGAATAAAGTTCTAATCAACAGCCAGTTTTCTGTGTATAGTCAGAGAGAGGAAAAAAACCACGAATGCAGGATAATTATGAAGTCAGTCTTTGGCACAGCAATTACTGTAAAAGGGAAGCCAAAGAAAAACCTGCTCCTTTGAGGCATTAAAAGCTGGTGTCATCAAGCTGTGCTGACTCCTGCCCTTGTTTCCTCTGTGTGCTGTCATGGGCAGGTGGCAGGGAATGTGGTTTGTGTGTGTCCTTTCAATTCCAGAAATCCAGGAGGCTTTTATGTTACCCTTTATTTTGCAATAGACATTCAGCCTGCCCTGTTATCCCTTTTTAGAATCCCTTTGTCCTTATTGACCTTGCTTTGTCCTTGCTTAAATATATCCCTGGCAAGTGAAATACCTCGTATATGTGTTTTCCATTGTGTAATAAAGCTTTATGTGATTAAAATTGGAGTGGCCAGAGTTAGACTGAGACATGACCATCTGCTTATACCCTTGCAAATTCTCTGGAACTTGTAATTACCTGAGCATAAGCTAAGTGCTGTAGGTGTCCAGGTTCTTTGCTTGAGTGCAGTTGGGTCTGTTCTATCTCTAAATGACCAACTGTTTATTAAAAACTTGAGTTGGAAAAAATTGGTATTTTAGAATGAGCTGAGAATTGGCCACTAGGTATGTTTGGTTTTGGTGTTCTGAGAAGGGATTGTTTAACAGGGTAGGACATGAAATAAGGTGTTATTAAAAATTGGATTGGTAGTGTATTTTGAGTCACTTCTGCTGTAGCAGTACAAATTGCAGCCTTTGGATAATTATTACACAGAAAAGTAGAGACATACTTCATCTTGAGAACTACTTTAATGAGGCAGAGGGAACTCTGTACACACACACGTGGGGACTTCTGCGTGTTCCATGCCTTAGTTACTCTTAGCTGGCCTTGTCTGAGTCTCACAGAAGGTTCCTCAGGACCTCTAACAGGAGCTCCTCACCAGTCCTGAGGTCCGTATGTCAGGCTTCGAACTGCTCCCCATGCAACCACTTTTGAATATACACAGGTGAAAATATATGGAAGTATATCACTTCTGGATTGCGTTCGTTCACATTTCTGCAGCGTGCTTGCTGCTTGTACAAACAGGAGCTCTTCGGATGTGCTGCTGAGGTGTTTCCCTGAAAATGAGTTAGACAAAGTGTGAGAAACCGTGTGCACTAAAGGTGATAAATACATAGAAATAGAAACCAGGAACACAATGACAAAAGGAAAAGCAGAGGCAAACAGCATGTTTGTCCAAGTCAGTGAGTAGAAAATAGTAAGATCCTGTTGTACTTGGGCTTTAACTATTCATATTCTTCACGACTTTAATGCCTATCCCAAAGAAACTCATCTGAAATACTCACAAATTGACTCATGTTTAACTGGGTGAAGATAAAGGACTATATTGGGATATTTTGTGAAATGTTATTAGAAGAATAATAGCAGACTAGCATAGATTAGCTAGCATAGCTAGCTATTCATAGAATAGTAGCAGAATTGGCAGTCTGGGTAGTTTAAATATACATGAGGGGAGCTTTCCAGGCTCAGAAGGCGTGGGACCTTTGCAAGCAGATCCATGTAGTCCATCCAGTAAGCAAGCAAGCTGGTGGCTTCTCAGTGCAGTTCCTCTCTCATGAGTTTCCTAGAAAGTCCAAGAAAATTTACCTGTTAAAACCAGGTGCAACAAATGCTTGTTCTCTCTTGTGGTTGCCACAGGAGGATAGTCTCCATTTAACTGCACCAAACCTTGCCAGATCCTTCTATGTGCTTAATAAAAGAGCATAGGAGAAGAAGGGATTTAAAACAAACAATACGTGCCAAGACATAAATCTGTATTTTATAAAAAGTAGAATAACAGGAATGATGGGTCTGGTGCACACCCGGAAAAGGGTTGCAATGTTAATGGTTTAGAAGCTGACACCCACTAGGACACCAATCAAAGTTAATGAGCTGAGTGTATATTAAAAGGACAATATAGAACACATCTGCTTTAATGGCATCTCTTCTCTGCTTTTGACTGCACCTGGAAATGATGAATGAGGCACTTAGATTAAAAACCTTGTGGATTATCGTTAACTGAATCCAAATCAGAAAGACTAGCATTGCTTATCATAGAAATGGATTTAGGGCAGATATGACAGCCCTTTGCAAGTGTTTCCATTTACCAACAGAAGGCTTTTTTAATAAGTGTTTATTTAGGCAATATATATTGTATCTCTTCTCATCTGCCTGCCAATCTGAAAGACATTGATAGATGCATCTTTCTTTCATATCCTTGGGTGAGCTTTAAGCTTTTCCAAAGAAAGTAAGAAATAGTAGAACCTACTTGTTGACACGAAAGCAAAAGAAAGCAGTAAATGGTTTGGGGTTTTTTTTTAATTTGTTTTGGTATTTAGGGATATTGGGTTTTTTAGATAGAATTGTGCAGCCATAAAGGTGAGTAGTGTTACATGCAAGAAATTTCATGAAATTGATTCCAGGAACTATGTCTTTTTTTTTTTTTTCCAAAAGTGTGAATGTAAAGATAATTTTTCTTTCTTGTGCTTTTTTCAGTTAGCCCAAGCTGGAGGCTCTGCCATTCTTCAGTTGTGTTACACCCAAGCCTGGTGACTGCCAGTGAGATGGAGCCCATTCAATACTGAGTGCTGCACAGATGCATGGTAAGAAAAGGGGTTTACCTTTTGGAACTTGCAGTCTAAATGAATGCAACAAATTACTGGAGAGGCTGCTTAAATCTTGTTGGTCCTTTTAGTCGTTTGTGAGTTCCTGTTTGCTTTGCTGCTCTTTCCATGCAAAAGTGAGTAAAGCAAATCATTGGTTTTCTTTTTTATTTTCATTATTTTTTTTTCTTTCTTAAAAGAGTTTGAAGGTCTTTGAGTTCTTAATGCCTCGTAAAGTCTGGAAAGGCTCCCCCAAATAGTTAGTCCCAGTGTCTCTCAATTTAGAGTTTATTTCCTTAGGATTTGTTCCTGTCCTTTTCAAGCCAAGAAGAACCTTATGCAGAGGATTCTGCCTGCGAATGCCAAATAAATTATGTAGTATAGTCTTAGAGCCTTTATTAAACTTGAGCTGGAGATCTCATATTGGGAATTAATGGCTTTTTCGAGTTTGCATTGCTGTATTTCATCCTGAGGACAAGTATTATGTGGGTAGATTCATCCCATGCCTTCTCCTGCCTTTGGCAATGGAACCCTGGGCCATTCTGTGCTGAGATGTCTCCAAAGACCAATATTGCAAAGATCCCTGCCTGGGAGACATGGAACTGAATAGCTGAGGCCCCCTCGTGCTGCTTTCTAGGAGATAAGTATTTTCAAAACAGCACAGCAGGAAATACTGCCATTGCGAGCAAAGAGCTGTGCCCTGTATCTACTGATCCTGGAGAAGTTGCTGAGGTGCCACGTAGCTGGACAAGACTTCAAGGCATGAAGGGGCTGCTTAACATTTAGTCTGTTTGGCTGGGACTAAGGTGAATCATATGATTTTAGACATAGCAATATAATTCTTGATTAAATTTTACCCTGCAGTTACTGATAGTGTATACACTTAAAACCAAATGAGAACATATGTTCTCCTAACTAAAACTTCCATTTATAGTCTGGGTTTTCCAAAGCACTGAAAGCAGTATTTGCATTTTTAAAGGCTCTCAAGGCTTCATCCAGAAAACAAAAGAAACAGCAGTGCATTGTGCTGCAGAGTTTTGTCCAGGTGAATAAAAGGTTTGGAGTGCAGCTCAGAAACCTGCTTAATCTTAACCTGAAATCTGGCTCCACTGGTGCTCTGGTGCTGGTTCTTTTCCAGCTGGGGTGCTAGAAAGGCTCCCCAGGCACATTTGGGAAGCATGTTCGTAATTGCTTCAATGGTTCAGCCATGGGAGAGTCAAAACCAGTTTAAAAAAAATAAATAAAAAAATCTGGAAGGCATTTTCCTGGGCAGGCCTTAGGGGGTGTTGTGCAGGTGAGAAGGCTTGTCACACTACCACGTGTTTATTCCTGAATGGCTCTCATGAAGTGAGAACACACGGATCAGCCAATTACCACCAATCCAGCACGTCTCAGAGACTGTTATTCTGCACCATAAAGTCAGTCTGTGAACACAGAGTACAGTCAGACCTGTGCCTTGGTCAGTGTTTAGTGCCGTGAGGGATTTGAGGGTGACACGATTTGAGGGTGTGTCGGGAGGATGAAGGAGAGGCGCACCCCAGGTGGGGTGAGGGTGGAATGGCTCTTCATTGAAATGGTGGCCGGCTCGTACAGGGTGGAGGAACAGGGAACTCTCTGGAAGGGGCTGGGCCTGGGCGGAGCCTGCAAACCCTCTCAGGAAAATGGGAGGGCTGGCGGTGCCATTGCCATGGACGGCAAAGCACGGTGGGCAGAGCCGTAAAGGGCAACACTGCGGCAGGAGCCGAGCAATCGGGGCGGGACAGTCGTGAGGGGAAACACCGACTCCATTTTGTGTCCTATAAAATAGGCGTATTCCGCCTTTACAACAACCTCACACACGGAGGAACCCGCCTCATTTCTGCAGTTCTCCTTCCCGCCAGCGTCAAGGTGCTTCATGATCTCCTTTCCATTTTGTGTGTGGTTGTATCCCAACATGAGGGAATTGTTCTTAACATTTCTAGCATTATAATGTGAAAGTACGGGACGGATAATGGGATTTAAATATGGCTGTGGGTGGGCATAGCATTCTTTAGAGCATGCCATTAACAGAGGATTAAAGATGCTGTGAGACTCTGGCAGTAATGAAAGATTTCATAGGAGCCTTATGGTTTTCCTGTTCATCTTGTCCATAAAAAGAACCAAGATTTGCTAGGGCTCACTGGTGGTATCTGTTACCATGGAGACTGGGGTTCAAGTTATTTTTAAGGCACAGAAAACTGATGATTGTGGACCCATACCAAACTGTTCTCCTTTAAAGCAACTCTTACATATAGGCACTGTTAAAGACTAATTTGCTGAAGTGCTCATGCTGCAAGAAGCAGGAATGTTAAGGAGCAGACCAAAGGTCACTGGGAGCTCAGTTCTTCCACTGATGGGCAAGTTAAGCAATAAAAAGTCACTTTTGATGAAGTGCATTAGAAGGTTGTAATTACTGATGTCTGAGGAAAAGCAGTGCTTAACAAAAGCAAAACTTCAAAGAACTATTGCTCTGCAGATGATATTAAATAACACACATAATGGACTAAAAGCAACAGGGAGCCAGAATCGTGTCTTTGTGTGACCTACGGACTTACTGTGCCAGATTTTAGAGTCTTGGGGCACATCGTAAAAGAAAGCTCCTTGGACTGGATTTTCAGCATTGTTTGTGCACAGTACATGTCACAGTCTCCCCATCTGCTGTGCTCTTCAGCTGAGAATTCCTGCCTGTGTGAGTGAGCAACGTGCCATTCGTATATTGATGCCATGTTTGCTGCAAGGACTTAGAACCGACCCCAGTAATCTGAACTTGAACCCACTCTTCCTTGTGGCAGTAGGAAGTTTTCCTCCTAATTTCTCACATCCCACTGGAGAGGCGAAGAATAATGTTGATATTGTGCAACTTTCAACTCTGTGGTTTTAAAGTGATGTGTTAAACTATGAGGCACACAGAGTTTTCTGTCCAGTTTGTCTTGTGCTTTTAGGTTACACCAGATGTTTTCCTGCTCTATCACAGCATGAAGTTTTAGTCTGGTTTAGAGGAATGTGCATGCATTGTGATCAAATTTATGGTTTTCTAGTTTTAAACCACCTCATCAAAAGCACTGATAAAATGTAGCAATGTATTCTAATGAAACTCTTCATGTAAATTAGCAAGAGTTTCCGAGTCTAATATCCAGTTGATTTGCAGTTAGCCATCATGAGTACAGATTTTGGAAATCTATGCAAGGAATGATCAAGGAGAACATCTGGTTTTGAAAATGGCAATTTAAATTTCAAAGGAACGCTTTACATTTTAATAGCCCTATTCTCTGAAAGTTCCTGGGATCTGATACTTCTTATTAGGAAAATGATCTCTGGACCCACATTTTGTGTTTGGTATTCATTATAGTAACAGACCTAATGAAATTATCTTGTATTAATGTGGCTGCATGTAATGTGCAATTATGGAGGAATTCCATTGTCGTTTAGCAATAAATTGTCATACTATTCCTTTAAAGTCTGGGATTTCACCAGAAGGCGGGGAGAATGGCATCTAAACTAGTTCTCAAAGGATAAAACTGAAAAGTATTGCAGTTGTTTCTTTTAATACAGAGGAGGTTTTTGGTTTCAGCTTCTTTGCCAACATCACTTACTAAAAGGCTCACTGATGTAGGAGTGGACTTTCAAACAATCTTAGTCTATTTAAAATTTAGGCTCCTTGGTGACTTGGGTATTTTTAAATACTCTCTCCTTAGTGTCTATTAATCACTGCCACAATAATTAATAAGTATTTTTGACATGCAAAGAACTTAGTATTATTAATGTTTTGGAGGGCTTAGAGTTGCTCTAAGTTACATGTGTGTGTCTGTACGTAAAATGCATCCTGAAACTTCAGGCTGGGGCTTACCCTAGGACATTCTCATGCACTTAACATTTGGCACCCTTTATTTTAGAAACTTTAAAACAGATCTCATCAAGAGTTTCGTGTTTCATGACAAGTTTATAACTTAACCAGAAGTTTTCAAACATGCTTAGGGAATATGGGAGTTCTCATCTTCAATGACAAACCTTCAGGAGGTTTTCAAAATGTCAGGGTAGATTTTTGGGAAACACCAATATGTAAAGACACATAACATGCTTAACCAAAGGCCAAAGCAGAGATCTGTGAAACCTCTTTATAAAGTTCAGTGGGTTAAGAGTTTGTATATGGTTGTAGTCGAAACTAAGAGTGCCAGCTTGGCCGTTAGGCTGTGGAGGGCAGTTGTTTATCACAGCATCACCTCAAGTTTTGTTGGCAGATCATCACAGTCACTGTTTTCTATTTAAGAAATTCATGCCTGGAGCATCTGATGTGAAGTGTATGGGAAGAGATGTGTGCAGTGCATCTGTCTGTACTGAGACAGTTACTAGTCCATGCTGTCACTCTAATCACTTTCAGGAGCACAAGAACACCCCCAACAATGTAGTTTAAGAAATGTTGATGGTTTTTGAGATGGTCAGATACTACATTTATGGGAGCCAAATGCCTAAGTGATTAGCCAGGTACAACTATCTTTTCAGAAAATCAGAATAAAGTGCAATGATTTTTTAAAATTTATTTAGATATATCTATTTATTGACTATTCCAAGCCTGAGAACTTAAAAATATGGTTGCTTTTTTTTCCTTTGTTATGCAGTTATAGACACATTCCCATATTATGGGGAAAGAACAGAAGCCAAAATGTCCCCTATAAGCCTGTGTCAGCTCCAGGATTGCAGTGCTGGGCACAAACTGCTGAGCTCTGCCAGGATGCCTTGCTGATACAGCTTCCCTGGGAGATGCACCCTGAGGGACACAGGCCAGGGCAAAGCCGGTGTGTAATCCTCATTGCTGTTAAGGATGAGTGATATTGAATGGTAGCTGCACAGGGAGGAAAAATAAGACAATCCAAGATGCTGGAAATGTTACACAATCCTCACTAGCCCTGGTGGACTGACACTGCCTGACCCTGGTTTCATTTGTACCACTTTAATGGAATGACTCTTCTTACAGCCCACAGGAAATGAGGCGGCCTGAGGTTCAAGGCACATGGCAAACATATAATACAAAACAGCATTCTTTATATCTGTATACAGCTTATGTAATTTTGAACCAAGAAATAACGTGTGTCCCTAAGTGCAGGGTGTCCTGGTGAGGAGCTGTGGTTGCCTCGTTACTGCAGAGAATAGCACCATCTAGGGATCAGGATGGTTTGAGAGTCATCTCTTCAAATTGTGAGTGGCAAGGATGGCCTGAATGTCAGCTCTGCAATGCACATGCATTGTTCAGACAGCCACACTTTTAATATTGCAGGCACACATATAATATTTCCCCCAGTTTATATCTGTACTATATATATGCACAATAATTCACACACATATTTCCCTCAGTGTCTACATGTGTATATGTCTTGTTCATGTCCCCAGCAGTGCAAAGCTGAAATGAAGAGTAAATCCATATATACAAACACAAAGTTTGTTGGTAAATGCCCCACAGAATTCCCTGGAGCTGTTGTTATCTGCTGGTGTTAATGCAGCAGCTGGTCTCTCCTATGCTGTAACAGGCTTTTCCAAATATTTTCACCAAAAATGTACCAATGGACTCTATGGTGTGTGATACATTGCACTGCAGAGAAAATTGGAATTGCCTCTTTTAGAACCTCTCCCTGTGCAAAATGGGGAAGATGAAGATAATAGTACTGATTTTTATTATAGTGGAGCTGGGTGACTTCAGGAGGGCTCAGAGCTGCTGTTTTAAGAAAAACTAGTTTAGACAATAAAGGGATTTCTGTCCTGGCATTGAACAAGAGTGTCTTGGCCAGAGCTGGGATTATAATTTATTTTATATGTATATATATATATATATATGATTTAAACCTTTTAGGATACCTTGATTCAGACCAATATTTGGAAAACTGCTTATTGCTCTATAAATAAATAAATAAATTTGGAGACAAGATCAAATAAAAGAGACTAGCATCACAAACTCAGGTAACTGTAATAACAAACCTGGATTTTATACAATGTTCTTTTAAAAACATAAAACACAGTGTGCCCATTCAGTGCATCTGTTCACCTTTAATTTAAATGTCTCTCTTTTTTATGCTATCAAGAATAGTTGCCCCCAAGTGATTTCTGTTCCGGCTTGATATCGATAGGTGACCCAGGTTCCTGGGTACAGTGAGCACAGGTTGGTAGATTTGGAGTCTTCTCTCTCCTCTGCTGCCACAAACTGCTCCAGGGAGCTCTGCCAGTGTGGGTGCAGGGAGGGCCCCGGTGATCAGGCAGTGAATGCACAGAGCAGGAGTGATCCTCCCCAGCCACTGCCAGGCTCGTTCAGCCTGTCTCCTTTGCCCACGAGTGTATCCAGGGCCAGCAGAAGCCTAGTGCCTGCAGGGGAAGGTGACCACTGAAACACTGCTCTGTGGGAATTCAGATCTTCATTTGAGAATCTGTAAACTCCAAATATTGTTTCAGCGAAGGAGCTGCTTTGCAGATGCACCTAATTTTTGTTGAGCTATTTGCACTGGTAAATATTAACATTTGACTGTATTTGTAAAATTATATTCATTAATGCAAATTTCATGCAGTCTTTAGTATACTTATGTAAACACTGTTCATATACCATGTTCTTATTCTGGATGCATCTGAATCTTAGTGCAGCTGATGTTTCTGTCTGAGCATTTTTGGGGGGGGGGGAGAAATGATGTGTATTGCACTTGAGTATGATGCCACTGGAAATTTCCTTTGAGGGTCCTGCTCTTGAAGAAATAATGCTGGGTCAGTTTTCCATAAAACTGTAGTTGGACATGACAGCCTTCTTTTTAAATCAGGGGTGCAACCCAAGCTGAGTGAAAATGCCAAGTGAAATTTTTCTTTTTTTTTCTTTTTTTTTTTTTTTTTTGTTGTTGTTGGGGTTTGTTTTGTTTTCTTTTCTTTTCTTTTTGTTTTTTTTCCTGCAGTTAACTGTGATGTTAAAAATTCTACCATTGAATATGAACAATAATTTTTATGGTTTTACATTACTATTAAGGCACTACTTTACCACTTCAGTACTACTGCACTATGTACTTAATTTTGTATTTCTATGCTTTTGTATAACTCAGAGAAACCATTGATGCAGTAAAAATTTTGGCTTTTCAGTCATTCTGCAAATAAAAAGAGTTTTTCTTGCAGGTTAGACTAGATGGAATGCCACTGGTTAATTTTTTTACACTTGCAATGGGTTAGGCACTGGCTGTTCAAGAAGAATGTCCCCACTCAAACAATACTCCTTAAGTACAGTGCCAGCCCCTGTTATTCAGTCATACAAAGACTTCACTCCTCATTCTAGTTTCCTATGATTTCCACGTGTTGTGGAATCATGGAGCTGGAAGAAATCTTTTTCCATTCCTCTGTAAGATGCCCATGTTGGAGTAAACTCTACCTGCTACTGGGAGATTAGGGACAGAGGCACTGAGGTATTTTCTTGAATACAGAGACTCCATTTCTGAACTGCTCTTTAAAACCTCCATTACTGGAAACTGTACAGCCCTTTCAAGGACTCTGTTAAAGAAACTACACAGTAATTTTGAAGGAGCTGCTACCAACTCGTGCTCAGCTTAGCAGGAAAGTTGTCTCTAAATAACATGTTTTTTTCTTTTTATAGATAATAACCAGACCCTGGCCCTGGTCCTACAGTGAGTTCCCCTTTGACAGACAGAGCTGCACAGATCCAGGATTTCCAAAGACACAGTTATTCTAATAAAAGGAAGTGATCCTGCTTCGTTTTGGTGGAGGTCAGCAGCTCAACTGTTTCCACTGTCTGTCATCTGAATAGTGACTAGAGCCTTCAGGTGAGTTAATCTTCACCAGTTTTGTTTCTTACAGTACAGAAATCAGAAAATCCTCTGATGCAATAATATGAGCATGTTTGAAACAAGCCAAGAGGAGGTATTTTGTCCTACCTTGCACGGTAATAGCTGTGGAACTGTTGCCAGAGGCTATAGAGAAGACTGAAAGTGGATTCAGAAAAATAACTGACAGGTTCAGGGATGAGAGCTTCCATCAGTGACAAGAAAGCCTGAGGGTCTGCACACAGCTTCTAGAAATCCCTCCACTGCTGATTCCTGCACTGTAGGGAAATAAACATTCGGTAAGGAGTTTTCTTTAAGAGAGGAGAAGTAAAAATTTGCCAGCAGCCACTGAAAGGTAAATTTTACAAGGTCAGATAAATCCATAGTCAGACCCTGAGTATCTGTTCCTGTGTTTGCTGCATCCTTTGTAATGCTCATGGTTCAGGCCATGGAGCCCTGGGATGATCTTTGTGCAGAGTGGAACAGGGAGTTAGTGAATGTGTTCCTCCAAGAGATGTTAAAACACATCTCTGCTGAGACTTCTCCTTGGCAAAATCATTTAGCCCAAGTCAACGTAGTCTCATTAGCCTGGCAAGCTCTTCTCAGTGCTGTAACTCCGGTTTGGCTCTTAAAAGTAGAGCTAAAGATTGGTCTGAAAAATTGATCTAGAGCTATTATGATGAGAATCAGAGTTTTATGCCTTTTCTGTGTCTTGGGAGGAGCTTCATCATCACCTGATTCCTTCAGTCTTTGAGGAATGGGCCAGCTGGCTTTGATCCACTTCCACCATTGCAGCTTTTCTGTGAGAACAGCTGTACTTTCAAAGCATTATGCAGGGATTCAGCACATGAACTTCCACTAATAACAGCAGGAAATGCACAAGTAAATGTCCACCTACTCCTTTAGGAACTTGCCTTTTGCTATCCCAGGGTTATCTTTTGTAAAAGAACATTTATTTATAAGCATTCAAATTACTTAATACCACAGCTGCTTCACCAAGAAAAGGGTAAGCCTGGTCATTTTGTTTTCCTCCACCTGGATGAGCAGTGCCTGTGAAATACCACTTACAGCAATGCCAGTTTAAAACTTGCACCCATGCATTAACTAGATGTTCTTGGCTGAATGTGTCTTATTGCAATTATTAAGAGGCCTCACAAAATAGATAATTGGGAAATGAAAATGAGAGATTGCTATGCCTTCTTTGCATAAGTAAGCAAAATAGGAATAGTGGCTTTACAGGCACGTTTACAAAACCTCATGCAAAGAGAGGAGGGGCTGTGAAAGAGCCTCATGCAGCTAATGGTTTTTATTGTTGGGATTTATAAATCATTTAAGAGCTTCCTTGTCCACAACCTGTTGAACATGTGCCTTTTACAGTGAGGCCTGAACTGCAGGAAGGCAGAGGGGAAAATATACAGGAGGGAACAGAAAGGAAGAGAGTGTTAAGTTTGTTCAGCAGGACTACTCAGAGAAGTGGCTGTAGGAGATGGGGCCAAAGTCTATTGTGCCCAATCCCTAACTCTGGCTATGGCCAGTGGTTGAAACCTGTAAGGTAACATGAAAACACACCAATGATGCACTTATTCAGACTTTTCACTGATAGTCTCCCAGCCTCCAGCAGTTTCTGGTCTTTGTGAACCAGAGACAATATTTCCAGTTTTTATAATGCACATTAGATGGCATTTCTGTTCATACACTCAGTTAGTTCTGAACTCCTTTAAGCTTTATGGCATTTGCAGTGTCTTGTAGCAGGTACTTCCATACTTGACAGTGTTAATGGAGGGAACCTGGTTTGTTTGGTTTTAAGTTTGCCTTTTGCTGATTTAATCTGCTAAAGGTGCAAAGAGGTGGTAGTGACTCTGAGCCCCTAATGACGTGTGTAGAGTTAGGATTGTTTTCTGCCATTTGTATGACTTCACATTTCATTATATATAATTTCATTTCCTCATTTTTTCCATATTTGTTTCAGTCTGGGAATGTTCTTTTGCAACAGGATATGTCCATGCCGTATAATATCCTGATATGCAATATCCTAGATAGCTTTATATCATCACCAGATTTTACCATTGTTTACTGTATGATTCTATGATCCAAGGCTGATGGCACAGGGTATCCTGAGAAGAGCAAGGCAATGGAAAGCAATGGACACCAAATTGCCATTGCAGTCAAGGAGGACTTGGTGGGTGCAAAGCAGGGTGGTAAAAGCAACACAGGGCCTGTGACGTAGGGCCTTGTAGGTGTTTGCAGCTCTCTGCAGGTTCAGACTTTGGTAGAGGTAATTTTCTGCATAGTAGTTAATATGAGGCTCTATTTTGGAGTTGTTCTTAATGGTTGGATAGAGATGGCCATGGAATGGCTCAACAGAGTGATCTCGTATCCCTGCACCTCTGTGCCAGCAGCAAGTGACAAGCACATCCCTTGTCTCAAGTACCTTAAGGTACAGCAGTTCCCAGACTAGAGGCTGCAGCGTTCCTGGGGTTGCCATTACTGCTGCAGAGGTGACAGGTGTGTTGGGGCAGCCCCTCTCTGCTGCCGTGGAGAGGGAAGAGGCCTGTGCTGCTGCTGAGCACCATCTGCAGTACCCATATCATTGCTCCCTGCTCGGACCTGCTGCTTGGCAACTTTCTCCCCACATCCCCACCCATCCAGATCAGCTCTGCAATGTGTGCTGAGAGGGGAGCAGGTGGGAAAGCTCAGGACTGGAGAATCTCTCTGAACAATCTGTGTTCATTTGTCACGTGTGGATGTTGTTGTGAAGACAAGGACAATGAGATTTATTACCAGAAGTAACAGAAACTTCAGAAGCACGACCCAGAATTGTTTCTAATACACTCCTAGATTAGATACAATCAGAACTGGAATGCAGGCTGTGTCAATATGCTATTTTGTGAAGGAGAAAAAAAATCTTGAAAACAAATGCTGCTTATGGACAAACTGTTACCATGCACAACCAGACTTTAGAAGGAGATTATTTGAACTTCAGGCATTTTATGGTTTGTGTACTTCCTGAAATCTTCATCTTTAAATGCTAGTGATAGAAGATAGATGTTCATACACAGCAGCTTTTTTCCACTAAATTCCCTTTAACACAGTTTGACTGAATAAGTCGAAATGTATTCTGCTCCAACCTTCAAATACAGACACTATTCTGTATCAGATTTTGCACTTTGGTCAGAGTGAGAAAAAGTCATGCCCTTTTCCAGGGGAGCTTCTGCATAGGAATAGCTAAGCAGTGCCTGTATTCAGTGCTGTCAGTCCTTCACTTACAGTGTGTCATTGTCTTCTGAGAAGTCTCCAGACTGCATCAGGTTAGGTAACTTGTGGATTAGGACCTGAATAGTAAATCAAAAAATGTTTTGAGGACAAACACTTAGATTCTGTTTTTCTTGTGGTTGAAACACAGTGTGGCTATAGACACCTAAATCAAGATGGTTTTCTTTGTACCTGTCTCTATGTTCCCTGCTCAAACCTGAGTGTTCTCTATTGATAAAGTGTTAGTGTGCATTTTTTTGTCAATTTTGTTTTCAGTTATTAAATTGCCTGAAATACACAGCTATAAATACATCTCTGGGCTGACAAAATATGTCACAGAAATATGAGTTCCAGCTCCTAAATGTACCAATAGTGGCTTGTCACTAGTTTCAGAGATCAGCAGGAGAGTCCGCAGGGGACTATTGTGGAAACATCCTGCAAAATCAGTATGTTCCTGTGATTCTAAAACCATTATGTCTTACAGAAATTTGGCAAATCCAGATAAACAAAAGTATACCTTGTTCCTTTGTTATGGCCACATTTGTATTCATCTGCTTGTGTTTCAGCCATTTGAACATTTATATTACAATTATGCATGTATAATAATGGATGTTAATCATCGTTCAGCAGTGCTAGTCAGCCCTTTCACTCTGCAGCTGCAGTCAGAGGTTGTAGCTGACAGGAGAATTTAGTTTGTGTCAGTTACCACTGAAACCTGGCTGTCATTTTGTGTTTTATTGCATCATGTTTATGCCCTTCTTGAAGGGGAGAAAATAGTGAAGTTACTCATTGGTAAGGGTTTTCCAAGGCATTGAAACACAGTTCAGTGATTGTTATTTGACTCTCTGTGATATCACAGGGTGTTTGTACATGCCATCTACAGTTCTTTTCTTGCAGTAAGGATGGAATTTAACAGAAGGAATATGTGAAATCAAACAGACTCCCAGTTGTTGAGGATGCTTGTAAGCAACATGTTGCTTGGAGGCATGGCAGTGTCTGGCAAAAAGGAGCCTGGTGCTTTGCAGCAGCTGGAAAGCAGGGATTGCCATCTTCAGGTGGACAAAAGCTATTGGGCCCTGGGCTGTCATGTCCATGTTTCATGGCTCTGCTGAGAGGGGGTGGGTGTGGCAGAGGGGCCATATTACAATGGGTGGCATTTCATTTGAAGTATCTTTTTCCTCAGTGTTCATTTGTAGTTTCTTGTTGTTTGTCTGCCATCCCATTGCACGTTTGCCTCTCCCACCTGACTCGGGACATGCCAAGCGTTCCAGTGGTTTCCTGCAAAGCTTCTGATTCCTGCCTTTTTCACTTTAATTGGGAGCATCTTCTAGAACCTTCTGGCAGGGTAGCTGGGGGAAAGAGGCTGCTGCTGAGGAAGCAACAGTGCCACTGTGAAGGACAGAGAGGTAAGACTGCAACAGAATGTAAACGTTTCTCTGCTTTCTCCTGACTGTGGTGGGGTGAGGAGGGGGATCAGCACAAACAGAATTTGTTCACACATCCTTTGCAGTCATGTGATGGAGTAGCACTGAAATCCATTTGACAGAAAAAACTGGTAGCTTCATCTTCTTTTGTGAATTATTGGAAAAGTGACTTTTGAAAGAGCCTCTTGAGAAACATCATTTTTGTGAGAGACTCAGGAAAGAAACAGATAATTCTATTCACCATATTTCAGACAACACAAACAATACATTATGAGATACCACAACAGGATTCATATTGCATTAGTTATTCATTAGCTAGGATTTAGGAATGGTGAGGAGCTGTGTTCTGCATCGAGTCCGTTTGTCATACATTCTTGTGTCAGTCAGGATAGGACTGCCATAATTCGGATGCACTGATTTCTGTCTCGAGGTACAGCAGTGTCCTACCCTCCTGCATTTCTCCTTGGTGGGACCATCCAGTGGGCTGACCCTGGCTGGACACCAGGTGCCCACCAAAGCTGCTCTAATGCTCCCCTTCTCAGCTGGACAGAGGGCAGAAAATATAACAAAATATTTGTGGGTCAAGACAAGGGTGGGGAGAGGTCACTCACTGATTGCCATCAAAGGGAAAACAGACCTGGCTTGGGGAAATGAGTTTCATTTGTTACCAATCAAATCAGAGTAAGGCAATGAGAAATAAAACCAAATCTTAAAAGACCAGTTCTGTAGCCAGGCCTCTGGTTAAGGATCCAAACATGAAAGCCACATTATTAGTGCTCAGCCAATCAGTAATTTGTGTGTACATTTCACAAAAGAGTTGGTTGAGATTTCACCGGCACAAGTTCAACAAATCCCATGGTGAGTTTGGACAGTGCTGTGGTGCAGGAGTAGGGATGGGTTTTCAGCACTGCCCATTTGCCACCTTTGTGCACTCGGTCTGCTGGTGCTGTTGTCTCTGGCACTGATGTTGGTGAGAGCTGTGCTGGAGTGCACAAGGTCCCAGGAAACACCAGCTGCTTTCAAACAATTCTACTGCTCAAGTGCAAGGGGAGATTTTTATAAGGTTACATCCATGTTCTACCAATGCAGCCCCAAAGTCCCTAAACCTTCCTAAAAACATTCAGTATACAGTGCAGTATAAGGACATTGCCAGTTCTTCATATTGAACGTGGGGAATTTCTGAAAGATATGACTTTATTGTCATCTTAGGACAGCTTTGCATAATGTAGCATTTAAGTATCTTTTGTGGAGATATGATGCATTTTTCCCCAAATTCTCATGCCTGTACAGGACTTCTTTTTACAAGACTAAACAGTAAATTCTAAAGATCCACCGATACTATTTTTTAAAATGCAGAGTTGGACTGCTCAGATGTCCTGACTGTCATTTCAGTATTCCACAGCTGCTGAAGTTTGAATGTCAGTTACTTAGCACTTATGATCTCCTATCAAACTGTTATAAAGTACTTTTTATCCCCTTCTTCCTTCCTCCTTTCCTCTGTCTCTCTTATCAATGCAGTGGAGGGCTGTGACCACATTACCATTAAGAACTGTATGCAATTGCATTATAAAAGAACAGTAGGATGGGAACTGCTACGCAGTGAAACTTCTTACCAGTTCCTGCTATGAAGTAATACCTACTTTAAAATAATTGAGGCAAAAATAGCAGTAATTCCAAACTGTCTTAATTTTCAACTATGCCTAGATTTTGGTAAGGTTTAATTGGGAGAAGAGTGATACATCTGAGTTCTGTTACATTTGGGAGCAATTTGTTCTAAATTTCAAAGCCTGTTTTCAGTCCGATGCAGAAATTATTTAATCAATAAAATCTTGATACTCTTGGGGAGATATTGATGCCCTTGGGGGTTAGTACCTTCAACACTAAAAGGCAATCCTTTATTCTTGCCATGGGGAAAAAAAAACAATCTCTCTCAAATTACGGGGTCTTTTTTGTTTTCTAAGGTTTCAGGAAGCACTTCAGCGTTTAGTATTGTCACAGGGAGGTGTCTATAAAGGTGATGGATGTCAGAATATCCTTTCCTACTGCATTAGAAGTTTCTTACTAAAACCTCTAAAGAGGAGACTTGGTGCATGACCTTTATTTTTTTTAACTTGGGGGAGGGAATTTAAGCTCTAAGCTGTGAGAGATGCCTTCCATTCTGTATGAAACTCATCAGTGATGTGATGATGCAAAGCCCTGATGCCACCACACCATGTGTCACCCTGGTTCAGCATGTGTGAGTCAACCTGTCCCAACATAGTGCCTAATTGTCATGTCTCACAGCAATGAAGTGTTACTGGAAGCAGCATTTTTGCCAGCAAGTAGGGAACCCTTGCCAGGGGAAAAGGACAAAAGGAGTCTTTCCTTCCCTGTGGCGGTTTGACCCTGGATAAATGCCTGATGTCCAGCAAACCCCTTTCAAGGCCTTTCCTTCCCCCTCGCCTTCCAGAGGGAAGGGAAAAAAAAACTAACAGCAGGAATTTACAGCTAAAGATAACAACTGAGAGAGGAGTTTTGATTAATACCACGGGCAAAGCAGAACTTAGAATAATGCTTAAATTTATTACTAACAAACTAAAAAC
>JAWWMO010000011.1:22780860-22816630 GCA_035047845.1 Dendrocincla fuliginosa
ATGGAGGGAAACTTCCAGAGGCTTCCAACAGAAGCCAATTTTAAAAAAAACCTACCCAGATAAACCCACGACATTCTCTTCCCTTTCTCTGGGAGAACAAGCTCTTTGCTCCTCACTGGAAGGCTCATGCCCAGTGACCAGTCACAGGAGTGGCAGTCTGAGGGCTTTCATGTTTCTGCCAGGTCAGGGGGGACACTGTACTGACAGCAGATCTCAGTGGGTTAGTACTTCACTAAGCATGACTTTGTAACTGGAATGGACCACACTTGTACCTTTGGCACAATGTGGGTCACTCACAACACTGACTGTTGCAGCTGATGCTCCTGAAAACCTGAGTTCAAACAGGATATTCTGTGAGATGAAGAAACTTATTTGCAGGAAAAGCTGCTGAGCTAATACCCCCGAGGGATTATTCAGTGGGAAATTATTGATGACAATGGTTTAGCGGGGTTTTTTTTCCATTTTTTTTAACCAGAGGTGAAATTCCTCTAATTGTCTCTTTCAGCCCCCACAGTTGACTCAGTTTGCTATTTTTATTCAGCTCAGTGGATGAGGAGATGGTTCAAGAAGCTGGCTTTGCTCTGTTGTTACACCTTCTCTGCCTCTTGCTGTGGCAGAGCTGCCAGAAGACAGTAGCTCTGAGGTGCTTGCTTTGAGTGACAATGCAACACCAGCCAGCCACTGCTTCTCTGGGTTGCTGTTCTTTGCTGATCCAACTACCAAGTTTTGACTGTTGCATCTATTTGTTAATGTTTTTATGAAATTATTCTATTTTTCTAATATGTTGCATTTCAAAGTATTTAGGCAGCTGGGCTGATTTTCAAGAGATGCTTCAGAAGAGAAAATTATGCCAAATAATAGAGCTCAATTGTTCCCTACCATCACCCCTTTTATTTCTTATTTGCTCAGGGCAGCAGATTGTAAGAGTTCCTTTCTTCATGGGGAGAATTAGTCAGTTTGGGGAGATTAAGAGCATTATATTGGAATGTATTCTGAAAGACAGTAACAACCTAACAACTAGAAATTGAAATAATGAGAAAATGTTGTACTGCTGTTTGCAATGGAGACAGTTTCACTGTCTGTCAGATTTTCTTAAGAATCATTTTTCCAGCCATCTTAAAAAAAAAAAGAAAAAGAAAAAGGAAAAAACCATAAAATAAAGTATTGATGGAATTGGAACATGGATGCAGATTCAAGAATGTCAGACTGTGGGATCACTTTAGAAAATTCTTATTCCCTCTTGCAGTCTGAGGGTGGGGGAGAGTGAAATGACATTCCATTGCATTGTCTTTTCTAAGATAATTATTCACCGTGCTCTCCCAGGAGAACATCCAGCCCATTAGTAGTAGCCAGGCATGAGAAGCTGTTCCAGTAATAGATGTGCTTTCAGGAATTGATCCTAAGGCAGCCCCAGTCCCGCTCAGTGACTGCACCTCCAATAACATCTTAAGGAAGATGGTGTTATGTACATTTCCAAAAATCAATCGTGCTCCTCAGGAGGATTACACACTAATGAATAACACACCAGAAAGGAAAATCTGGTTTGATATTGTATATGGCATTAGAATTTACTAACTTGGATTTGTCCTACTCTGGGACATCAACTCTATTGTCAGTGGTTACCTGTGCTCTGATGCTCATGGGAGGTGGGTTGGGTTGAGGATTTTGTTTGGGTTTTTTTCCTTTTTCTCTTTTATTTTTTACACTGTGCAAAGTGTAGCTGGAGAGAGCCTCTAGATGGGAAGTGTGCTGTGTGGTTCTGCTCTTCACCAGTTTTAGTCCTTAATTGTGCACAGATGTTGGGGAGACCCAGCTCTTACACATCACTCTTTTGTCAGCTCTTAAAACACTTCCCCGAGAAGAGAAGTATCCCAACATTTTCCAGAGGCAGGAAACTGACACTGCAGCAGCTCCTGTGAGGTGTTTCGGCAGTACCTGCAGAGCAGGCACGGAGCTCTCTGCTGTCCTGGTCCAGTGCACTGTGCAAGGGGTGACGTAAAACACCAGTGGCATTCTGTGACTCTGGTCCCAAGGGTGTGAGAGGGGTAAAAATCCGCTTGTGTGAGTGACAGAAATTTTAAAGGGGGCTTAGAACTATTCCCTCTGCTCAAAGAAGAGATCTGTTAAGTGTCAGTAAGTGGGATTTGGCCAGGAATGAAGCTGAGAGTAGGGCAGAGCACCCTCCAGAGTGTTCAGGCTGTAGCAGAGGTGAGACTTGGTGCATTGTGGTTCTTTCTCCCAAAGAGCTTCCTATTATTCCCTTCTCTTATGTGATTTGCCTTGCTGCTTTGGGGTACTGGGCACCTATATAATTCCTCAGGGAATATTCTGAGTGTACTTTGAAAAGTGCCATCTTTCCAAAGGAACCACTCTAATTGTTGCCACAAAGGCCATTCATACAGGTTATATGCTGACACTAATTTGAGTTTTGATATAAGCATTTGTCAGAGAATGCCTGCCAGACCCTAAAATTGCCAATTTCTCTGCTTTCATCAACTAGAGCAGGTGACTATTTTCAGCATTAAAAGCTATGTAGGAACAAGCTGTTATTTTTTCCATCTACAAAAGCAAAAGATTTTCAAATTTTGCTCTACTTACAGTAATGGCTAAGATAGCCAGCTTGGGGAAGATTCAGTGCAGTTTCTTTTGTACCAGTCTGTCAGGCTGTATCCTCAGAACTCTGGTAATGAATTGTCCAGAGAATTATGGATGAGATTATGTAAGGGACTTCTAAAAGTCACACATGGATCTCTCCACCAGCAGGAAGGAGGATGCTACGAAACTGTGATATCTTAATATGAGCTTGTTCTCTGTCCCTGTGGCCTTGAGACCACCTCGAGGATCTGTTCTTTCATGGGTGCTTGGCATAGACACTGTGAATTCTCCAGTCTGAGTATAACCCTGACACATTGATGGCTTGGAGTGGGGTCTTTGAAAACAGACTTGGGTCTGTCTTCCCCCAGGGCCATGCCAAAGGTATACTGGCATTTTATAAAGCAGCTAGACTGGGCATAGGCATCACACATTAAACACTGAAGAAGGCTTAGTAGTGGCTGTTTCAGAAATTGAAAAATGAGGAGGTGGATGCCATATTGTGAGATAGGAGTTTTCATCTTAAATCTTTCTTTCCTTGTTTGAACTAATGCTGCAGAAATTTTATTTTCTAAGGAAACTGCAATTCCATACTCTGGAGACTTCAGGGGCTGTATGAGCCATTCTTCTAGATCTTGGATTCCTTCTTAATTTTGATGGGGTGAATTTTCCTGAGTGTATGTGTAGCATTACCCATCAGAATGGGCTTTCTGAAGTGCAAAACTTACCCAACATCCCCCCGATCGACTGGGAGTCCTTTCTGGATACTGATGTTGTTTGTAGGTTGTCTGAAATAGCTAATTCAATGAACTTTAATCAAATATTCCTCTGTTCCAAATAGGTTTGCATTTGTTCAGCCAAATATCTGTGTTTCCAGTATTCTATTTCCATAAATCTCTCTGATGTACATTTGATGGTGGTTGTGTTATTCATGTCATGTATTAATGCTGTAAATGCTGGGCAGTCCTCTCTCTTCAGGTCTTCAGTAGCCAAAATAGGTGCCTGAAGAGGTTACAGACATGTTTTTCCCAAAAGTTTCTAAAAATTGGTCTGTTTCATCCATGTTTTATTTAAAATTTAAGCACAACAGCTTTGACAGCTCCAATCACCCTGTGCAGCCCTAGATTGTTCTTTCTCTGGACCTTTCCTTTGACCACAGCACCTTTGCTCCTCAGTGCTCTTCCCTCTGGAGACACTGATGGCCACTGTGGGGGAAGTTCTCTGAATTGTGTTTGGGCACCAGTCACTTCAAAGGGCCAGTACTGGTGTTGTCTGTAATAATTGCAGTGCTCTCCCCGTAAGTGACTGCAGCAGAACAAATGTTATTAGAAGCAGTCACAGCAAAAACAGAGGTGTGACTGCTTGCTTGAGGCAAGAACTGTTCTCCCTGAGCTCAGGAAAAGGAAAGTTCCCAACGAGTTTACTTGTTTGATGACAGAAGTTGAGCTGGGAATCAAGGTGCAAAGATTAACTTTAGTCACCACTATAGAAAAGACAATTATGTCTACTACATCATGTTGGATGACAACAGGAATTTTCTATCATAGGTAGACAGGGGTAACTGTAGACTTTTATTAGATTTTTATTGCTCTGACCAGAGAAGAATTTTTTTTAAATTGTTTCTCAATGAATTTCCTACAGTTAACCGTCTAATTTATTAAATGAAATATTTTGTGGCAGATACTTCCTATTCATCCAGGGACTCATTTTTCAGCATATTTTAGAGCCAGGCTTTATGAAGGGAGAAGTGTAGGTGTGTAGGTAGGATCACGGCTTTCCAAAAATTGAAGTGTAGGGTTAAGACATAGACAGAGCCGTTCACCTTGTTCGTGGGGTGCTCGGTGTTTGTTAAAGCAGTGGCTGTACAAAGGCTTCTGTTCCCTTAGCACACCTCAGTGGATTTTCTCAGGATGGACTCAGAAGGAGCAGAAATAGGAAAAGGCAGGGAAGGCCAAGTGCTGTACAAACTGCAGTGTGCAGGCAGTGGAGCCTCCCAGACAACAAACAGCACCAGCAGGGCAGCCTGCTTTCAAATTCAGTTTGACCGAGGGAATTGAGCAATCTTCTGGCTAAAGCTGTTTTCTTGGCACTCTGAAGAATTGGCTGGTCATTTCCAGGTTACCATTTACTGGGAATAGAAGAGTACACTGATCTGCAGGGTTTCTGCTTCAATACCAGGGCAGAGCACTAAATAGGCTGAGCCTGTTTTCTGTAGAATGATGGCAGCAGGCCTGAATCCTACAGTAGAAACAGAGGTCTGGTATGGAAATGTGAACAGTTTTATTCCTGAAGCTGAGGGAAGACAACACAGGGAAGTTTTCCTTAGAAGCCTGGGGCTGGATGTCCCAATGTCCTCTAATATGTGCAAAATGTACGTATTGCTGTCATGTAACCTTTGTGTTTCGGAACTAAATGTAATTAGCTGAACTCTTGGATTGTTTGCTCTTCGGAACTATTGGCTGCTTTTAAAGGTACTTGGTAGGGGGTTAATAGGATTTGTGAATGAGAGTAATTTATAAATCTAAAGGAGGAAATAGAATATATGAGAAGAGAATAAATGAAGTTGGCTTGTTTAAAAGCTAAGGTGTAACCTAACAGAAACATGAGTACAGTTGTTTAAAAAACAAACAAACAAGAAAGAATCAATTGTTTTCAGTGTTCATTGGATATGGAAGGAAATTAAAGGAGTTGGAAGACAAAATAGTTGTTAATGGTAAATCTGTTTAAGCAGTGATATATCATGTGGTCTCAAAATCATCAGGTATTACTGGGGAAGGTTTGGCACCTGTTGAGGGGTGGTGAGAATGGGCTGAACTTCTGTTGGAGTACAAGAGGCGGGATATGATGCCCTTTCAACTAAATTTTCTCTTGTGCCCTGGTGTGCCTGGCTTTCTATTGGAAGGTCATGATTGGTTTTAATATTCCGGCATAGGAAGAGAGGAAAAAGCATGGAAGCTGAATGGGTATACCCTCTGAAGAGATGGAGAATTTCTAGAGCCACAAATATTTAAGGCAAGCAGGTATGAAAAGCAGGGAAAAAATATTGTTGAAAGAGTTTTTCTGCTCTAGGATATTTAAGTGCAAGCACTTACTCAAAGATAACTTCAGTGAACTGGATACTCTGATGCACTCTGCTGTTCATTTATTTTACTCTGCTTTCTATTAATTTTTATTTAAACACATAAACAGGTTTGAAATTGCCTCCTGTGAAGAACATATTCCAGTCACTCACTGAAAACTGTTGGGCTGCACTGAATGGCTGTTTTATAACAGGAGTAGGGAAGGGAGTGATGTGTTAAAAGCCCAAGGTAAAAACTGCCCCTAGCAGTGGAGGACTCATTGTCCCCCATGCCTTGTGGCAGTCAGGGGCAGGCTCCCTTTCTGTCCTTGCTCTAGGATCTGGCTTCGGAGGGCACAAAGCACTGAGAAAGAAGATTCGAATCATGCATTCAAAAGATGAGGATGCCAGGAGTTATCTGCATGCAGAGATGTGCGCTTGGCAAAGCTCCTCTGTGCTTGTACAAACAGATGTGGGGCTCACTGATCTGGGAGGATCAAGCGAGGGAGCTGCAAGCAGGTAGCTGTAAATGAAAGAGAGCAGGAGTCAGACATCACCCAGCCTCACACCTGAGGCCTCTTGCTGTAGCTAAAGGAGAACTCTTGGTTTGTGTCTGTATTGAGGCTGTAGGCCATAAAGGGCAATGATGTTTTTCTATACCGTGTCAACATATTTATTACTCTGATGTTATGTTTTATTTGCTCATCAGTGCTAAAGATCAAGCCCTATCTGTGAAGTGTTTTCTTCTTGAGGGCTGTGCAGCTGTTTTGGGAGGTAGTCTATAAAAACATTTTCTAGAGAAAGAGAGATGGAGATTTACCTCCAGTAGATCAGAAACTGGAACCCCATACCACTAAGGTGAAAAGAGTTTACTACTACAAGTGTTATGCAAAGCTAAAGATTGATGTCATTTGTTCTAACTAAACAAGAGTCCCCCTTCCTCCTGAAAGAAGTGGTGCACTTGAATATTCCTACACATGTATTTTATACTATAGCCCTTCTGTAGGGAAACAAGAAACAAAAACCTGTAGCTTTGCAGGGATGAACGTCACTGATTTGACCTCTCTCCCTTCCCTTTGTTTGTATACGTGTACATTCTTTCATCCATTTGCTCTTTAAGGGTGATGTGGTTTCTTTGTACCCCTGATGTTTGCTGCAGTGATATTTCTTTCTTTTCTGCTCCTTGAAGTGTGTATGTATGGAGGAAAGCAAGTTAATAGCCAGAAACTATAAAATTCACACCTGAATAGCTATTCAATTGCACTGTGAAGAAGTCTTTGAGGAAGAAAAATTGTTCCTGCTGACTCTGATTCAGTTCCTGTTAGTAATTCAGCAGCTTCAGTTGTTAACTCTTGATATTGTCTGAATGAACATTATCCTTTATTTTCCTTCAGACTCTGTAAATGATGAATCACAATCACAATAAGCTCTGGCTGTGCCAGAAAAAAAAAAATTAGCAGTATTTATGTTTTTTCTGTGTAGTCTAGTAACATCAACTAAGTTGAATAGCTGTCAAATAGACCCTAAATCCTTCAAACTACAAAAATCTTTATGATTCTCTGAAAATCCTGATAAAGATTTCTTAGATTTTTAAGCTTTAGTATCTATAGGGATTTCACAGAAAACATGGTATGAAAACAGGCTTCCAATTTTTCTGAGATTTTTCTTGAATGAAAATGATTTTTCAGGCCACCTTTATTTCAGCACTTGTCCAGGTAAAGGGGAGAAAATATTATTCCTCAGTGCTAAGGTTTGGGTCATAAATGAAAAAACAGGTGACCCAAAAAGCAAAGGCTGAATGTCCCAGTTCCTCAGTATCCTGCTAAAGGAGACAGAGCAGGCACAGAGAGGGAGAAGAAAACTCCCTCTCTTTCTTGGGCAAAGGTGAGACAAACCCGTCTCAGAGTGAGAAGTGTCATTGCTGAGAACTCAAATGCTTGGACAGACGAACACACCCTGCTGTGTGATCATCATTGTCCTCTCCTCCCTGGACTGGGTGAGTGCAGAGCAGGCCTGTTGCCTAACCCTCTCGGGTTGCACAGGAATATTTGGCTGATCTGCTGGAAGATGGAGAAGTAACTGCAGGCAATAAGGAACTGAAATAAGTGTGCAAGGGGGGATTGCTGTCTTCCTTCAGCTGAAGTTCAGGGCAGTGACAGTATTTGCCATTGTAGAATCACAGAATCGTTTAGGCTGGAAGAGACCTCTAAGATCACAAAGTCCAAACATTAGTCAGATTTAGGCTTGCCCTGGGGTAAGGATGTACTGTGTACATTCTAGCTGTAGCTTAAAGGGGTTTCTGCCCAGGAAATTTTTGCTCCATTCCTATGAGCACTTGCCCACATTTGTCTTTAATGGAAGCTCATCTGTTGACTTGGACTGGGAGCTGCTAAGATGGAAGTACATGTTCAGATATGTGCAGGATTGGCTTCTGTTGCCATTAGTGGCTTCTGAAAACTTCTTGGGCGTATTTCCTAGGGCAATATAATAAATCTTACTTTAACTGTACTGTTATTTTTGTAATTTAAATGTGTAACTGATTTTTTGGTGAATAAAAAGGTAAAGAAATGTAAGAAAGAAGTTTTCATAGTTTAGCAAATTGCCAACTATTTAAAAACTGCAAATGCAGCCAAAATCACCTTATTCTCTGATTATATGAACTTTTAATTAACTTAATTGATGAAATTCATATCACTTACAATTTATCTTGGGAAGAAATACAGTCCATTAATTTTTTCTTTAAAAAAATTCCCAAACACCCACAGCACAATTAAATGAATGCCAGTGTAATTTTAGACCATTTTTAAGGTAGAGAAACTTCTGTCTGATGAGTGTGGATCTACCAGAGATCTTTCTCCATGGATCTAGCAGAGGCCAGACCCACTTCCACAAAGGCCACTTCAGAGGACAGGGCTTCTCTTGAGGTTTGATCCTTCACCTTTCTTACAGCAATGACGGCAGTGTGCTTTGGGCTGCTTGGTTACACCCCCTTCAAGGTGTGCATCTGTGTGAGGTATTTATTCTCCTGGGTTGCAGTAGTTAAGCATCAGTCTAGAAAAAAAAATTGCTGCTTCTTGTTGATGCTCTGACTTAACAAGAGCTGCTTTCCTGAGTGGAGGGGTCTGGGACTGATACACCATGTAGTGACACCCACACTTGGCTTGGGCAGTGTCTCACATTGCTCTGAAGTTTTCATTTCTTTCTGAGTGCTCTTTCTTCTTTCTCCAGGACTTTTTGAATTGTGTGACACTCTGTCTTTCTCATGTTGCTTTATTTTATGAATACAAATACAATTGAACTCAGCCTAGTTATCAGAAAGTACCAGGTACAAAAGCCTGAAGGATTGCCAGTTCTGATTTTAGTTCTCATCCACATGTCTTTGGAAGAGTTGTGAATGCTGGGCCTTAATAAGTGCTTAAAAGGAAAATGCCTAAACTGGAAGCCACAAGTAGGTGACTACACTGCTTGAAAGAATATCCTGTCTCAAAACTGCTTGAGGATCAGAAGTCCTCAAACTGGTAACTGCAATGACTCAGCTATGTGGATAATCTCACCAGTCAGAGGTGGGTGCTACAGGACTGGGTGCTCCAGCAGAGCAGAGATTTCCTCTCGCAGGGTTTGTTGAGCTGTATGCCATGGCAAACAAGCACTTGTCTGGCAAACAGGAAGGGCGAGAAGGAATTCGTGCTCCAAGCAGCACATTGCCTTCTGGCACCTCTGCAGCTCTTCCTACACAAATCTCTTGGCACAGCCTCAAGCCTAGCTGAATGCACAATTTACAATAATGATTATCCCCTTTCATCTGTTTGTGATGAGTGATTTTGTGGAATGGAATTTGATTGTAGGATATGTTCTTCTAATTGACCTTTTCAGCTGTCTCAGGGTTAGATTGCAAAATCTGGTAGTGAGCTGAACAATGCTTCTGAAATAAATACCAGCACAGAGGAGAGGAAACAAACTGTACAGGGCACCTGCTCTACCTTGTGTGTGTCTCCAAACAGTTCTCACAGTTTCTTGCATAAACAAACAAGCTACATCACACTCAGCCTGGAGAAAGGGCCACAGACCCTGAAGAAGGCCACTAATATGTCAATATTGGAAGCAGTAAATAATTTGCAATACAACTTTGACATTTGCCAATTTGCCACTGAAAACCAGGCTCAGGGAATCTCCTGGGCACCAGCAATGACAGCGAACCAGCAGGCCCGTCTGAGACATGGCTCTACATGTGGAATGTGGATGGCAGGATGAGAGGACTGTGTTGTTCTTCCAAACACTAAGGCAGCCAGAGGGTGTGACTGTATCTTCCATGTCAGAGCAGGGATCTCATCCCTCCCTGTCCACCTGCAGCTCTAGGAACATACAGCAGGGAGGCCTCAAAGAGACTTGGGAGGGAAGGCCAGGGCTCAGACCTTCACATGTGCCTTGTGCCATTCATTGCTTTGTATTGATGCCTAAGGATTTTAGGGTGTGTTTTGTAGATTTTCATGGAGTTATATAAGTTGAATAAGTTTTCCTAAGTTTCTTGCATTTTAGGTGGTATTTAGAAGCTACTGAGCACTTTGTCACACATTCCTGAACCTCTGTTAGGCACACATTATCAAGCACCTGCTGTTTTGAAGAACCCCTGCAAGAACTCCAACTGAGACAATAGGACAGCTTGTAGTCAGAACAGGAGAGCCAGCTCAGAGCCCTTGGAGGGGCTTCAAGGGCAGTTCTGAGGGTGGGCACCAGGGGAAAATGGTACCACAGGTTGGCTATAGATATCACATGTGTTAATTACTGAAACTTATAAAAACTGAAACATCTGGCTGATGCACGTGCCTGTGCTTTCGTGGGCACCTTGGAAGCTTTCAGTACAGGGGCTACTTTATCTATCTCCATTAATGTGCTTTTGAAAATGTTTTGCAGGATATTTAGGCATCAGTATAACCTGTACAGCACCTTTTAACTTGCACAGCTCCTTTGCTTCTGATTCCTTCTCAGGTGATGCAGAACAAAGCTGCTCACTGTGGTGCTGCTGTTGTATCCAAGAGCAGGAAGTGCAAGCAATACACTTATTGCACAGATACACATAAGCCCTTCATCCCTTTGATCTTGCCTACAGGAATCCATTTTATCTCTAATTCTTCATTTCATCCCTTGGAATCTTTTTCATGGAATTTATTTTTATGACCCTTTCTGCATGGATTTGCTGAGAGATGATATAGAAAGATACAGATTTTTTTCCCTGTGGCTGCACCAATCACACTACTTTAGTTAAGAGCCTGGTAGTGTTTTCGTTATAAACCCCTGGTTTCAAGGATTTATATCATGTCCTGAAAAGTTGACTTAAAAATAGTCATTTGGAAGAAATGTATGTATGCACTTCAGTTTCTAAAATCAGCAGTGGCTTTTGCAAGTCTGTGGGATGCAAAACACATCAACTTTTCACATGCCTTTTGTATTTGTTCCAAATAACTCTAAACTGTTGGAAATGTTTATGCTAAAGACTCCTGTACTCAGACATCTGATGCAGATGCTGAAGAGCACAGTTTATTTACGTTTCTGTCTTTAGTTCAGCACTCCCTTCCCAACTGTAAGTAGTACACAGAGATCTCTGTCCCCAAAGGCACATCCACGTTTGTTGCTTGTTTATAATGTTTCCTTTCTTTGACATATCTTTTGGCTTCATTCTACTTGTTTAAAGTGCAACCATTGGCACATTAAAGAAAAATTGGTGGCCCTCAGACGCTTAAATCATCATAGAAGGTAATGCAACATAATAACATAGTTTTGTTCAGTGCCATGTGCATGGCGTGTATTTTAACAAAACTGCATTTAAATCTTGTGGAAACTTCAGTGTTCTCTTAAGTGTGGGCAGCTTGGAAGGTAAGATCTTGATGCATCTGCTCAAAGAAACAAGCAACAAGGCTACAGCCTTTCAGAAAATGATTTTTGTTTGTGCTGCATGCTGCTGGAAAAACTGAGTATAATATAAGAAATGTAGTGAGAGCTCTGTGAGGGAGTCTTTGAAGTGTGAACTTAACTCCCTTGGACTGCTTGTCATGTCCTACACACTTGAATGTGAAACAATGCTGCTCTTTCAACCCCTGTAGTGTGAAAAAATGGGCAAAGCTTCTCTTCACATCAGCTGAGCAGCAGAATTAGTGCTGATGTGGGTATCTCTTACTGCATTGACCTTCACTGTTACCTGCAGATCTCAACTGATTTGAGTTCTAAAAGTTTTAATTGAGTCCCAAGCTTCGTAAGATATGTTATGCCCAAAATGGATTCTTGATTTTGACACAGTAACAGAGAAGCTAAAGAAGAGAAAAGAAATTTAAACGTTTATTAAGAGCAGTGATAATACATAAGGTCAGTTTTTTTCACCAAAACTCCTTCATGTTATCCTCTAGTTACCATTTCCCAATTGAACTTGATTAATTTGTTTCTGTCCTTTAGGGCAAACCACTGTTGCTAAGAAAGTATTTCTACTAATTTAAAACAGTTTTGTTGTAGATGCCTCCAAATGTTTGGGTTTGAAAGCACAATTTGATGCACTTGCTAAGTCACTCCAGTAAATACTCTGAGCTGTATGTTCTAAACCTGAGACCAGATCTTCAAAAGAACTCAATATCAAATTCAATCTGTTTCGGACAGAAGAGATAAATAAAAGAGCTAGTTCAGAGTCTGATTTCAAAAAATAAAACTGAAGAAGAAAGTAAATCTAGTAGCATTCAGGACTCCAACCTGTGACTGTGGTTAGGGAATCATTCTTGTACTTAGGCTCCTTTTGGATCTTGGTACTGTTACATACCTGTGCTGCTTCGGAATTGCATAGTACGTCCTGCTCTGGGTAAATTTAGAGTTTTAGCTCATTCAGGAAAGCAGTGATGGATTTGATGACTGACAAATTGTGATAGAAATGGAAACAAATCTGAATAGATTGGTTTTTAAAAGTCATACCTAGAAAATACAAGCTCAGTTTAGTTCCATATGTCCCTGTAGAAAACTATCATATTGCTACCAGGATGATAAATAGCCTTAATGTCTCTTACACAGCTGGGGAAAAAATTCTTCCAAGTTAATATCATAAATAAAATTGCAGAGATTCCTTTGGTGTCCTACTTAATTGGGGTCTAATTATTACTCAACATATGCGACTACACGTGATACAGCTTTTAAGCTGAGATATTTATGAACCATGTGTTCTCTCTGCAAATTTAATTTAGGATTTCTAGCAGTTGCTATTCCTGTCTATGCAGAAAGTCTGAAATACTTTTGTAAATGATGTTGATCTTTAAGTCCAAGACAACTGATAAGGCAGCAGGTGCCTATAAGAGAGCTGGAGAGGGACTTCAAGGGGATGCAGTGACAGGATAAGGGGGAATGGCTGTAAACTGAAAGACAGCAGGTTTAGATTATATATTGAAAATAAATTCCTCCCTGTGAGGGTGGGCAGGCCCTGGCACAGGTCAGGCAGAGAAGCTGTGGCTGCCCCTGGATCCCTGGGAGTGTCCAGGGCAGGTTGGACGGGGCTTGGAGCCACCTGGGATAGAGGAAGGTGTCCCTGCCCATGGCAGGGGGGTGCAATGAGATGAGCTTTGAGGCTCCTTCTGACCCAAACAATTTGATGATGTGTGCTTGCATCTAGTAGAGTCATTTGGAGCCAAGGCTGGTGGAACGGCCTTCCATATTCCTACTGTTATATGAGAGTAAAACCACTTCCCAACTGCACTTTAAAAATATGTTTAAATTTAGTGTGTCTGTGTTTGCTATATTTGAATTGGAGCCCAGATTTACAAATGGTCTATCTGTTAGCTGGTATCAATTAAGCCCTCCTAGATGAAGAGTGTCTGAGTTTTTTTTAAACCTACAACAGTGCTGGAAATACTGAGCTGGTTCACCCATAACAGTGAAACCATTTTTAGCACAGGAGCAGCAGATAACTTTTTTTTCGAGTCAGCAGCAAGCTTGACATTCTGTTAACACGTTCTTTTCAATTCTGTGTTAGACTGAGCATTAAATGTGATGAGTGATGAGTGTTCTTTCTCCCAGGTGTATGCTACGTTTGAGACTGCAATCAGAGTTTAAAGTCAGGGCTAGATTCCTTTCATTGGCCTTTTTCTCACCTGCTCTGTGTCAGAGGAATATCAGTTCCATTTCATCACATTGTCTTCCCTAAAGAAATTATTGAGATTGTGTGATTTTTGCTAATTTGACCCAACAAAGACCATGGCTGGAGCTTTGTCCAAATCACCTGGGTACAGTGGCTGAACAACTGCGACCCAGACCAGCACAAATCAGAGCCTCCCAAATGCTAGGTGTGTGAAAAATCAGAACAAAGAAATACCCTCGAAGATCAGAAAATGCTGCAAGTGGCAATCACTGCCAGGCTTTTATCAACTGAGATAGTTTATTTTTTAAAATGTGTGCAAGTTTGGCAGTAAACTAACGAGAAGTGGAATCCTGTGGGGCTGTAGCAACTCCTTCTGCTTTGCAGATCCAAATGTGAAGCATATTTATTACATCTGGAGTTTTGAGAAGTGTCGCAAAGCCACGGTGTTAATATTGTATCAGAAAGGATGGTTTATGTGTGATACTAAATCTGGAATTGTCAAACTCGATTGTAATAAGTAAATGACACCATATAAATAATTCAGTAGGCTGACAGAGTTCATGGAATTAAACCATGGTTTGTATCAACTCTTAAACTATCTTGTCGATATGCACAGCAGAGGCTCCAAAATACACTGTCTCACAAATAGCAGTCCTTGAACTTGCATGACAAATTGAAATACTCAGGTACTCCACAAATGGTTTTCTTTCAGGAAGGAATCCAATGACTGTGTTGTCAATGCTGAGTTTTTTATTTGGTCTTTCTCTTATAACCTGGAGTGTCTGAGTCAATGATTTAAGCAAAATAATTGCATTACATTCTGTTATTAAATATTAAATAACTACAAAATAATAAAAATAGAATGAAATGTTTACTTTACATTTACTTATGATGGAGCTCACAAACTTTCTTCTTTTTCAAAATGTTCTCCATCATATAACATTTTAACCCTGACAAATGGATAAAAATGGTCTTAAGTATTATAAATTAGTTAGAAAATAAGTGCTTCACTCTATTATATTTTAGGCAGTGCATTTAATTCCCCTTCTAATACCAGTCTTAAATCTGTTTTAAACTCTTATTTTAAGATTTCTCTCCTATGTAATCAGCAAAAAACAGGTTTATAGTTGTACAGTGTTGGATTTAAAGACAGAGAAGCCCATGGTACTGCAGTAGAGCTCTATTTTCTTTATTACTATTTTCTTCAAAGCTGATAATTGAGGGGTTTAATTACGATCAAAGGTTGCTGTAATAAGAAAAGTGTGCCTATTCTATTTATGAAGGAATGACCATGTCTGAGGATTCTGCTCCTGGAATCTGGCAGTCCAGATTCTCATGCTCCTGTGGGCAGTTTACATGATCAAATGCCTGCACCTCTAAGGCATGTTTGACTCTCTTTCTCTTTACTGCCCTTATGAGTGTGATGGTTCACAGTCCCTGGCAAGAGCATGGCAGTCCTCTTTGGAGCTGGGAAAAGATGTCTGACGGTGTGGGGGAGGAATTTAATGCTGGTCTGGGAAGAGCAGTGCAGACCACGGTGCATAAACCCACCATCTGGGCAGAAGTCCCACAGCCCCTTCAGGCTGAACTACCTGTCACCATTCAGGAAAAGGAATAGGGTAGAGGGAGCAAAGTACCAAGTCACATGGAAAGGAGCAGCACGCCATTTGCAAAGAGAATATGCTCTACAGAAATAAGTGACTTTCAGCAATCATCAAAGTGACACTTGGATTACAAAGCATGAAATAAAATCAGTGAAGTTGGATTCTGTACGTTGTGCAACTGGTACCTCAGTTTGTGGCTATCCTTGTTGATTTTAGTGGCCTATTTGCAGTAGAAGGGGAAAAATTGCTAATCTTGTCTTCTTTGTGTCTCTGCATAATGGCTGTTCTGCATCCCCTGGAGACATCCATGGTGCTTCCTCTTCTAACACATAGACCAGAGCAGCTGGAAGGAACAGTGTGCTGGGGAAAACAGCTCTATCCTTAAGGAGCTGGGCCAGGCTGGATGGGGCTTAGAGCAACTTGGTCAAGTGCAAGATGTCCCTGCCCACAGCCAGGAGTTTGGATGGTCCTTAAGGTCCCTTCCAGCCCAAACTGCTCTGTGGGCCAAGCATCTTCCCTTGCCAGGGGTGGGAAGAGCAGTGAATTAGAAAGTAAATAGTGATGTTTTATTTTGCAGTTTTAAGTTCCCTGTGTGCTCCCAGGTTGGAAGGATATTGCATTGTTCTTTCCCTGGGGTTCTGCAGCAAATAAATATCTGAGTGCAAGCCCTTAAACCTTGTGCATTTTGGAAAGATGCCACAAGGGTGCAAAGAAGGTGAATCAAAATTTTGTGCCTACACCAGAGAAAATTTGACTGAAAAACGAAGGCAATTTTTATTATGATTAAAAATAAAAAAGAGTAAACATGAGTTCAGACATCCTTGATATCAACAGGAAATAGTGTTTGCTGTAGAACACACCAGCAGGTGGGTTTTTTCTTTTCCCAAGTAAGCGAGTTGAACCAAATCATGTTCTTGGCAGAGGGGACAATTAACTACTGAAGATGAAAGCCCTGGAATCAAATACCATTGTCCTCTGCCATTGAGGCTATTATTTGAATCAAGCACATGAAATTAACTTCTGTCTTCTGTGCATGTAAACAGCAGATTGGATGTTAACTGGAAAGTACTGGAGTAGTGGGAAAACCTGATTGGAATTGTGCTATTTTCTTCTGTTTGCTTTCTGAACAAGCTCTGGTAATTTTACAGGCTATTGAATTGCTGGACAGATAGATATTTTAACAGTGTGTTATAATTCTGTATTTAAGGCTTTCCTCCAGAGTGCATGAGGTTGCAGAAAAGGGGGAATATTTCACTAGTCACCTCTTAGTGTTTTTTCCCCTTAAGATGATCTAAAATTTATCCTTTCCAGGCAGGTCAAATCTTCAATGGATAGAAAATGGCAAAGTTCCATTGAAGCCCAGGGTGTTCTGCAGTTTTACAGCAGTTGAGGATTTCTATCAAAAATCATCCAGTGAATAAAGATAGAGGAAAAGCCAGTTGGCTTAACACTGAATTGGAAACCTGAACATCAAACCTCTTTTTGAAACACCCTGAAGGTTGGAAGGAAAATTTTGCTTAGGTGGTGGAATATGGCCTCCCATCACAGATAGGATGCTGGCTGAGGGAAGGCCAGGCAGAGCTGCTGGTACAAAGGAAACCAACAGCTCAAAATGAAAGGCACATCCCGGGAGTCGCTGGGTACCTTTGGGGGCAAGGAAGTGAGAGCTGCAAGTGTCAGATAGCGTAATTCTCATATCAGCGTTCTGAGCCTGGAAAAAGGCTTCCTGCATGTGTCTGTGCTTTCCTCTATCATTAAAGCAATCTTTTGTAAAATAGAATGAAGCAGAAATATGAAGGCAGATTTTTCACTAGCTGAGAATCTGGCCTGGTGTTATATAATGAATTCCTGGAAAGGGTTGATGTGATTTCAGCTACAGTAGCATCAGCAGGACTGATGAATAGAGTCCAGTGAAAGAGAGAAATCAAATGGGCTGAAAAGCATCACCATTCACAGTGGTTTACTCATTTTTCCATGAGTTAGAAATGAGACTGTTATTAGGGATGTAATAGGAACTTATATCTTCAGCTGCTGAGGCCTGGAAGTTTTACACGTAGCATGCCATGTGCTTGGGAAGGAAGAATAGCCCCTGCAGCAGAGAGTCTGGGCTGTCAGTGAAGGGTGGTGTTTCTGAATGGGAGGTGTTGGACTCTGCATAGTGTGGTCAGCAGTTCCTGTAGTGAGCCTTGCACAATGTGAAATGTTTTATGGCAGAAATAACTGGAGAGCAATTCATGATACTGGCAAAAATCCAGGACATGGCAATAGCCAAATAATAAATATTAAAAATTTGCTAGGAGTGGCAATAATGTATTCACAAATAGGGCTTGCCTACAACTTGTACTGTCTTTAGAGTAAGGAAATCTTTGGTGAAGTTGCATTTTTTCACTGTGGCAGAGCCCATATACTCACCATTTCACGTTTGAACGCAGCAGGGGAAGAGTGTGGCCTATGAAATATGAGCATCTGAAAACATGACAAACAGAAGAATCCCAGTACTGTCACTCTGTTTCCAATCTGGTTGAACTGTGGGGTCTCCTCCTGGCTGTATGGGCACTGTTGAGCAGCTTCAAAGCAGGAATCAGCCATCTCTGTTCTAAGCAGGTCTGATCCATGCCTGCATCTCCCAGGCCAACAGTTACAGGTTTTTTAAAGTGTATAATGTAAGTTTGGTTTTCCAGTCAGCAGTGGTAGTAAATCCCACAGTAAACTGCACGGAATGATAGTACAAAAGGCATCAGAAAACATAACAGTGGAGTCACAATTGCATCAGCAAAGCCTTCCTGGAGATAGAGAACTCACAGGAACGGCAGTGAGGCATTTCAACCTGGCGTTCATTGCCACAGTTCCCCTGGGATGCTGAAGAATGACACCCGACAGGTTCCTGCCTATCACTTCTTCAATCGGAATCTTTATTGCCATGGCAACAGCAAGCGTATAATGTACCCAAGGCCTTTAGGGCACTTTGGCATATCTGATGGTTAAGTAATGCTGTGTCTAGTCACAACTAAATTTCACTTAGCACATAAAAAGCAAGAGGTAATTTATGGTCGCAGTTTTTGATTCTTTGATAAATGAGCGACATTGCCAAGTTGTGGATGTGTAGTGACTCCGAAAGTATCCTGATGCCAGGGCACCTTGTACTCTTTTGAGGTTTACAGTAAACCCTGATAAAATACTTGGGTTTGTTCTGGTAACCCTTTACTCACTTGTAGGGGGTTGAGGTGCCTTGTGAGGCCAACCCCTTATGGAGGAGTCAGCAGAAACTTCCCTAGGAAGTTAATTAAGTTTTCTGCCCCATAACTGACTACTTTTTTCCTTGCAGAGATTTCTTTCTATGGGCTTTACTTATTCAATAAAACAGTCTGACGTGTTGAACTTTTCCTATAATGTCTTTGTGCTTCTGCATTTTGTGATTCCTGCCAGGATTCCTCGGAATGACAGTAATTCTGTTTTGCCAAGGGCAGATGAGAAATTTAAGCTTATCTTACTGATAGTTTCTGTCTGGAAGGGATGGTTTCAGTTAGTATTTAAGATAGAAGAACAGTTTGATTTTCTTTTTCCTTCTAGGGTATAAAAAATTGATTTTTTTCCCCCCTTTGGTTTAATATTAGCAAAGTAAATTGCCTTCCAAGTTTCTCACCTTAACTTACTGCATTATATTTAAACCAGAGGGCTAAGAGGGGGGAAGAAATGTGTGGAGATTTCTGCAGTTCCATAAATCATGAGAATGAAGCTGGTGTGTTTGAATGAAATCTAAGCAAGCAACAGCTTTCTGGTGATGTGTAATGTGATTACCTGCAAGCTCAGAGCTTGCTTTTATTTCTCCTAAGCATTCATCTGGGCAGGAGACAGTTTTGAATTAGTATCTGTGGAGCAGTTCCAGATTTTCTGATGCTGAAATAATTTTTCCTTCCCCCCACAATGAGTTGACTGAAATGTAGCTATGACTGCAGCTTATCTGCCTGCGAGGCAGAATCAGATAGGAACATATAATACAACCTGTGATCTGCTTCTCCTTTCTCTTAGAGCATTTCAAACTGGTCTGTATTGGATATTCCAGATGCAGCTGAGAGCATGTCCTCATGTGCCTCAGCTGCGAGGGAATGGGCTGGACAGGGAGTCAAGGGCTCAGAATTGCATTAAAATGGCTTTTCCTATGGCATCTTGAAGTGTGTAAAATGCGCACTACTGGTGAGGTTCCACGTTCTTTCCACACTGGTACTTACCAGGAATGATGGATGGCTGGAGGAGCACTCTGGCTCTGGGTATGGCTCTGTGGTACAAAGGTGTGTTTCTGTGTCAGTGCCAGGTGCTGAGTGAACTGCCTGTGCTCACCCAATAACCAGGAGGGGTTGTTATGCCTGTCAGAGGTAGTGAGGTGGCAGCAAGAACACGGACCACAAGGTGCTGCTGTCAGGATCCTTTTTGGACTTTCACATTTCCACAACTCTTCCCCAAATGGCACTTCTGCCATTGGTGTCACCGGCTGCCCCTCGTACATTAATGGGGCACACAAACCCTTCTGGTCCCATAAACTGGAACCTGACTCCTCTGTGTTTCCTGTGCACAATCAATCCTTTGTCACTGACATCAGCACCATCGACATCCAGAAGCAGCCACTCCTCTTCTCCCTGCTTGGAGTACTTGCCTGTCCTGTGGAAACAGCCTTTAGCTACTTTGAGGAAGGGCCATGTGATGATTTCTGTGTGAGGCCCGGAGGGAGCCAACACCTCCAGGCTGGTTAAAGAGCAAATAGATTTTGTTACATAATTACTTTGTGGGGTTTGTCAATGGAGTGATTTTTCTAATTAAAATTTACATTCCATAACTTATCATTTTGACTCTATTGCTCCCTATCCTCTATGGGCATTCTAAGTGCAGATAATTTTAATTAAAAGAAAACCAAGAGATGCCTAACTTGAAAAATGTGAAGGAATGATACCGTATTCCTTTTTAAACATAATAATTGCTATGCTAATGTTTTGTACTATACTAATAGCTCATACTAGACTGTTTTAAAATATTATTTACAGGGAAAAAGATTATTGAAGTGAAAAAAAATTAGCTACTGCTTCTAAAGTCTGATACAGAAATTCACTCATAAAAACACCCCGTTGACTTCTAAGAGCTTTGGATCAGGCCCACACGAATAAATTCAGCAAAGCCTGTGAAGTACATGATTAACCTTCAGAATGTGCTCAAATCACTCTCCTCGACAAAGCACGTAAGCACTTGCTTAAATGTGAGTATTTGATTAGCTGTCTGAAGTATTTGCTGAAGGAAGACCAAAGCACTACCTCTTTTAGCTAATGTTATCTGCCTAATGCTGTCTCCTCGATTGCATCCACATGTGACTCTTTTTTGTGCAAAATGCCAAAGTGTCATTTTTTATGTTCAGTCTTCACAGCACTTCTTATGCAGCACCAATTTAAAACAGCAGGGGATCACAACAGTTAATACATTTTAATCAAATCACTTCATTTTTAATTTGAGTTCTAACAATTTCTCATTATTAAAAAAGAAATGAAAAAATGAACAGTAAATTTGAAATTGAATTTAGAAAGTTTATTTTAAGAGAACTCTAAATTTTATTGACAAGCAAATCCAAATCACAACATATAGTCAGAATACATTTATTTTTTTGAAATCTTACACTCATTGAAACATTTTTCAGTCGGAGAAGTGCTTTACTGGGAAATGTCTACTTAACACTAATACTGATATATCCAAAATCTGTTCTGAAATGAGAGCAGGCAATTAATGTTATTCTGATTCACTGTATTTAAACTAGAACAAAGCAATTGCATTTAGTTTTGCCTGTGACATTTGGGCATTCACTGGGTAGAGCTTTTAAGCATTTCGATTTAAGAAATGTTTACAGAAAGAAGGCAAATATAATTGTTTTTCCCTTTTGCTTCTTTAAAGGATCAGTATTCATTTAGAGCTTTGGAAATGGTTCTATGGCTATAAATGAGAAAAGAATGACAGTTTATGCTTGAGGAGACTCCCCAGAACCACAGGGGTGGAATTTGAACTAATCTGCCTGTAGTGATCAGCTCCAGCCCCATCCAGCACACACCTGATCTCCCAGCCCATCGCTTGCACTGCAGTGTGTTCAGCAGGGCAGCTCTGTGCAGGGGGCTCAGACACCAGCCTGCAGGTGGACATGAGCAGTGTAGTTTCACCTTTGTGTTTGCTTACTGAACAAACAGGAGGAGAAAACCCTGCAGGTGAATGTGAACTTGTTAAAGAAGGAGAACTCACTTGCCTGCTCACTCTCGCCCTCCTCGCAGGGCCTGCAGTTGCCTCCCTGTGTGCTGCCTCTGGTGCTGCTGCCACTGCCCCACGGCACAGAGCTGGCTGTGCTCAGTGACAGCAGGGCCTTTGTGCTGCTGTGCTGAGGAGAAGGCAGCCGAGCAGCAGCACATTTGTGCACTCTGGGTATCCTCTCCAGCACTTGATTTGCATTTGCCTGCTCTAGACAGAATTGGCATCTGCTGCAGAGGCACCACGCTGCGTGGAGAGCGTTCAACAGACAGATGTTTGTGACAATTAGCAGATTTTGACTGCTCTCCTTCAGGCTCGAGGCAGGCGAGGCAGCCAGCACTGATGTTCACAGCCCCCAAGCTTGCTCTGAAGGCCCTGCTGAGGGAACTGAGCCTGTTATCAGGTACCAGGACAGCATCCTGCAGTTCAGTGCCAGCAATCCTATGGACACTGTCCCATGAGTGCACAGAACCAGCCTCTCCCTGGTTCTGAGCTGGTCCCTGGGAACCAGCCTCCCTTACCCTCGTGCCTATCACTGCATGTTACAGAAGGTGGACCTGGGTCTGGATGGGGAAGCTGCTCCTGAGTGTGGACAGTGGGGGTCCCTGAGCTGTAGTGAACATGGTGATGTGCTTGTCCTTCTGGAGAGGAGCACGCCTGGCTGTGAGTCTGGGCACTGGGTCACAGCTTTTCTGTTGTTGGGGATGGCTGTGAAGCTGAGACCAAGTGACAAGAAGGCATACTGATCTGATTGCTGCCAGCATTCTAAGTCATTTGTTGGATTTTGCAGCATGTCTTTTAATACTGTGTGGTATTCAGGGATGTGAGAGTTTAGGCAATCAGACCTTTACACACTAACATAAGAAGTTAAAATCACAGGTACCAAAATTGTTCTTCCTCTGGCTTGACCTTCTCCTTTTTTACTGTCAGCTTGTCCTATTGGCATGGAAACCACATTTTTACTTTTGTTGTCCATCTTTCCCTTCCCTCCTGCCCTTATAAATCATCCCCTAGCAGTTTAATGCAGTGGTCCAGGTAAGTATTGCAGACAGAAAGTTCTTGCAACCCCAGCCACTCAGAAACTCTACTTTTCCTGTCTCCTTAAAGAGATAATTTGCTTCCCTCATTTCAAGGCAAATTCCCTGCAATATGGCAATATATATTGAGTTTCTCCAGCTCAGTAAATGGAAAAACCTCAGTTTTGTCCTACCTGAAATGCTCCCACTTGGTCCCACTAGTCAAGAGACTGGGTTTTGCAGAATGAGTCACGCAGGTACTGACAGATACCTCTGAAGGGCTTGTCTGGTCCTGAAGGGAAGGCTCCAGCCAGGCAGTTCCAGCGGGGTCTCTCCTTTGATACCTAACATATATAACATGTTTTGATTAAAAAGGATGAGGAGCTGTAATCGTTTCTCAGCAACTTTTACTCACCCCCTCTTATATAAAATCAAGATTAAAGAATTATATTAATCCATTTTGGCTATGCAACTGTAGTTCTCTTAGAGGGAAAGTCTTGCAGGATCAGCAGCATAAAATATCAGTATGGTAGTCCTGACATTTTTGTACAAATTTGTAGATATTTCTACAGTTCTCTGTATTTGTAGGTAAAAAAAAAACCAAAACAAAACAAAACCCCCAAATCTGATCACCTGAACTATATGATTACTTTTCTCCTTTTGCTCTGCAATGATTTGCTTAAGAATTTATCAGCTAATAAATCCTATGTTGCTTGATTGAAAGGCCTTTACATTACTTCGGATGTTCCCAAATACTGGTGTCTATCCTTAGCAGACACCATGAGAACAACCACTATCCCTGTATCTGACATGGGCAGCATTTGGATTTCTAATCTCCTCAGGTCTTAAGCTCCTCCCTGTTGTCACCTGCTAATGCTTTTAAATGTATGGAAATTGTTACAGAGAGGCTCTTTATCAAGGATGCAAATTGGCAATTGAGTATCTTTTGGTGCAGAAACTCTTGTGAACCCTTTTGTCTTGTGAACCTGAAATGAAATAAAAGTCTGAAAAACTGCTGATATTACTACATTAATTTCAATTGTTTATCTGAGAGACCAGCCTGAAGGAGAGAGGAGGGAAAAATGACTTTGTAAAAAGTTTGGCAAAACAGATTTAAACATGGTGTTTTGTTTGATTGGATGGTTGGTTTTTCTCCTACAATATTCTGTTAATGTTTCATTTAATTACATCTCCATGGGTTCTTTTCCTTGGCAAGCTTTGAAAGAGAAAGCATGAGGAGAGCATTCATGCCAAGAAGGTTTCTCCAAGTTCTTACTAATCCATACTTTATAGTAGCTTTATCAGTAATTGGTTCGGGTATGTTGGCAGTGGTTGATAGCTTTCAGCTGGGTTTGTTCAGTCAAACACATTTTCATAATCTAAAAAATGTTGTTCTCTTAGATCTTGTTTGTTTTTATTTAATTTTTTTTTTTCCAAACACTGCAATGTCTGATGTTTGCTGTTGCATTGTAATAAAATTCATGGCTCAGCTTAGGTAATGTTTAGGAGACTAAACCCCAGACGTGTACTGTGCTTCATACTAATTACAGAAGGCTCCATTCAGTACCTCTTGGGCAAAACAGAAGGACCTAATTATGAAAGGAGAGGTCATCATGAATATGGCCAGCGCTTATGAGTATTATCCTTATCAGCTGACATTTGAAGAATATGGGTCTGGATCCAAACCCCAGTGTAATGTCAATGGATCCTGTCATCACACCTATTTTGTCCTCACTGCTGGTAAGGTGTTTAGTCAGCAGGTCTAAAAAGTGCTGTGGCACAGAGCAGTAATTGAACTTGTGGGTAATTCCCCATTACCTACGCCTGTCAGCCTCTTTCAATACTCTGAAAATTGTGCAGCTCAGCAGCAGGAAGTGGCAAAATGCTGTTTGCCTCTGCTGAACTCGATGATGTGATGGTTTGGGAGGGAACAGTGCTCTCTATTGTAGATCAGTCTATGGCTATGAAAATCGTTTTGTCTAGAACCAACAATGCAAAGATGCTATAAACTGATGAGGGTAGATTTGGGATTTGACAATCCAGGAAAGGTGAAACTGAAGGAAGCCACTAATCTTGTATGTAGGGACTCTGAATGCAAAAGACAAATAACCTGCCCTGCTCATTGACTGTGCCAGGGATGAAATGTCCTATGCTTGGAGCACGGGAGTTGTGTGCTGAAATAGGTTGCACAGGAGAGCAATCACACAGAATCACAGCATCTTTGGGGTTGGAAGGGACACCTGGAGGTCACCCAGTCCAACCCTCCCACCAAAATCATTAAGCCAAGCCCTCAGTCAATGGAAGTAGGTAAGAACAGGCTGAACATGAGGTTTTAAATCCTCTTTCTGCGGACAGAAAGGAAAGATTCCACATTGTAGTGGCAGCAACAGAAGTACTAGGGTTTGTGCTGGTAATTCTAAGGTTTCTTAAGTTCTTTGAGCTATAAAGCCATAATTTCAGGCTTTCTGTATGGTTAAAATTTTGCCAAGGGCATGTTGGTGAGAGGTAGTGGCTCCCTTCCCAAGGACCTGCTGTGTTCCCTCACACTGGAGCTGTCCCCAGGCTGTCAGTTATATGAGGGGAGAAACATGCACACATTGATAAACAATATGTTTAACCTTCTTTGTGTTAGAGAACAAAGCCTATTTTTCTTCCTAGTTTTCTCCTTCCTCTTTCAACTTCACCATTACTATAAATAATGTACATGAGCATTTGCCAGCTGCTATAAGGCTAACTAAAATGTTAAATGTGGCTTTAAATGGCCTGTCTACCACCACTTTGTCATGTTACGTGTTAGAGCCATCGCTTATTTAAGTGAAAGGCTGTGTCCTGCTGCGTCCCCTCCACTGGGTGTGGTGGGCATGGGAGCTGCGTGCTGCAGGTAGCAGGGACTCATGGATGCAGTTCCAAATAAGTGTGCATGTGTGTACAGGAATCTTTGAAGAAGATGAAAAAGTGCCGTTTCAAAGGGGAAAATCTAACAGTGGGACACCTCTGCAGAGAGCAGCGCCATTTGGGTCCTTTCACGGTCACTCCTTTGTGTCGGTGGCTTCTGCTGCTCCGTTGCAGTCTGTAGTGCTAATGCATTTATAGGAACATGGTACTCAGTGGGAGAGGCTCTAAAAATGGTGCTTAGTGTCTGTGCGGAGAACAAGATTCATGTCTCTTCAGAGGGAATTGTGGAAATGTGTTTGTCAATATGCACAAAGTAAATGAAGAAGCAGATACATTGAACGGGTTGCTTGTAAAAAGAGGCTGTGGTTCTCCTCTGAGTCAGGCTTTATCAAAGCTGTGCCTCTGTGTGTGACTTTTTTACCCTGGCATAAGAGCAGTGCAGTGATCCCAGCACCCCCACAGACTTTGAGTGCAAGCACGTGATGCTGTAGGGAGGCTTTGCACAATTCCCTGAGTCTTCTGTCCTATTGAATTCCCGGCTGTAGAGCAGCATGCAGGCAGTAATGCAGCACCCAGGGCACATTGCCCCCAGGTGGCTTTGGCTGCTGAGGCTCCCATCCTTTTCCTTTGTAGAAAGGACTTAACGGGCAAAAGAGAAGGAGGAGCAGTGCTCAATATGGGAATTATCCTTCCTGATCTTAAAAGAAATTGTCATGAATGCTGGAAATCAAAGTCCTAACAGAGGGAGCAGAAGATGGAGCACTAGTTAATGGCTGCTACAGCCCACCCCCTGGCATTAGAAAACAAGTTGGCTGGCTGCTGGAGCAGCCATCTGTCATTTTGGGGGTGAGAAAGGCTGTGTACTCCTAGCAGAATTCCCTCTGAGTGGTGCTTGTGTTGCTGATGCTGAGGCACTTTTGCCACTTCTGACTGTTCTCCCTGAAAGTGGGAAAGTCTGGCATCCAGTGGGAAGGCATTTGTAAAACTGAGGGGATTGTACAACGGGTGTTTTTGGTGTAACTGTGATTGGATCATGCTCCCTATCTGCAAGTCCGAAGCCAGAGGATATTCCCTAGGTAGTTTTCCATTGCCTGTTTCATGGCATTGCACATAATTTTGAGGTACAGTGGTAAGGAGCTGAAGTGAAATTGCAGAGCATGTAAGGGTGCTCTCAAACTGGTTTATCTCCACTTAGAAGCTCCCAAAAACATCACAGTCAAAAAGAGGCCACTGTCGCTGAGAAATGTGGAGCCTGATTTAGGGGGTGTAAGGCAACTAGAAAGGAAAGAGGGGTTTAAAGTGTTTGATGCATAACAAAAGGAAGAAAGGGGAAGGTGGTGGGTTGTAAATCAGCAACGAGAAATTCAAGGAGAGAAGGTGTAAGAAAAGTTGAAATCTAAGTTATCAGCAAGAAAATTGGAAGCCCTGGTGGGGGGGTATATTAAACCATAAGAAATATGTAGCAGTTGTAACAGTCCGTTCCTAGGAAGTGGGAACACTGGCAGTGAAAGCGTGGAAGAGGCAATTTTCAGTAGATATTTCTATCTTCTAGTTGAGGAAAGGCAAGATGATGTATCCTTTTCATATGAGAATGCGGCGGTTTCATCCCTCACAATGAGGAGTGTGTTAAACCCCAGGGACAGAACTTACACTTCTTCACTTTGGCAAATGTAGATTAATTTGCACCCTGTAGCTGTAAAAGAGATGACCGACTGATGTTCTGGTTTCTTTGTTTGCTTCGGGTTTTTTTGTTTTTGTTTTGTTTTGTTTTTCAAAACTCCTAGAACCCTGGGAGAGTTTCAAGGCATTAAAGGGGAATTATTGTTTAAGACTTTGAAGCAGGAATGGATTGATCCATGTAAATAAAATTGAAGTAAATGAAAAATTGATATCAGGCTCAGACAAAACAAAAGGAGGACAAAACCAGGAATGTTGTAATAAATGGTTAAAACATGTAAGTTCTTTAATTAATGCTGCATGGCATTGGCATGTGGGAAATTGATCCTCTTAGACTAACTTTTTGATGGTATTGTAAACTTAATTGATTAAATTAATACTGTTTGTATAAAGTGTTTCTTCTTGGTAGCTTGGAGCATTTTGCCTGAGAAACAGCATAGAGTGACCTTCATTCCTATTAAGTTTTATTTCTGGCTGATAGGTGATGAACTCTGAGAGCAACTAAGTCATTACCATGCTGGTGTGCTTGTAGGAAGATCCTGCAATATTTTTTCAGTGACCTGAGAGACAACCTGAAGTTACTGAACAAAGTTTTCAGATGTCACTGCAGCTCAGGAGTTATAAATAATTAAAAGACCAGCTCTCTGTTGCAGGTGTAAGAGATAGAGACAAACGGTAAATGTCTTTGCTTAGGAACAAAGCAGGCAGCAACCAATTTGAATATGAACAGAGGCTTCCTGTTTGTTTCCCACTCCCCCCAGTTTCAAAGTTAAATAGAAATGCTTAATATTTGGGAATTCCACTCCTAAGGAAGTGTTTTCTTTCCTGTTCAAGTCCCAGGAGTTCCGTGACTGGCTGGAGCAGGCAGGCACAGCCAGCCCTCTCTGGGCTATGAGCCTGTGCAGGCAGGACATGCTGTAACAGCCCTTAGGACTTGCACCAGGAAGAGTCTGAACTGGGGATAAATTGGACATACTGGGCTGGTGTAGCTCTGGGGGAGCAACACCAGGTCAGAATCACAGGAATACTTTTGGGTGCACTGGATGCCTCCCTTCTCTCTGGACACCCCTCAGCCCAATGCCACCTCCTGCTCACCAACCTGGCATTTGCATCCACTTTTCCACAGAGCAGCTGGAATGAGCTTTGGACTGGCAGGGAAGGGTAGGATGGGGAACACAGCACTGAAACATCACAGAAAGGATGGAAATTGTCCCATCATATTTTGACTCTGGAAAATGGAGTTTTTAATTGAAATGAGGAAAAGGAGGATGATGGTCCTGTATGAGTGGCTGTGCGAGGATCCAGTCTTGGTAACAGACTCCATTTCAAGCACTAAATGTATGAGAGGGCCCCAAATTTAGTGGGTGTAGCTGGACATGTTAAAATGTTTTGAAGTTCAAAATGGCTGACATATATTTAGCAGCAGGGATAATTAATACCCAGAAAAAAAATCTTTCTGGTAGTGTGCTTGGACTCTTCACGGTTGACAGTTTGAAAACTGAAGCTGAATATTATAGTCCAGGGAATGAACTGCTCCAGACAAGACCTGAGCAAACACCAAGGCCTGTGTTATGCAGGAGAACATCTCTGTGGTTGCAGCAGACTTTCTTGGCTGCACAATCAGTGCTATGAAGGGTGGTGTGGAGCCAGACGCCATAAAGGAGCTGATCATCTGAATGAATCCCCTTCACCCACTTGAATTATGAGGATAGGATGCTTCTCACTGTGATGACACTCAAACTTGGCTCACCCTCATCAGTGTGTCTGAGGAACTGTGTGCCTATTCACAGAGTCTCAGGGGATGCTAATCAAGATGTCATCTCCTAACGAGCAGGATTTTTAAGGAGGCACCAAGGCAATCCTTCAACACGTCATTTCTCTTCATTTTTTGGGGAGGTGATGTGGGACACTTTAAGTCACCAGTTAATACACAAAAGCAGATCTTGAAGACAGTTATCTTCCCTGCTCCAGTAAAAGTAATAGTGGAAGGCCAACTCTTTTGGGAGCTACTTGAGAAGTAATAAGAAATTAATCCTTTTCTTAATTTTCAGAAAATTAAATTAACAAAAACTAAATCAAATGTCTCCCGAGCAAAGGATTTAGTCATTGCTTATTGCCTACAGAGCCAAAAGAGTGAGGCAGTACTCCCTCTGTGATCAGTGTTCTCAACCATTACCAATCTGCTTGCGTGTCTTGGTGCTGTAAATCCTTAGCAAGGTAACTATCCCACTCCCAATTTTTACCAGCTATCACCAGCACGATTTTGCAAATCAAGGTTAGCTTCTCTAGTGCCTATTTCAAGGGAGCATTGGATTCAGGTCTGGCCTGCCTTCTTCCACCCTCCGTCGGGGCAGGCTTTTAACAGGAGAGGTCTCTGGAAATCTCTTGAGCTTGGACTTCACTCATGGAAAGTTTATTTATAGTCTGAGTATTAGGGGGAGAGGAGAGTGCTTCTACTGGTGTAGGAAATAAAGGAGATAAGAAATCATCTGTAGTTTTCTTAGGAAAACCGTCAGTAGAAATACAGAATATGGTAAGAAAAATGAGTACTGTGGAATCTCCAACTGCTTAGACACCACTGTGAGCAGCACAACTGCTACCACCTGCAGTGTGTTTGGCTGCATGGTATCTATACAATAACCCAACCCTTCCTTCTGTATTACCAAGCTTTAATAAAAACACTGCAGCAAAAGCAGACCATGACCTGGCTCCCCTCACCTCACCTCACCTGCTGCTGCATCCAGTGGCCTGTGTCTGTCACACAGGTTTGTCACATCATTGGATTCAGTCCTCACAGTCGCAGGCCTCACTTGTACAAATTCAGTGGGCTTGGGCTTAAGTCTGGTTTTTCAGCAGTAGGGCACGTCCCCTAGGGAAAGCTGAGCATATACAAGGCTTTTTGCAGCTTTGGAGGAACACAGGGAGCTCCTCAGCAGCACAGGCTTGACTGTGCTGATGCTCAATTTTAGGGTCTCCATCTGTAAATTGCATTATAAGTTGTTATTATTTGATCCCGAGGTCAAATGATAAGGCATCATCAAAATAGCCTTGAAGAACCAGCAAAGCTCACTGTGGCTACTCCCTGCACCCCAGATTCTGCAGGGAGAGACTTCTTGCTGCACACTGCAGGATGCTGTGCTGAGTATGGGCACTGCTTTGTCGAAGAGATAAGGAGCTCCCCAGCTGTGTATTTAGTATTTCACAGCACTCCCTGCTCTCTGGCAGTTTGTATCTGTTAGACACCATGCAAAGAGACATGAGCCCAACGGGATCTGAAGCTGATGAGACGAAAGCTTTAGGTGCTGCCTGTCAGCTTGCCATTAAATCCTAATGGTGTCTGCTTTTCTTTTTCATTTTTGTTTCATGATATTTGCTGGGCTTTTACTGTACTAAGTTCACATAATTTTCAGTGGGGTTTTTGGGCCACATCCTGCTGCCTCCTGAATTTGGATGAAAGGGATAAGTTTCAGTGCAGGTTAACACGTAGAACACGGAATGAGGAGAGCCCCTAAGTCTTCTGAATTACACCATTGTGCCTTCACAGCCTTATGTGGTGTAGCCAGCCATTAATCACTCCTGATTCTTAAATTATGAATCGTTAATGAGAGTGCAGAAGAAACAGAATACAAATGAAAAGTGGATTTCATTATTAAAGCAATTTCAATTTAATCTCTGAAGATAAGAAAATAAAGTCTGATTTTCTAGACGAGAAAATAATTAAGAATTGTAATCATTAACCTGAAATTACAGATCTGTGTATGTCATTCTCCCAAAGAGCAAAAATACTTGGGGTCTGATATTCTCCTTATGTTATATTTAAAACACAAGAAGAATCAGTGGCAGGTTTTCAGAAATTGGTTGGTGAGCCACAAGTTGATGGGCCTACTGACCTGAAGTAGCAATTTACGCTTTGAGTAGTCCCCATGATGTCGGTGGAGGTTCTTTTCCTCAGGACACTGCTTGACATGTGTAAAGGTATCAGATGTCAGATATTACTGACTTGATACACTTGAAAAGGTTTACATCATGTGATAAGTTCCCTTTGGAACATGAGAATAGGTCCAAGCATGTTCCTTAGGTGCTGTGTATGAGTAAGCATTCTGTACAAGTACCTGCCTTCCTTCTGAGCATGATTAAATTTCTGTGTGGTGTACACTACTTCCTAAAACATTTCAAATAGTTCCTTCTTACCGTGAGAAATGCTTTGTTATGATCCCAGCAGTAATTCCAGTGTTTGGAGCTGGAGGACAAAGAGCCCAGCAAACCCACTGCATACACACTCCCACGTGCAGAGGTCACATTCCCCACAGCAGATATTCCTGCAGTGCTTCTGCTGTAACCCAGAGCTGTGGAAAGGGGAAGCTTCAGCAGGAAAGGAGGGCTAACAGCAACCTGTGAGCCTGGGAGTGGGTCTGCAGGAGAAGCAGAGTAGGCAGACTTGGCTGCTCTAATAAAGACAACTAGAGGAGGAAAATCAAAATGAACGAAAGAGATAAGGGGAGCTCATAACACACCTGCAGGCTGGCAAGTGAGGGCAGAGCACCCCGTGTTTCTGCAGGTTTATAAAGAGCCAAACACAGTCATCATGGGAGGGTTTTAATGACCCTGTTATTGACTAAGATTAAGAGTTACAGAATGACTGGGGAAGGATGAATGTTTCTGGTGGTTATTTCAGGACTCTTTTCATGCTGCTTTTTCTCAAGTAATCAATAACATCAGAAGCTGTAGTGGTTGGAAATGAACACTAAGTGACAAAAGATAGAGCCTTCATCTGAGAGAAAATGGTCATTATACCATTGGATTTGTTTGAGATACTTAGGACGAAATGTTCAAAGGCAGGAACACAGAAACACTGGGTTTTTAAAAGGCAGCTGGGCGGTGATGTGAAAAGGTTGGGATGAAAGTGATTGAAAGAACTATTGTTCAGAAATTCCACTCAGGAGCAGTCAGATCTAAGGCCTCTGAAGAGGAATCTCTTCATTATAGAAGTCCTTTTACTGTTAATGGTGACAAAGGAAGACACTTTGGTGTGATCTCCCACCCTTGGCTGAGCAGGAAAATTGGTGTTTAATCAGGTGCCAGATTAGCAGGGTGGAAATTAAATGAAGAGGACGAGGGAGGGTATTTCACCAGAGAGTATCATCAGGAACACTGAGAGTTATCCTTGCCCATTCTCATGGACTAGCAGTGATTTCAGCCTACATGAGCCCTCCAGCAAACATGGAAACTCTGGAGGTATTACAAGCCCCCAGGATCAGAGTACTAATCCACTGTTCCCTGTGCCTCTCCTCACTTTGAGGTCTTCAACTGCCAGAACCTGCTCCCAAATCCCCACTGAGTGGGCATTTTGTAGTCTGCAGGGCACAGCCTTGAACTTCATTACCTTTTCAGGGCTCCCTTGCCTGGAGCCCTCTGCCCGATTTCTCCAGTTGTCTCCCAGCACAGGCCTCTGGGACTGGCTGTTTTCTCTCTGCAAGGAGAGCAGGGAGAAAGAACAATTGCCTCAGTAAGTGCCATCCCTAATGTGCTGTGCTATATCCTGCTCTGCCCTGCTGTGCAGGAAGGAAGGACAACGTAGCTGAACACTGCTCGAAGAGCAAAAGAAATGAAGCAAAATAGTTAATGTTCCTTTTACTAAAATAAGTGGGGGTTAAAAACGAAAGTGGAAATCAAGCTTGCAGATTTGAAAAAGTACCAGTTTCCTTTTTATGTAGGATTTCCATTTATAATGAGAAAGAAATGTCTGATATTTTTATAACATGACCAGTGTGTATTTAGAGACTGTTATAAGATGACCAGAAAGAAGTGTTACGAATGGTTACATGCTGAGATTATGATCAAGCTGTGTGATTCTTTAGAGCTGATAATTTTTTACACACCTGTTCCTTTTCTGGATCCTTTCCAAACCCCGTGCAGAACCTTCACGTGACATAAGACCAAATACTGAGTGAGGTACGGATGTGTCACTCACTGCTGGTTCTTGCCCACTGCAGCCTGCCCTGCCCCTGGAGGCAGGCTGAGGAGTGGGGTTGTTTTGGCTTTGCTGTAGCAGTGTGGGGCTTTGGAGTGCTGGCAGGGGAAAGAGGGACAGGCGCAAACTATATTCATTAGCTCAAACACCGTGTTTGCAGCAGCCCTTGAGGGGCTGTCAGCACACGTGAGCACTGATTGTGCTCGTCTGGGCTCACTGCAGCTTCTCCACCACTATTCCTGCTGGCAGTTTTCTGTCAGACAGAGAAAACAGGAAAAAAGGTTTACATGGATAAAACTTACTTTCTAATTATCTCTCCTCAGAAGCCTGGCTTCCAAAGGAGTAGGAAGAGGGAAGGAGATTGCCTCTCTTCCTTTTCAGGATCAAAACACTTCACAGTGGTCTCTCTGACTTCCGCCAATGTTTGTTCTCATTTGTCTTCCTCAGCAGGTTCTACATCAGGCCCCATGTTCTCCTCATGACTGTCTTAATGTTAGGACAAAGCCACAGTCCCTCCCCACCTGCAGGGCTCTGGCTGCCCCTAATCAGGTGTGATAAGGTGTAGCTGTAATGTGGGACCTGAGTGGGGCAGAGCTGTGGCAGGTCCCCATAGAGGCTGAGAAGCTGCTTGGTTGCTCAGCCTTACATTTGTCTTGCTAAATTGACTTCCTGACATGACCTTGGACCTGTCTCCTCCCTGCAGGGCCTGCTCTGCTCCCTGTGTGCTGGGGGGCCGTTCCCTGGGTGAAGTGGGTACTGCACTGCTGTCGTCATCCTCGGCTCACCTTCTCTTGCTGAGCAGCCCCCTCGTGATGCTTTCAGAGATCCAGGTAGGAAACACCTGTCTGAGAATTCATCTTTTTTCGCCTCCATAATTTTAAGTGTTTTCTTTGGTTTGTGATAAGATACTGGGAAGAGGAGGGGACTACCTCTATAACTTCTGGATTGCATTTTGAGGTGTTCTTATGGGGTGACTTTTTTTCCTGTTTGTGTCCTCGTTGATTCTCTTCCTAAAAAGTATGCTAGTTGCAGAATTGGTTTCTCTTGTTCAGAACTTTTTGGACCAGTCCCATAGAGCAAACAGCCTTGTGTGCACCAGTACAGTCCCACCATCTGTAAAGCAATTGGCTGTTCTCAGTCTAACACCTCTGCACTGTGCTCTCCAGGAAGAGACTGGTGAGCCTGCTCTTCACTCCCTCTCAGTCAGGAGGTGTTCCTCCCATGGTGCTCAGTTGGTTGGCAGCAACTGTGTGTGCAGCCAGTTGTAATAAAGGTAACTGGCTGTGTAAAGCCTGCTCATTGCTCCAAATCCCTGCTCCTCTGGCTCCATCCTCCCCTGTATGGGTTGGTGTTCCTCAGTTGCTGCTGGATGCCAGTTCAGGATTCAGTGCAGTGTTTTCCAGGCTTGGCATGGGGCTCCACTCAAGAGAAAATCTGTCAGGTTTCCCTGGGAGCTGTTGCAAAGAAGGGTGAGCTCCAGGCAGTGTGGCCTGAAGAGGCTCAGCCCCAGCTGGAGTACTTACAGTGGTGATGGGAGGGAAGGGAAAGGCAGAGGCAGCTTTGCAGCCTTTCCTTTCCCACAGCAGGCAATGTGTGTGTGATGAGGAGGGGCTGCTGGTGGGTGGAGTGGCAGCTTCATTGGTCTTGGTCTTGATCTTCATCTTCTCTCCCAGTAAGTCTGCAGTGGGTCTCTTAAGGGACATGGGTTTCTGCCTCCTCTCATCTGCCATTCTCTGCAGTTCGGAGAGCTTTGTACTTGGAAGGTTCAGCAGAGATGCATTTTGTGACTGGTATTACACGGAAACAAGTTGAGCACTGCTCTTAATTACAGATGCTGTTTTGGACAGCATTTTAATTGTTAGGCAGATGTGCTGGTTTAAAGGTAAACCACCAGGAGAAATGAACCCAACTCAAGAGAAATTACAAGTCAGGGTTACAAATTACTAAAAAGATAATAATAAATACAATGATAGAGAAAAATTGGTTTGAATCCACAAAAAGCAGATGTATAACCCAGCACCCTGGGACACAAACAGAATGGTGTTTGTTAGCCCTTGTGCTGAGCACCACATGGTCCCCCTGAGTGCAGAGGAAAAGAAACCTGTTGGTGAGGATGATGGCCACAGTCTTGTCAAGAGTGGCAGTCACAGTCCTTTTGAGGTTCTGGTCCCCCTCTGGGTCAGAAGTCCCCAAATCCCAAGATTATCTATGCTCAGGTTCAGGTGGGAATGCCCAGTACCTCCCCCAGGGTGAGGAGTTTCACAGTGAGCGATTTGACTCTGTGAGTCATGGGATAATTTGGAATCTTTGATGGTCTAGGTCCTTGCATCTGTCTGTTATGCCAGTCCCTAATGGCCCATGAGCAGACATGACCCCTCAGGTGGGTGTGAAGGTGCTGATGCCTCCCCAGAGGGGAGTTATCCCAGCTGAGTCACTGATGTGAGGACAGACACATTCTCCTGCCTCTCAGGGTTCTTTAACACCCAGCTTGTAGCCTGAGGTGTCAGGTGTGCCCTGGGCAGCTGCTGCAAACAATCCTAATAGTTTGTCAGAAATGGCACAGGGGGTGTAGAATACACAGTTTTG
>JAWWMO010000011.1:22824432-22846856 GCA_035047845.1 Dendrocincla fuliginosa
TTATTACCAGAAGTGGCCAAGTAAACAGGAAAAACCCGAGAGAGAGAGAAGGGAAAATAAGCCCCCAGGGATAAACAGCCAACCTGCCCAGGTGTTTCCCGTGGGATTGCCTTAGTTTCTTTGTGCCTGCATAGTGTATTCCAGGAGGTCTTTATTAAATGGGTCTGGGGGCTTACTTCATCCTCCTTCTCCTCCTCTCCTTCTTGTGCCCTTGAAGGGCCATCAGCCAAAAGTGAGAGCCCAATTCATTTCAGTTTACACAAAAGTGCTTCCTTCAAGGACCAAGTCCACACTTATCATCCTGTTTTCCCGTAACTTGGCAGGAAAAGAATAATTTCTCACAGGTGGGTGGGCCAAACAGACCAAAAATATTAGTGTCTAATTCAACCTGGATGCATGGCATCTGTCCTATGAAGTTGGGGGTTTTTAGGTTTTTCACTGAAAACCTAAACTCTGCAACTGGAGTTCTCCTTTCTGTCCCTTTCTACCTACTTCTTGATAGCAAAAATGGCAAAAAAGTTATGCACTGATGAGCACTGTTCTACCAAGCCAACTTTTCACCAGAAGTTTTGATGTCAGAAAACCCAAACAAACCAGAAAACCAAAACAAATTCTCATCTGAGTCGTAGAATTCCCCTTTCTCTGGCACAAGCAAAATACTGAGGAACAGTAACCAAACAGTAACCAAATTCTTTTCAGAGTCTCATTCACGAGGAGTTGAGGTTTTTTCTTTGCCTCTGGCTTTGGCAGGTGTAAAAGCATTGCTAGCAAACTGCACTGCTCAAGTCCAGTGTTGTGATGGGTACGTCCCAGGGCTCCCCAGTTACTAACCATGAGCCCAGTGTTCTCCCTTCTGCTAAGGAACTCTTCACTGTATCATTTCTGATAAGGCAGGGATCTAGTTAAATGGATTTTCTTTTTATGAATGTTGCTGTCTGAATAGAATTTATCAAATACACAAAGCCACCCAATGCTGAAATAATAACCCTGCTGTGCTACCTGGTGGAAGAGCCTCGAGCTTGTCAGGATTGTTTCTTGAAGAGTAGCAGTGGCTGGGACACATCCTATGACTGGGAATCAAATAATTTCTCAAAGGAACCAAAAATGAAATTGCATTTTGTGGTTTTACAACCAAAGTGACATTTCACAGTAATTTTCACATAATAATGTAAAGCAAAGCAGCAGGTAATTCCCTAAATCAACTTTAGACTGTGAATGGTGTTGAGCTTCAGTATGACAAACAATGCTGGTGTAACAAACTAAATGGTGAGATACTCAGTGTGCTCCCTGTGAGCCAAGAGCACACATCCTTCCCACAGGAGCTGGGAACACCAGAGAGCTGGCACTGCCCTACCTTGCCTTGTGTTTCATCATAGGGATGGGATGGAGAGGTTTGCCCAAGGCTGGTAAGTTCATGGCACTTACCAAAAGAGAGGCTGTGAGGGAAGCACCACAATGTTTTGCAACTTTGGTGCAGTTGCAAAGCTCGTTAAATAGTTCTTTTAGTAAAGGCAGATGTAAAAATACCTCACATTATTAGGTAAATGAAATATTGAATATAGGTAGTAGAAAGGAAAGCATTTAGGTCTCTTATCAGCTGCATGATTTCAGAGGAACCAAAGGAGATTTCTTGGTCTTTCCTTGCTATAACAGTCAGCATGTGGGAGGAATTCAGAGTTCTCAGAATTGCTGCTGCTGAAAGACCCTATGAGAGGTTATTGATTAACCTTTTAACCACAGTAATTGTAATTAAGTGTTGGCCTGGGAAAGAGTTCATTAGCAGTGTCCTGCTAACATAAAGCAGAATAGAAAACTTTTGTAAGGCAAAAATCCTGCCAAAATTCCATTCACAAATATAAAAAGACTTCATTTGATTTGTATGAACAAAATGTTTCCATTTTACTAAAGCAGTAAGAGAGAGTCAAGCTATACACTTTGACAATTCCCTGGTGAAAGCATGTCCAGCATCACCATATTCCTGCAAAACAACTTGTTTCTATCTAAACTTTATTTTAGGATGGGGAAGTTCCCCCCTTTGATACATTCCAGCTGGTTCACTGTACATCCTGGCATGGTCTGCCTTAGCTGTCACACTGCTCGTGATACAGAAGGTCAAGGCAGGCAAACAAGACTGAACAACACTGTTGTCCCTATGAGGACAACACCTGCAGCTGAATGTAACTGGACCTTTTGCCTTGTCCACCATGCCAGTGCTAAATGAACATCACTAACTGATTGTACAATATAGGTTGTCTTTTCTTTTGCAGGGAAATTCTTTTTGCAAAAACAACTTCATACATTGAAATTCAGAGAATAGTAAAATGGAATGGTTTGGGTGAGAAGGTACTGTAAAGATCATGTTGTTCCACCCCCCTGCCATGAGCAGGGACACCTTCCACTAGCCCAGGTTGCTCCAAGCCCCGTCCAACCTGGCCTTGGACACTTCCAGGGAAGGGGCAGCCACAGCTTCTCTGGGATTCAACCTGTCCCAGGGCCTGCCCACCCCACAGGGAAGAATTTCTTCCTATTAGCTAATCTAAACCTGCTCTCTGTCAGTTTAAAGCCATTTCCCCTTGTTCTGCTACTTCACACCTCACAAATAGTCTCTCCCCCTGCTCTCTTGTAGTCTCTGTAGGTGCTGGAGGGTGTTCTAAGGTCTCCCTGAAGCCTTCTCTTCTCTGGGCTGAACATTCTCCCCTCTCAGCCGGTCTCCAGAGCAGAGGTGCTCCTGCTGCTCTGGTCATCTCTGTGGCCTTCTCTGGACCCACTCCAACAGGTCCATGATCTTCTTATGCTGTGGAGCCCCAGAGCTGGATGCAGCACTGCAGGTGGGGTCTTGTGAGAGCAGAGCAGAGGGTCAGGATCCCCTCCCTTGACCTGCTGGCCACACTGCTTTGGATGCAGCCCAGGACATGGTTGGCTTTCTGGGCTGCGAGCACACATTGCCAGGTCATGTTGAGCTTCTCATCAACCAGCACCTCCAAGCGTTCTCATCAGGGCTGCTCAGGATTCATTCCCTGCCCAGCCTGTATTTGTTAAAGCATTCTTTAAAGCATTTAGATTTAGGCTATTAAAGTTCTGTGCTGAGTGGAGGGAAAGCTTCACTGCAGGTATCTTCCTCACGGAAAATCCCACCACAGTTTTGATCCCTGACTCTCCTGCAAGCTTAAACTTCCATCACTTCTCATGACAAATGAGCCTGAAAGGATGCAGTGCTTTTACTTCCTTTTCTATTCTTACTGGCTGTCTTCCCAGAACTTGGTGTTGCTCTGACTTTAATTTGCCTCTTGCTCTCTTCAACAGCACGTTTGTGCTTTTGATATTCTGGATTTACACCGTTTACCGGTGTGAATTAAAAGCCCATTTGCAACTGCAGTTGTATTAAATGGGCTTAGAGCTGCCACTGCCTTCTGTGTGTGAGTTGCCCTGCTGCAAACCAGATGTCTGTAGTACAGCATAACACACAGGCGGCTGTGTTTACCCCCTGGTTCGTGTCCTCAGCCATAGGGCAGGTGAAGCCTTGAGGTCAGAAGGCCCAGTTCTGTCCGGTCCACAGCATTTAGAAATGATGGCTTTAATAAGGCCGGCAAGATAGAGGGGAAAATGCTGCTGCTGAGGAGCTCCCAGTCCCTGCTGGTGACAGCAGGAAAGGGCTGCTGTGTCCAGGGCTCCCTGTGCTGATGGGACTGACGTGTTTCGGTGTGCAGGCAGGATCCCTGCCCAGACACAAGTGGACACTGTACAGAATGAGGGCAATGGCTGCATTGTGCTGGAGGCACTACCTGTGTCACTGACACTTCTGCTGTCACCGTTCAGTGCCTTTTGCTTTTTTTGTCTTGGGAGCACCATGGTGCTCAATTCTGGTGCTTTACAGGGACAGTCTGAGATTTGAGGGATGGTAAACCAGTAGCAATTTAGAAATTACTCTCTTGGTCGTTCTGTTATTGCTACCCATTTACTGAGTTGAATTCAGCAGTTCAGGGTAAGGAAATGCACACAGGAGTGGAGAGCAGGGAAGGTCCAGGTAGGTGCTTTGCTGCAGGGAGGAAGAGAAAAAGACAATACACTGAAGTGTATTGTAGCAACTTATGGTGGTGTGGATAACTTCAGTACATTTATTTTACTGTATCTCATATCAGTGCTTACCAAAGGGAGAGCCCCAAGCTTCCCTTGACTCTGCAACACATTTTTGAGGGCCTGAAGAATTAGAGGGAATTCTGTCAGCACAGGTTAAAAGTGCACATTATATTACATGTAAGTGAGCAAGGCTGAAGGACAGAAAAGGGCAACTCTCAATGCCCAGACGAGTGGGAGAAGGTTCTGTTGTACTGTGGGGGGAGTCTGGGAGGTGAGGGAAGCTCTTCTGCAGAGGTTGGCAGTGGGTACGGGCCAACTGCTTGTTTCTTAGGAGCACAATTAGGCAATTGAGCTTCCTTTTAGAGGGAGCAGGCAGGACACAGAAGCTGAGGTCATATAGTCCAATAACAGCTGAAAACTAAAGCAAAAAAATATTAGGATGACTTCCCAGCTGGAGTTTTCCACTTGGTTTGAGCCTGGTGGTATTTCAAAAATACCTGAAAGACACAACTATGACATTTTCCACTCTTAGTGGAAAGAAAATTTGGAAATTAAATATTGCTTGTATTGCTTATGATTTTGATATGTTGGTTTACAGAAGGGAGGCATATATTAAAAATAATGAAGTAGCGCTGGCATTTCAATGCTGCTCAATTACAGCACGAGTCTCTTGAGGATGGTAGTTATTAGACTGCAGGTGTGACTCTAACCCGCACGTCTCTGGAGATGACATTTTTGTTTGTGTTCGATAAAATGTCATAAACCTTGTTGCCTTTGTCTTCCGTTTTTTACCTCTTTGTTTTATGGGAGGGAGGAGGGCAACAGAAAAAGCAGGGAGGAGTGTGACACAGGGAAGGAAATAAATGAGAAGAGTGATATTTGCTATTCGGGAAGGTAAAGAAGAAAGAAGGCCATTCCTGGCAGTGTCCCAGGGAAATGCCACTCAGCCGTCACTGATTCTCTTGGGGAGACTTGCTTCCCTTCTAGAGCAGTCCCAGAAGACTGCCTTGAGAACTTGCATTCACAAGTGATTTCAAGGATGTTCCTCATCGGGGCTGCACATCAGAAACTATTTAAATTAACACTCTCATTAGAGCCCATGAGTAGCTACAGTTTGTCTCTTAAGAGTCACCTGAGAATAGTGTTATTTAAATGTAAATGAAGCCATCCCACCGGGTTACCGGGATTTCTCCCACAGAAAGCACGGAAAAGAAGGGAGAAAGTGAAAGGAAACCTTTTTGCACACCAGATCTGAAGGATGGGGATTTCTTTCTCTCCGGGTAAAAGTTGATATTTGAGTACTTTCAAGCCCTGCAAATCAGTAAAACCAAGTGCCAAACCACTGTGTTTTAACATGCTGGTCAAGTAAAACTATTGCCCCAGTTTCAAAGAGATCCTTTTTTAGTGGTTATCAGTGGCTGTTTTGATACTGCGTTGCCTCCAATAGGAAAAACAGTCTTTCTGGAACAAAGAAGGGACAAAATTCTGGTGTCAGCTGCGCATAAAATACAACCCTCAGCAGGTTATCACAGTCGGGTTTTGGATTTGTGTCCCTTTCTGCCGGCCCACTCCTGTTCCTGTGCTGCTGTCCTTCCATACTCAATGGCAGGGAAAGCCTTGACTCCTGCAAGGCTCCTGTCAAGAACCTGTTTCCTTTGTGTCCCTCAAAAAATAGGGGGGGTTTATGTGGATGTTGTGGAAGACATGCCAAAACCAGGGCAGGGAAGGGCTGTAGAGCAGGGAGGAAGGAACTGAGGAAGTCCTGTGGAAAGCCTGTGGGAGGCTGGATGGTAAACCTGCTTCCACAGAACCAGGAAAAGCACCCATACAGCTCTGTGTGTGAACATTGTGCTGTGCACAATTGAAACCTACCTGTATTGTGATTAGTCATTGAGCAGTTGGTGTTGCAGGCTTTCAAAAGCAAGTGCAGAGCCCGTTTGAATAGACTAAACTCCCTGGGTCATGGTGCTGAAGGCACAACTTGAGCTGAGGTGAAAGCTGAACCAAAACTAGCTGGGCTGGTTAGAAATGCCGAGGCCAGGTAAATAAAGCATAAATGCTTCCAAGCATAAGTGGTTTTGCTAGAGACAATTTCTTTCTTAGCTTGAGAAACTACTAAATATTTGGAAACCACTTCTGGCATCAGGTACTTGGCTGGTTTTGTTTCCCAGGGCTGTGTTTAGCAGGCTGCCCCTGGGAGTCAGGTCTCTTCTTCACTGTCCTCATCCTTCTTTATGACATTGATCAACATTTATTGCAAGGGCTTGATCCAAAGCCTCTTAGTCTCTCTTTCTTCAGTGGGTTTTGATTTGTACACCTCAGTTCGTGCTGGAGGTTTCCCTTTTTCTGTTAGAGCCTCTAAAAATTGCTGTAAGCCCACTGACAATGGGCACAGCTGTTCTGTGAGTCCATTCAAGACTCTTAGAAACAGCTCCCAGTGGATCTGAAAACCACAGATCAGGAACCACTGAACTGAACACAATTCAAGTAATTTCTTAAGCACTAATAGATACTTTTACTTGTTTCTCCCTCTCCCAAGTCTGATCAAATCCAGCCTTTTCTGTTTCACCTTACTGGGTAGAAGGCAGCACTGACAAATGAAAGCACAATTGCTTCAAGGAAGTTACCCTTCACAGGAGCCACTTAAGGGAAAAAAATACAATTGCTCCACATGAAATTGTATAAAGTCCATGGTTTATTGCCTAATCTAGGGAAGGGTAGTAAAATAGTACTGAGTTGCAAATTTTTAAATTAAACTCACGCTTCTTGACTTAAAGTTTGTTTATGAACCCTAGCGAAGATTAATGTACAATAGCAAGACAAACAATTTATTATTGCAGAGCCTCTTGTCATGTAATTTGTAGAACTGAGTGAAAAAGAGATTATTACATTCAAACAAATTTATTGTTCTGTAGCTTGGGGTTTTCTTTTGGTTCTTTTTGTTGTTTTTTTTGGCTTTTGTTTAGTAAAGTAGAAGTAAATAAATAAAGTACTGAAGCAACTCTTGGAATTTCCCAAGGGGGATGGGGTACTCACACAGGCATTAGCCCAAAAGCTTTGAAATCTATTGATCAAGGTGGAAGGCTTGGATTTGCTCAAAGCCATAATCATGTATTGTTATAGATGTAGAAGTGGATAAATGATTGGTCTAATCTTTAAAACAGCCTGTTTATTAAGGGAGAGATTCAGGATGTAAAATTGTATGAGAACATGTACTTTTATATTGGTCTTGGGTTTTCAAAACCTTTTGGAAGAGGGTCAGCTACAGAACTGCTCACAGGAAACAGAAAAGTGCAGAATCCTTATTGCCAACTTCATTTTCGCTAATGAATTAGCTACAACCACCTCATTAAGGAGGCTGTTCTTGATCAAACTTTTCTGTCAGTTTTCTTAATTACCAAATTGAGTTTCACCTTTCTCAACTTGAGAACTATTATTCTTCACCTTAATGACAGGACTTGATTTAAACTATTCCTTTTCATTCACTGCGTTATTACAGTACGTATTAAATGTTAAAAAGAAGCCATACCAATGCCTCACTGTACTAAAATGGAAATCTTAATTTCACTAAATTACTCGAATTCTCAGAGTATGGCTGGTTGAAGAACCTCTCACCTTGTCTCAAAGCTGTTTGTGTTTCCCCCAGTTGCTCATTCCTGACCCCTTCTGCCATTAGCTCAGGAGCCCCTTGGTTGTGGAGGGGGTGCGTGCGGGCTGGGGTTTTGCTCCGAGCCCCAAAATAATTGCTCTGGGTCAACAGAAGGGGCAGCTAAGAGCAGGAGTGTTGGGGTGGGGAGGAATGGGAGCAGGATGAAGAAAGTCTTACCCAAGCGTTTGCACAGCTATTCATTCCATGGTGCTGCACACAAGGAATGCTCTTATATAGTAGTGCATATTTTCCATAGTCTCCTGTGGCCTTGCTGCAGGAAGTATTGGACACAATGTGCTGAGAGCCATACAGGAATCAGACCTGGGTTTAGGCTGCCAGCAGAATTTTATCCTTAATGTTTCTACATCATAATTTGGTGATACAAAATAATTACTAACTGGATGTTGTCAATGAGACATTTGGGGAATGACTTTTACCCTTCTTATGTAGTGCTGGGCAAAGCTTTCTGGTTTTGGATGTCCCTGTGGAGAAGTTAGGCTGACACTGGCCATAGCACGTTTTAGAGTTGTGGCATGTTCATTGCACTCAACTGAAATTTTTCAGGAAAAAATTTAAAATTGCCCTGAGAGATTTCCCTTTGAAAAGTAGAGGCCACAGTCAGCAAAGCAGCAGTTGTTGGCTTGAGTGCTGCTATTGAAATCTCAAATTTTGGACATTCAGAGCTCTCTTCACAGTATTTATTCTTTAAAACCCTGCCCGTACTGGGACACGATGCAATATCAGGAAGAGATTTCATGAGGCAATGAATATAATCTTTTGTTTGTATTGTGGTTTATTGTTTCTTCTCTGTTATAAAGCAGGAGTAATGTTCATGGCATTGGAAGACACATGCACAGTAAACAGCTCGGTGGTTCTCAAACACCTCAACTTTGCTTTGGTACTTAATCACCCAGAGAAAATGTTTATTGCATGCACACTCCTCTGCTGTGAACATTATCCTTATAATTAAAAAACATTGTGCTGTATAAGACATACAGCCCAGCATTCAGAATAAAATCTGTAGCTGCCTCACAGGCAGGGAGAATTCTGTGGTGGGATCATTGTGCCTTTGATCTGCTTATCTTGACATGACATCATATGATCTAACCTATCTTCTCTGGCTCCAGTGAGCCTTGGGCTGCCATCCTCTTTTAAGTGTGGGGTCCTCCTGTGGAAGCTCAGCTCTGCTTTCCCCTTTGGGGCCACACCCCAAAGGAGCAGTTCTCAAGGGTCAGATTTTGCTGCCTTTAGTCAATGAAGAGAAGAGAATGTTTGCAAAGTAAGTGGCAGTACAAAGTAAGAGTCTGATAGAATCGGTCTTTGTTGCTGTGTCTTGCAATAACCCTTGCTTAAAACCTTCCTCTTCTTGGACTCGCTGAATACCACTGTCATGTTTAACTCTCGCCTTTTATGTTGGAAAAGAGAAAAAATTCAGGAAGTCAAAGAGCAAGTTTAACTTAAAAGGATGTTGCAGTGAGTATTTTAATCGATTCTCTGTACCATGGGAAAAAGCAGACAGTGCCTGCCCCCCTCACACTGATGCCCAGCAGAGGCATGACAGGGACACGGGGGGCTCGGGAGGGGCTGTGCAGAGGGACAGTGGCCACCCCAGCTGCCAAGTCCGTGTCACCCCCAGTGTCCTGGGAACAGCAGCCACAGCCTGACTCACGTACATCCCCTCGGCAGTGGTTTGGCTGCTCTTCACAGGCTAAATATGGAAGAAAATGCCCTTTGAAAGCAGCTCAGCACAACCCTCATGCCTCCGTCCCTCTGGGCTGCTCCCAGGGGTGAAGGGACATCTGCATATGCTGGAGTATGCCTTGGACCTGCCCGGCCCCACAGACACAGGGTGGCACAGCCCGCAGTGTCAGAGCCCTGCAGTCATGCCCGCAGCAGAGATGACATGCTCTGTGCAGTTACAGGGATCTCACCAAACAGGACACAACCACAGCCCAGAGAGGCCTTTCCATCTTCTTCTAATTTACAAAAAAATGTGAACCTCTACTGCCATTCTGTCCCTGTGCAGATCCCAGAGCAGTGTTCCTACCTGTGGTTTGGGTGTAAACAGGCAGAGTGCCATGTATTTTATTTGACCTGTTCTGTGCCACCTTGGATGGTGACACACACAGTGAGTGCTGGGAGGTTGCACCTGATGTGAGGTCCTTTGCTGGCCAGCTCCTTAAACACAGGCTGAGTGGAAAGCCCCAGCAGTGTCCCAGGGCTCGTATGCCAGGTAGCTCTGCTGGGAGCTCCTGGGGCAGGGCAGAGCCTGGGGCAGTGAGTGATGATCCATGAGATGCTGGAGTTGTTGGGCAGCAGTTGTTGCCCCAGCCCCACGAATAACTGAGGAGAGCTGGCAGCTTTTCAAGGAGCCAGAACAGCCTTCAGCTGCTGTCTGCCATGGACCCCTTCTGGGTTCCCTCTGCTGCCCTCCCCTCCCACAGAGGATTGCGAGGCAAAAGGGATTTATCCACAGGCACGTCTCCTTTGCTCAAAGACCTTCCTCCTGTTATCCCTGATGTCCTCATTCTGACCCAGTGCTGTTTCTCCTTGTGCTCATCCTACATCCCCTGGACTTAGGGCACTCTCCTTGAAATGATTAGCTTTGTCTCTCCAGCTCTTTTTCACAAAGCCAGTGGAGTAATAGGACCTCAGAGTTTTCTTTTTTAGTGTTTTCATGCTAAGATTCCAGTGTGCCTGCATTCCTCCCTCCCTCCTTTCAATGGTTATGCTAGAGGAGAGAGTTTTACATAATGCTATAGATTCTGGAGCTCAAATGATAGACATTGATAAAGAATAAGAAGTGAAGCCATAGGATTGGAATAGAACTGCATTGTGCATCCAAAAACATACTAGATGCTGCATAAGAAAGTAATAATAACAGTGTTTCAAATTACTATTGCCCTTTAGTGACTGGGAGTCAGAGTTACTGCTGCCATTTCAGGATAGGTCTTCTGGAAGGCACCCAGCATGAATTACCCAGCATTGTGGCTGTGTCTGATGTGCCTCTGGTTTATGTATGGATAGTAGAACAGCTACAGACAGCTTTTGAGATTTAGCAGCAGGTTTATAAGGATGAAGAAAAATGCCTGCGCACCTGTATTGTTCCCATGGCGCTTGAGCACTTAAATGTCTTTTTCTGTTTGACATCCTTTGTATTTTAATAACACACAGAGGCATCAACAGAGATGGGAACTCTATTATGTGGGACACTAAATGACCATGGAGAATGGCAGCCCCTGCCCCAAGCAGCTGACTGTCTGAAATAGACAAAACAGGCACTGAAAGGCCTATTATCTCCAATTATAGGTAAGGCCACAGGATAAATGAAGACTCCCATGGTTATAAACACTCTATAATAGTCATAGTCATTGAATCTCTATCTCTAGAGTCACAGACTAGTGTTTTTTTTTAAACAGAATAACTGCCACTGTCTTGGAAACAATTTACTCAGTTAATAATCAAGGTGTAGAATGGAGTAATGCAGGTATTGAGACAGAAAGGTAATGTGTTCAGATCTTTCTTCATGGGGATGTTCCACAGGAACAGACCATTAAGAAGCAAATCAAGACTTTTTCATTTTAAGCAGGTGGAAAAGTGCAACATAAAACTAAAATAGGAGGATCCTCAATTGTCCTTTTACCACTTCCATGCCTCTGCTGTTTCCTAGCTTTACCGGAGTTACTTTGGTTTTAAATTATGCTTAGGAAAAAAACCGATATTGCCCCAACAGTCCATCCCAGAGACTCATTCATTAGGGATAAGACCTCAGTGCAGAGGGCACTGTTGAATTGCTTGGGCCCCTGCAGCAACTTTCCCTGCCTTTAAAGAAATCCTCTGACTTCTAACCATATTTACATTTTGTTACTCTTGTCAAGACAAGAGGAGAAAATACAGTTAGTCTTTCTCATTCATCTTAAAATGCAAAAGCTAATAAAGCCCCCATTTCTTCAGAGAGGGTCTTTTGAGATTATGAGATCCACTGCCCACTACTTTTAAGTCAGCTGTGCAGCTCTGACTTTCTTTTCTGCAGTGGGTGAGTAACTGCATGTGGCAGGTTTATAGAAAATGAATTCCTCACCTTCAGTGATACTTAGGGAGAGCATTGGTGCCATCTGCACTGATCCCATTACAGCCAGTTTATGGACAGCTGGGATGTCAAGGCATCCACTCTCCTCATTAATCCCCCATTCCACTACGATAAACTTCTGCAGAGATGGCAACACATTGCAGATGGAATTAATCCACCATGGCAGGAGCTAATTAAGAGAACAAATCTGAAGCAGTGCCTTATGGCTTTAATTCCCTTTTTATACCTGCAGGGCAAGGACTGTTAAAAATGAAAAGAAGTTAAGCATAAGCTGATGCTGGCTGTAACCAGCAATCTCAAATACTATTGCTCCTGCTCATTTCAGCAAAGTCTTGGATCAGACTTCAAATATATATATAGATATAAAAATTAATGAACTATGAGGAGAACAGAGAAAAAAAGTTTTCATTAGGAATGTTTAAAAACCAACTTGACCACTCTCCTAAGAAAGCTGATACAATTAATCTCAGCATCAAAGCATTTTCTGAGGTGGCAGATGTTTCTAGGAAACAATATTCAGACAGATACAAAAGATTTTTTCAAGAGAAAGTAGAAGTATAAATTATTTGAGATTGTATCTTTTATAACAAGAAATAGTCCTCCACAAGGTGTTGATGTGTCAGGGTGAAAGTAACCATCTGTGCTTGTGTCTTCCAAAGGGGGACTCTCTTCATAAATTTTGGAATTTATAATCTTTAATCATTTTTAAAAAAATGATCATCTGAAGCCTTTCATTGTCCAGCAATCCAACTCTCTGATCACACACACACACACTGGCTAAAGCCAAGAATGGGGTATGAAGAAAACAAACACCTCTGCACATGATTTTCTGAGATAGGAATGCCTGCATATAAATGACCAAAAGCAGAGGGAAAAAATGAATGAAATGTGCACAGGAGCATATGGGAAATACTAGAGCTACTGGTGATGTGTGCAGTATTTATGTGCAAAACCTTGAAGTGTGTTTTCTGGATCAGAGCTTTACAAAATGTGTTATTTCAAACTTAAATAGCTCCATTTGTAGCTCACCAAAGCTTGTACTTGCCTGTAAGCATATACTGAAGACCCTTCTCTCCCTGTCAAAACACGTTGGGCTAAATACACAGAAGATATAGGTCTGACAATTAGTCTTGCATCATCTCTCTTAAGGACCCTTGCCGTCACAGAGGGATTCCCAGTCCTACCTTTAGACTTCAGGCTCTCTACACAGTGAAGTCGCTGCTACCACAGAAACAGAGAATTTGATAAAGCCAGATGTAGAAAATGTTGAGTAATTGCCATTTTTTATCCCATGAACTAAGTCAGCTCCTTCTGCAGAAGAAGACTCATGTCTTTTCCTGGAATTATGTCCTTACTTGTCAAACCAGAATGGTGAAAAAATAGGTCAGAGCTCACTTTCATTTGTGACTAGTGATAGCACTGGAATATCCACTCATCCCAGATCAGTGGTCTGAACACATGAGGTGAAATAAAAGCAGGCCTATGGGGCACTCTGAATTGCCTTGTGGCGTCATCCAGAGACGTGTCTGCACTGTGATTTTTAGGAGATAGAGCTGTTGTTGGCCCAGGTGTCAGATGCAAGTTGGTAGCATTTTTGAAGGCTGTGGTCCTGTCTTGAGCATTTGCCAGCGTATGAGGCTTGGTCACCTTTGTTCTTTTGTGGATCTGGGCAGGGGTTCCCACCAGCAAGGACTGTGAGCCTGAAGAGGGTTGTGGAGCTAAGAAGTGGGATGAAAACTTCACTGCAGAAATCATACTGGGGGAGAGGGAATGGTGAGCTCAAAACTAGATAGCCAGGAGGGAAGTTGGGGTGTTGCTGTCCTAGGGGAGGAAGGAACTATTGCAGCATCACTGAGCAAAGGAGAGCGCAAATGGACCCCCACCAGAGGCACCTGAGATAGATTAATGCAGAGCTGTGCTTCTCTTACAGGGCTCTGTGGGCCCTGGGACACTTCTGCATGCTGTGGATTCATCTTGCCACAGCTTTCCTGTGAAGCTGTTTCCTTCTGTTGAAGTCAGTGGGAACTCTGAATCCCCTCCCAGTTCAAGGTTGTTCTGTAGCACAGACATTAACTGGGTTGGGAGCAAGTTCTTTGCTGAGTTTGGGTCAGACAGACATTCTTGTATGCCATGTGCAGAGCATCTCATTAAAAGAATGTGTCTGAGCCCAGGAAAACAACAGCTTAGGAGCAGAACATCATATGTGCTTTTGGTTGAGGTATTTGTCACTTGCTGTGTTTCTGTTACTTGCAATGAATCGCAATGATATATTCTTAAATCCAGCTGATAGCTGGTTCTGGACAGTTCAGATTGATTTTTGTGGATGGATGGATGGATCCTTGTACTCTAATAACGTACATAGGGACAGATATCTTAAACAGAGGCCTCATTATTTTCCAAACTATGCAAATGTCTTAATTTTACTGCTAGATTATTAATGTCCAGTTGTTTGCATTTGAAGAGAGAGAGTCTGTATAAATTTTTGAATAAGTGCCTCTGAGCATTGATGCTACATCAAAGTTACTACAAATCCTTCAGTCAGACAGGGCTCCTAGAGGTTTGGATTGTCTCAAAGTGAGCAATTAAGCTTGAACTACAAGATTGAATTTTCAGAAGAATTGCTATGGGGAAGAGGAAAAAAAATAAGTATCAGAGATTTTGGCCTGTGTTCTTTGGTCATAGCTCAAAGGAGGCTCTGGGTATTATTGATTGGGCTTTTCAGCATCAAGTTGTGAAAAAAAGATTGAAGACTTAATTTTACTTGTGGCAGGCAGGGATCGAGCCCTGCTCATGTACCTGTGTGTGCTCGGACAGGCTGCTGGGCCGGGCACAGCCTCACGCCCCTCCTTTGCACTCTGTGAGGAGAAATTGCAGGAGGCTCTCACAAAAGCCTGGAGCTGAAAAAGCACCAGGCATTTGAATGCTTACTGAAGTGTTACTGAGAGGAAAGGATATGTTGTCTGTGTTGCAGAATTAGGTTATTTCTCTAGCTTGACCAAGTTCCTTCTTTCCTTCACACACCAGAGTTTTGCTGGGTTTGTATCCTGAAGCCCTGGGCCCCGGTGATGCACACAGGTGAGATACAGGAGGAGAAGGGGACTGTCCAAGCTCTTTCAAGACTCAGAGATTTAACTCAAACTTAATTTTGCTCTGGCGTCAAGTTTTAATCCTTAGACTAGCTGCAGTATGGTCTTACCTTACTTCTTAACAAAGGTTTGCTCCACAACTCTATATGATCATGGAGAAAGAGCTTCTAAATCAATTAGACATTGGTTAGGAATGATTTAAACAAACAGCTTACTATTACTTGTGTAAAGAGTTGGTCAGTTTATATGGGCACCTTGGAATGAATACGGGGTTTAAGTCAAAGGACATTTTGGTCAGACTTTTTCAGCATTTTAGAAACAGAGCCCTCAGTCACAGAGAGAGCTACCAACTCCCTTAGGAGGAGAAGCACTCAGGGGGCATTGTGTGCACATCCCAAACCAGTAAGTGACTGCCTAGAGAAGCCATACTAGATCCTCCTAGTTCACCTTCTGGTAGACAGCATAAGTATGAGACCAATGCACATGGAATGAGAAGCATATCAGTGATTCCTGCCAAGAAGCAGAGCCAAGTGGCAAATAATTCCTACTGCTTTCAGAGAAGTTGTTTGATTCATAGGCAGGAGGAGCTGGACTCTGAATTCTTCTGAGTATGCAGCTCCTGTGTTGAAGAGATAGGAGTCTTGAAAGACATCTCTAGGCAGAAGATTCTCATATTTATTTGATCTGTAGGTGAGCAAGAATATTTCTATGACATTTGGAAATTCATGCAAAGGCTTTCAGCTTAATTTTTCCCTCTTGATTTTTTTTTCCGACTAGTTCAGATGGCAGGTTACTCTTTGATGTTTTCCAAACCGGTATGTCTTTAGATCAAATACTTACAAAAGACTAGTTCAGTAAAACAACCCCAGCCTTCTGCAGAGACTCGTGGCAAGGGTCAGAATCTTTGTTCTAACCAATTTTGTTTCTCAGAGTCTGATGTTTATAAACCATTTGATATGTAACTGTGTTATTTCACTTGGTGGCTTGAGCAGTTGTGCTTTGAGATTTTGTGTTTTTTTAAAGGAAGAAACTTTTCTTTTGTAAGTGAGCAGAGCAAGTGTGGATTATTTGTGGTGTTGTGGATAAATAGCAAACCTGATCCAAAACACTGTACAATAGAGTCATGGGGAGAGGAGGAAGGACAGAGAGGAAAATTGGGAAGGGCTGTGTTTATCTTTCTTTTTGCCCTCATATACTCTGCCTGGTCCATTCCTCCACCCCCTGCCAGAAGTGAACATCCCCTGTAAAACAAGATCAACTCTCTTGGACTGTTTCTGCTCCCATCAGGTGGAGGGTGAGGCAGGAGTGGAGCAGAGGTTCTAGCAGTGGTGGCAGGTGTCTGGTCTGGGTTGGTGGCCTTTGGCTGTCTGCCTGGCCTGGAGATGTGGTGTCCTGGGGACAGGCATTCATAGGCATGCCAGCACACCTGGCTGCAGCTCTGAAAATCAAGTGGACTTTAGAATCAGCACAGCCTTTGAACAGACAATTAGGAGCTAAGCTCTTAATCAAAAACCTCTAAAAAGCACCCAGGGAGGTTCATACTAGAGCTGGGGGAAAGGGAGGGTTCTAGTTGATTATTTCTTTTGATGTATCAAGAATAAGGTTTAAGACGACTTTAAACACTTTCTTAAAATAATGCCTTTAGTTGTGTGGGTGGAAGTAACAAATCGTTCAGCTCATAGAGCTGATACTTCGTATAATTTCCTGATGTTCACTTACCTTGGCTGTTAATGGAAACTTGCATTCCAGCATAAACTCTAATCATGCCCCTGAAAGGAGCGGGGAAGATTTGTCCCTGGTGACAGCTGTGGGCCATTAGTGCCTGACACACAGGGGATGTGCTCTCCTTTCTGTTGGTGTGTTCCAGGAGTTCTAGCACTGCCAGGAGCAGGACAGGGCTCAGCCTTGCAAAATGCACGGCGGGCTGGGGCGCTCTGCTCCAGGGTGGGGTGAGCCCACCTTCGACTCAAAACAGGCAAACTGCCCTGGGGGCTGTGCTTGCCCCGGGGTGTTCACTTACGTTTATGTCCCAAAACACACTGAAATGTGCTGGCAGAGTTCAGCACAAAGGGCTGGCCGCCAGGCAACTCCTCGGCTGCTGAGGGTTGCCACCCAAAAAGATTTTCCAAGACTCCATCTCTCCATGGAAAGGTGGGAGATGCAGTATCTCTGGGCTGACTTTTCTTGGGCATGTGTGTGCCAGCACCATGGCTGCTTCACTCCAAAACCTGCTGCCTGTGCTCCGAGCTGAGGTGTGGCCAGTGTTTGTGGTATGAAAATCAACACTCCCACTATAGGGCTTAGTCTGTACAGAACAGTTCTCTCGTGCAAGAGTCCTTGTAGCACCCAGCATTAGCCAGGATGGTGGAGCTGGCTGTGCCCTGTGAAGGGAGGGCAGAGAACAGAAGAGCCCTGGGTATGTGCTGAGTGACTGGGCAGCAGAGAATGGGGAGAGGTGCATAAAGGACACTGTGGGGGTACAGCAGTGTGTGCAGGAGAAACACTGTCTTACCCTGGCTCTTGGGAAATGATAATTAAAGAATCAGTGAAGCCCTGAAGTTTATCTGTGTGGGTCAGGGTAGAACCGTACCAGTTACCTCGTCCTGATCCCTTCAGGATTTCTACTGCAGCTGTCAAATCAGGTGGGAGGTTGTGTGTGTGTGTACATGCTGATATGTGTGTGTGAGTATATGTATATTTGCTGGAATCCAGCACAGAGTTTATGCACAACAGGACAAAATGTAACTTTCTGGCGTGGTTGCTAATTGTAGTTTGTTGGTGTAAGTCCCCATATTCATACTCTAAACTGCTGCCAGGAATGAAACATTATTCTTATTTTCTATTTCCTTTCTTAGAGGCAGTAAATTGAAAGGGAGATCAGAGTCACTGAAGGCCTAATTTGCAAGAGAGGGCTTAACTGCTTGTTCCTGGGATTTAAAATGTATTTTTTCTGTTCGGATTGAACTGAACTGATTGGAAGTGACATGGGCAGTGTTGCTCCCTACCAGAGCAGTGCAGTAAAGCAGATGGCTGGCCAAGGCACTGTTCCATTATTAAACAGATCGGCAAGGAGCCTAGAAAGAAGCACACTTCCAGCCTTCATGTCTCACAAGGCCATACATTTTCTCTAAGATGAGGGAAAATTAATATGGCCTCTTTATTGGATGGAAAAGGCTTTTCAATTTAACCTTGAGCAATTTCCCTTTACAAAAAATTGCATAAAAGCAACAATGAAAAATTTTAATCTCCTTACGGGATAATAGGAGAGAGATCATCTGGAGTTTATAAAGCATCTTAGTTAATGGATTCATTTTAATAATGACAGGTTTATCCACCCACACTGGCAAATCTTGATTTTTTTTTTGTGTGTGTGCATGTGCCCAGATTACATGTCTTAAAGCACAGAAAGGAAGTGTCATATTAAGAGTGATGCAAGCACTCTCCCATTTCTCCTGTTAAGATGTCAGTTAGGATGGAAAGTCCCTCACTCTTGGCCCCATAATTTGGGCTCTTTCAGGCACTGATGTCATGTTGGTCTGTAAGCACATGGGGCAAGAGCTTGTCTCTGCTCTGGCTGTGCAGCGTGTAGCTCCATGTGTTCCTGGCCTGCCACCACAGCTCCTCAGCCCTACAGGAATGCAAATAATTAACAGCAGTTCTTTCCCCCCGTCATCTGGAAATGCTTGTCAGCTTTGTGGCAGTTCTTGTAAAAGTTCAGCAAGCCTTGTGAGGCAAATCTTGCAATCGAGGAAGAAAGCACAGTTGATTATCAATTCAGAAATAATTCAACACTGTCCTACATTGAGTGTTCATTTATCTTTCACTTGCTGAATACATTAGAATTCCTTAAGCAGGGTCTAACTTTGCCTCAGCAGATACCTTACATGCTGTGAAATTCCTCTGTCTCAGAAGCAGGTGTTTACCAAGGCTGGTGCTGTCTCTGCAGTTCTGCTCCTCACTTTCTCTAATCAACAGGCATCCTAAGGTGTTTGATAGAATTACTGAGAAGCTGCCAGCTGTGGAGCAAGTCTCTGCTTCTGACCAACCATTTGGTTGGATCTAATGTGAAAAGGGGGAAAAAAAACCCAAAAAAGAATCAAGTTTTGGCTTTGCAAAGGTTTTCTGAAGGCTCAGGATCAAGGAGGCTCCTTTGCTCAGGGGCCCCTGGAAGGGCATTGGGAGATTTCTGGAAAGATCCCCAGTGCTTCCTTCAGGACATTAAGAACCCTCAATACTTCACAACAAGATATGACCTAAGCAAAAATCCTCCCAAATGTAATGCATACTGCAAGTGGTCACAGAAGCTTCTCTCCAGGACGTGTTAATTTTTACCTCTTCTTAGCAGTGCCATTAGTGATAAAGCCAGAGCATTTCTGGGGGATTCCAGCAGTGCACAGAATGCAAATGGTCCTGTTCCCACCACCCAGTGGTCTGAGAGGGCAGAGGTGCTGCACCTTGCTCCAGGTCCACCTGATCTGCTCTTCCTAACCCTGGAGGATATTAACAGAGCAGCTGAGTTACCAAATTAATTTTCTGATTATGTTCCCAAAATTCACATAATGTAAATTTCTCAGAAACAAGCTTGCACTTTGAAAAAACTGTAACCAATAATTCCATTGTGTGAGAGAAGGATTTTGAAGGTAACCCTGTGCTGGGAATTATGCTCTAAAATAAGAAGCCCAGGAGCAAAGAGTTTAAATTTGCTACTCTTACTTTCACATTTCTTTTAGCTCAGTTTCTCCATGTCACCTGCATTGCCTGAATCAAGGAATTCTTCTTAATAGCCTTTGTATCTTTCTGAAACTATTTAGGAAACATAATGTGAGAAAAGCAGAAACATTCTTTGCAATACTAAAGACTTGTTAATGTTACTGTTAATGTCTATTTATTAACATTATCTGGTTCCATCATTATCAAGCTGTATCTTCCAAACCTGCAGAGTAGAAGGAGAAAATCTTAACCCTGTTTGCTTCCTCCTAGGAAGCCCAAAGCTGACTTTGAGAGAACTCTCCTCTCTTTTGTGACAAATGAGCAATATTTCAGAGTGTTCATTTCAGTTCAGCTCACAAGTTTGCTCATTTGTGAGCTTGTTGGAGCGATGTGTGTTTCTGCCACCAAACTGGTAATTTCTCCATGCAATTCTGTTTCTTCTTCTTCTTCTCTGCCAGTTTTAATTCATGTCGAGAAAGGACGGGGGAAAATGCTTAAGATATGTAAAGTAAATAGCTTTCATTTTTTCTCAACTGTGTTAATTAGTCGCTGAATAATTTACATGGATGATTCTTCGTTCCCCAGTTGTCTGTGCACAGTTCATTACCCGTGCTCCCGCTGCAGATGATTGGAGTAGGTACATGAAATGCAGCACACCTGTGATCTGTTTTGCGGGGTAGTTTCTTGGGTGTCAGCAGAAGCTCTTCCCATCTGTACCAGCACCAGACCTGAATTAAGCTCACTATAGATCTCTCTTGATTATAGAACTTAGGCAAAGCTTCCCCAAATCACTGTGATCTTTGTGTTCGACTGTCAGCCTTGGGCCATGAGTGCTTTTCAGAGGTTTTGGAGAAAGTAGTGGGGACTCGCAAACCCAAAGGTGCCAAATCCTGCGCAGCAAGTATAAGAGAACAGGTTTGCTTTCCTGCATGACCTTTCATAGGTTCTTGATCAGTAGCCCCTAGATCCTGGGCCAGAAATCATGGGATGAAGCTTTTAATGAGGTGTCCCAGAGCCAGGCTCCGTGTGTGAAATCTCACAGCTCTGAACTGGCTTTGCTCAGGGACATCAGTGTCATTGTGAATACACTTTTCTATAGAACATGTTTTACAGTTCTTTAGTCTTTCCTCTCTACAAACAAGCTTTTCTTGCCACTTTGATTTCCATGACAGTCTCTGGTTCCTTTAAAAAAGACTGCATCTCTGAGGACAGCTTCAGCTTCTGCTTGCCTTAAACCCTCCTGGGACACAGTCTTAGTTCACCATCGCCATGGACAAACATGGAATTCTTACTGCATTTATTAAGCTGAGAAAAAGGTGAAATCATCATTGTTAGTCTACAAACAAGACTTAAATACCTATCATCAAATGTAAAGAGGAGTAAATATGGTATAAATTATTCTAATAGGTTTGCACAAAAAAGAGCAATTAAACTAATGTAGTTTGACTTCTTTTCAATTAATAATGTACCCAATCATTTCTACATTGTTTGGAAAGACTATGTGCAGATAGCATTGTCTTATGGCCTAATTTTTTTCATGCAATTAGTTGCATACATTTGCTGACAGGCTAATTTATGAGCAATTGCTTTAAAAGCAGAACTATTTTGCATTTAATTACATTGGGTTGTAATCCATCTGTTGACAAATTTGTGTGTTTTGCTATTTATTTGCTAATGCGTTCCACTACTCCAGCATGATCAGTCATACAAGTTGAATATTTTGTTGATTATATAAATACCATGGGGTAATTAAGGGCCAGATGTATGGCTGGTGGGAATGACTAGTTGTGGTATTTCTTCCCCCCCGCCTCCCTCCCAGTTGAACTTTTTATTACTGCTCTGCGGAGAGTGAACAAAACTATGATTAAAACTGGAGTTCTGTGGCTGCTGTTTCTCAGCAGCTGGAGCAGGGGAAGGTCAGGAGAAGCTCGTCTCTGGATGGGGCCCTCTGATGCTTCGTGCCCGGGGCCTGCTTGTGCAGAGGTTACCTCTGAAATGTCTAAAATCAGGCCAAGGTTTCTGGATTCACTGTTTTCCTGCTGTGGTGAGGGGGAAAGGGGAGCTGGGTGGAATGGCCCCTCAGGTGAGGCGCCTTTGAGTGGCAGGTGCTGGGATGTGGAAAGCAGGAGCACTGTGTTTCAGGCAGGTTTCGTGATGAATTGGCTGCCAGTGGGTGCCTGAACTGTGTGTGCTGCATGGACAGTGGGAGCTGTCAGGGGAATGTTGTTTCTCTTGGCAGTTACTGCTTGGACTTACTGAAGAGCTGTGTTTGGGGGGAGGAAATGTGGGATTTTTATCTAGTACCCTTGAGAGAAAGGAGAGGTATTGAGCTGACAGATATAAAGAAAGGTATGGCAGTTGGCTTTGGGGTCATCCTTGTGGGCTGAAACAGGAAGGCTCAGGAAAATGTGGACCAGGTAAGGGATAGGTGTGTAGTGGCCAGCGAGTGGAGGAGCTTTCTTGCTTTGGTTCTTTTAGTGCTAGTTCCTTCAAGACTGGTTGAGTTTCACTTCCTCCCACAAAAAGGACAGCAGTGATGGGTAAATCTTCAGGCAAAACCTTGGAAAAGCCAGATATATCTGAGCAACCCAGCACTGCCAAAGCACTGTGGGACAATGGACAAAACCTTCTTTCTGCTTGCAGCCACAGCCCCAGAGTGCAGTGGGGGATCCCCTCAGGACACCAAGCACTGCCATTCTTTCCCATATGGACTGACACTCTACCTGCTGAGAAACCCCTTTTGTTTGCATGAGGGTTTGAGGTGAGCTGTACTATCCAGGGGAGTGAAGGGCAACAGAATCCAGTTCTAGAT
>JAWWMO010000011.1:22846956-22888187 GCA_035047845.1 Dendrocincla fuliginosa
GCTTGCAGCCACAGCCCCAGAGTGCAGTGGGGGATCCCCTCAGGACACCAAGCACTGCCATTCTTTCCCATATGGACCTGCTGAGAAACCCTTTTGTTTGCATGAGGGTTTGAGGTGAGCTGTACTATCCAGGGGAGTGAAGGGCAACAGAATCCAGTTCTAGATAATTTAGACTGTTTAGTTCAACACCCAAAATAGAGAGTGCCAAGCCTAAGTGACAGTGGGAGGGGCACTTTCTTTATGCATCAAAAGCAGAGATTGAATAATGTGCATTGGAGCCTTTAGTGGTGACAGTGGCAGTATTAGATGTACATGAGCATACATGTGCTCTGGCTGGTTCCTTTGCACTGCTGTGATAGAATTACAGGCTGCTGATTCTTTTTTCCAAAATAAAGGTCATTCTAAGGCTTGTGGAGGTCAGTGTTTGTGCACTGCGTTTGTTCAGATACACATCAGCTTTCTCAGCCTCGCTCTGAGTTTGAATTGAGTCTTGCAATTACCACATTTTCAGCCCAAGAGTTTCTGACTTTGGATTAAAAACAAAGGTCAAATTAGAATTCTCTTTGTATCCTTTGTAGGTTTGAATTTTGGTTTGTTTCTTTGTGGTCTTAAATAACTGAATTTCTATTTCTCCTGAGTATTAACAGCTGGCAGCTGTACAGATTATGAGAGTTCAGGCATCTATAAAAATATCAGTTCCTTTTGAAGTGCTTTAAAGCATAAATTACAGTTAGATAATATCCTCAGATGACAATATCAGTCTGTGAAAAAGGATTTTCTTTCACCACCTCCTTCTGCTTTTAATCTAGAAATTAAAGACAATAGGGACTGCAATTATCAAAGATGCCGTATAATATTCCCTCTTGGGGATTTCACCTAGAAGTTGTAGTCTCTGCCCAGTGTACTTTGGGAAGCTCAGTTTGCTGTTAAAATGCTTTTGTAGAGCTGTCTAACAGTTCCCACAAAGCACGGTGAAAAGAGAGCTTAAAGAAATGGGTGGACACATTGTGAGAGTCAGACAAATAAATTACATGCTTTTTATTCTCTCAAGCACAGATGACTAGAATTGCAACTGACTGAATAATTTGAAGTGATTAATTTGATGAGATTTTCAAGGTTTTCAGTGTTCTTTGAAAATCTGTGCATTTAAGCAGAAGTATGGTTTATTTAAATATATTTCAGTGTAATTGTTTGGTTTGAGAGTGCTAGCAGACAGTTGTCAGTTGAAATAGTCTCTATATAGAAAAATTTCGTAAATTCAGTGATATTTTGGCCATACATAGTAGGGAGTTACATGAAGATGGGTTTATTGCTTAAATTGCAAGTCACATGTTTGATGACAATGTTTGCCATTCTTGCCATTTCGGCTCTATCCATATCAGACGGTCAGGGAGAGGAGATGATATCCCATAATCCATATAAGTAGCAGGCTGAAATGTGCATTTTGCAATTGGATCTATTTATTGTTGCTATTTTTATGGCAGTGGTTCCTTGTTAGTGTTGTGAACAAAGCAACTGACTCTGTGGATGTTCCAAGCAACTGGCAGCCTAGAAGGCTTCCTGGTGTCTGCCTCAAATCATACTTTTTCTGCATTATGACCTTAACTGGTCTTTAGCAGCAATTTTCTCATTGCATTTAATAAGGGGTTTGGATATTGTTTTGTCCCTGTGAGCTGAAATGATTATGAAGAAGAGCAAGACAAAGATTGTAAGAGAACATGAACCCCACCCTGTGCTTCTGAGGAAAGAAAAGTCACTGCTGAGCAGAAGCCATGGGGGGAAAAACAACCACCTGCTCGTTTCCCTGTGTGCTCCAGGTTTGTTTGGGACCAAGAGCTAACCTGATGTACTGGGGAGGACAGGGGGAAGGGGAAGGCAGGCCAGAGGGAGCAGTTCTAGGATTCACTACATCAGCCCATGTCCACGCTCCTGCTGTGCCAGCTGAACGTGCAGGACTTTGTAAGAATTTAGCACATTGCAGTTTCATGTTGCATACTCAGTTTCAGAACTGAAGATAAGCATTTTCTCTTGAGATCTCTGTGCTGCTTTCCCAGCTGAAGAGCTCCAAAGACTGTGTAGAAATGGAAGTAGGAGAATTCTGAAGCGTGATGAGTCTCATGTGGAACCCAATCACTGTTGGCCCTGATTTTACATTCAAAATCCAAATTGCTGCAAATCTGAGTGTGGGAAACAGCAGTGATTCTATCCCCTGTCTTCCATCATGAGATCCTAGTGCCCCCCAGAGTCTGACTAATAAAATCACTGGGACCAAGATCCAATGAATGGGCTCTCTGCTGAAACAGATGGAAATATTTCATGGCATGGAGCTTGGATTTCCCCAGTTGTCCTATTAGCTGTTCAAAATAGTTCAGATGACCAAGGCATGGATATTGCAAATTCTTCCTGAGTTGAAATGAGAACTCATTGGCCAAATGAGGGTAAGAATTAATTAGTGAGGGACAAAGGCATAGATCTGCAGAACTGTGGTGGGGGTGGAAGTGACTGCATTGCAACAGCCTTGTATTCTACTGCAGCAGCACATCTTAGGCCATTCCAGGTAGGGGTGAGGGGAAGAGAGTGTTTTTACCATTATCTAGTGTCTAACTGAAGTGCTGCCTGGTGCAGACATGGTTAGCAGAGGATGTACCCACTGCAGCTGATGGAGGGACAAGCACTACCGGAGAGCCATTTGGGTCACACAAATACCTTCTCAATTTCCTTTCATGGTTCTTCATTCGTGCAGTTCCCATCTACACTTTTCTTCAGGCTCAGGCATCAGTTGCATCTCCTGTGCCCGAGGCAGCTTTCCCAGGCTCTGGGATCAGGCAGAGGCAGCGCTCTGGCATGATATCCCAGGTTTGCTCTTGGAAAGTGTTCTCTCACTGCCCCGTTGCTCTGTGTTTGCCCCCGTGGGCTCCAGGCACTGGTGAGCAGCACCACAGGGTGGAACTGCATCCCCAGGCCCGCTGTACAAGCCAAGGGGATTGCTCTTTGCCTCCCTGAATCCCGAGCCTGTGTTCCCATGCCCTGGCTTCCCTTCAGCTGCTGTGGCACTACTTGCCCAGCAGCACTTTCAGGTTGCCTGCTGCTCAGAACCTTCTTTTATGAGCATGAGGATACTTCTTCCTCTGCTACATCCTGCTAACTTTCTCATTACACTTTATAGCAAACATTAATGTCTAGGAAAAAAAAGCAGATTTCATCTGCTCCCAAGATAGAACATAAAACAAACATCTAAGGCTCTGTAATGCCAAGATGTTTTTAGGATGCTTTTCAGAATGTGTACTTGACTTCAATCATTTCAAATCTATTTTGTAATTACAAAGCCATTTTATGTTCCTTTGAAACCAATTCTAAGCCATTTCACAACCATACTGAAAATATCTTGTGTACAGAATTCGGACAAACATTTATTTCAGTCCTGTCTTTTTTTTTTTTTTTTTTCTGCTGTCCATTAGGAAAAGGGGTCTTTGCCAAATTCAAGGTACTCTTAACATCTCACAGTGACCTCTGTGAAAGGCTGCTTGAAGGAGTTCCATTCATCTGGGCAGTGTTAGTCCAGAAAAAAAGAAAAGGAAACTCACCCAATGTAAAGGGCAGATGGAGTTGTTAACATTTACTTTCAACTGTGGCACAGGCCATCCTGCTTCTCTGAGGATTCCTTTGTCAGGGTGAGCAGCAGAGGTTTACTGGACCACAAAGCTGAGCAGTGGCTGTGGGGCAGGGCCAGCTGCTTCACTGCTGGGTAGGAGAGAGGTCTGTTCTCTCATCAGGTGCTGATAATAGTAAAGAAAATGTTGAAAGCTACTAAATAGGCCATCCACTTCAGGGATGCCAGTGAGGTTTGGACCAGCATCTTTGCCTATACTATATTATTACCTTTTCCTTGCTGATGTAAGGAACATGATCAGATTTATGGAATCATTCTGTGTTCAGCTGTATGTAACCCTGATAGTAAGTAGATTTTCTTTGACTACAAAATGGCATTGGCGAAGCACAGATCATCTACCTACCAGATACAGCTGATCTCAGACAAGCCAAAGCTTTATTTAGAAGCAGCCATGTTAAAGCACAAATCCATCATCCATGTATAGGGCCAGAGCTGAATGATGCACATTTAGAGAACAACCTACTCACAGCCTATGTAATGCCAAGTAAGAAAAGCACAAAGCACAGGGGAAGGTGGAGATCTGCTTCTGCTTTCCCAGTGCAGGAGTGTATGCACTGAGTCAAAATGATATGTAACGAATTACCAAGTGGTATTATGTAAAGTGGTTGGAAATAAAACTGACACTACCTAGAAAGTGGTATAATACTGCTACAGTAATCACTCTGAAAGCAGAAGAAGGGATTCTAAACCCATGTGATCTGGTTCTGGTTTGAAATTGGTGGGATTTACATCCCCTGAGCATCTTTCTTGCCCACAAGGGAATGGGCAGGTTTCCCGCTCCCTGTGTTTATGGGAAAAGCAGCTGCATAGCTGTTCTCTCACCCCAGTCTCATCAATACCAGCTTTCCTGTTATTAGTTCTCAAGATTGCTCTTATAGTGATTCAGCTTTTAAGATGTGGTTATTGGGCTTTTTGTAAGTGAATGGTAAAAACCACCTAGGTTAGCTACATTTCTTCTCAGTGAATTCCTTCACAGAAGGAAGCATTCAATGATCCCCCTGTCTGTGAATGTGGGCTGACAGATCAATGCATTTTCAGAGGTTTGTTACCCTGCTGAGAATTTAGAACAGATTTTGAGGCCAGACCACATCTTCCCTTCTGGCCAAGGATAAGTTAATTAGGTAAACACAGCCACACAGTATCGCAGAGTTCCTGAATTGTCACTCTCTGCAGGGAGACATGGACATATTGTCCCCTGTCCCACGGGAGAACCCATGGAAATCACGGCGTGTCTCTGTGTGGAGGGGCCATCTGCTCGTGGGCCTTGTCCCAGTTTGGGAGTGCTTTCTGTGCTGGGGGGCTGAGACTGATTTGCCCTCTGCACAAGAGGGATGCAAAGTGCCAAGGTGAATTTTTGATGAATGATAAATGGATTTTAAAATTTGTACTACAAATCTATTCTCTGGGGTTTTTTGAAAGGAAGGTATGATTTTGCTGATGATTTCTCCTACTGACATAACTAATTACTTAATCAAGGGCTTCTGCCTTCTGTTTAGAGATAGCTGAGATATTAAGAGATTGCATTAATGCCCTTAGAAACACAGCGAGACTTGAGAAATCTATAAAGATATATTTAGTGGCAAAAATTCTTCCATGATAATTTGTCAATTACAGTGCTCTATCAGATAGCAAATGCTCAAGATGAAATCTGCTCCAGCTGGGGGAAGGATCCATTTTCTGTGCTTTCAGACGTGTCTGGAAAGAAAATGCCCCTACTTAACAATTTTTTTTTTCATATTTGCTGTGTTTCTAGTGTTTGGGTTACATTTATCATCCTTGTGGTTTTGTGTAGGGCCAGCAGATGAGTGATAGGTGTGACCAGCATGGTGTAGGCATAAATTGATGTTTGCTGGATCAGTAAGGGATGCCAAGGAAAAGGCTTACAAGTAACCCTTGAACACTGGTTTGGAGAGGGATGGAATAATTTAGGTTACCGGTCCACCTGCCCCTGAGAACAGGGCTGAATCATATTAAGACACTAAACAGCCATATTAGAAAGTAACTCATAAGCTCCTCATGTTTTGACTCAATGTTTAATTTCTGTGTCACTTCTTTGTACTATAATGCTCTTTTTAACTGAGGAAAACTGCACATGGAGACATTCTAAACTTTTCCTGCCATTGAGATACTGCAATTTTTTAACTGTTATTATTGTTTTAGAGAAAAGAGCATCTGCCTTTGACAGGGGGTATTTACCCATATTCCCAGCCCACAGGCGTAATAGCATTTTGCTTTTTCCTGCTGCTGAGTATTGGATTCTTGGTTTCTTGTGTAACTGCACCTCTGACACGTGGACATCACTCACATCCACAGCAAGGAGAGCTCAGCCCCTTCCCTGGTGAATTCGTGGCAGGCAGGCTGTCCCTCCAGGAGGGAACCCACGGTGCTGTCCCCACGGGCATAGGGTGGGGTCTTGGCTTTTTGAGATGTGCACAGAGAGCAGCTGCCAGAATAGGCTACAAAGTCCCCATGAGCACCTGGTATAAACAAAACCCTTCCTCTGCTGTATATAATGTGTGCATACAGGGTAATATATTGATTGCCTTTATTATCATTTCTGTCATTTCATCATCTCTTACCAGTTAGCAGTACAGAGCCATAGTTTTAGTGAAAACCTCACACTCTAGGAAAGCTTATTGAAGAAGGACTAATGAAAATTACAGCTATTTATTCACCAAAGCTATGAAATGATACATTATGATTCCCCAAGTGCTGGGTTACTGTACTGTGACAAATAGAACGGTTTTTGAAGTATCCTTGATTGAGAGCCAGCATGCAAAAAGGAAGCTAATATTGGAGATTTTTTTCCCCCACCACTTAGGTGCCAATAGAAGGAGACACAACTGAAGCTTGTGTTTCTTAAATATCTGTCAGGTGGGGGGGCTAAAAGCTGGTAAAGCAGGGAGTGCTCAGAGCCTATTGTGTCTGAAGGGGGAGGAGGAATAAATGCAGTTTCCACACGCTGAATGTTTTTTTAAGCGTTGTCTCTGCTGGTGCCTGTCGGGGCTGTGGGAGCCCGGAGCCCTGGGCAGGACACCCCTGGGCTGCAATGTCCTTCCTCTCCTGCCTCTCCTCCTTCCCCCAGTGTCCACAGACCACACGAAACGATGCCTGGCAGTGTGTGCACGGGCAACAGGGCAGGGCACGAAGGGATCTCCCCACAGTGAGAGGCTGCGCCCCACTGATGGGGTCTCTGCCTTGGGCAGTCACAGTGCAAGGCCAGTTGTGCATTTTGGGTGCCAGGCGTTCCTCAGAGGAAAGGCAGAGGAATAGTTGCCCTGTATTCATAACGATTAATTGTGTCAAGTTAACTGTCTCTGCAAATTAATCTGTGAACTGATCATGAATAACTCAGTTCATAAATTGGTAATCCAAAACTGATGCATAAAATGAGCCCTTTTTGTTGTGTTTCACCAAATAATCTGTAGAGAACAACAAGGTAATGTCTTTTGGTTTATCTAACAAATTGTCTACTTTGAGTTATCAAAATCTGTATGCTTTTACACCACCTGGGGCTAAAATCAGGGCAGCTGAAATCAAGAAGCACTTTCTCATTATTTTTGAGACCTTAAACTTCATGACGACGTAAAGAGGAACCCCATTCTGTCTAGTCTAGTCTAGCCCCAGTTATCCTAATCTGCTCTGCTTTGCAGTCAGACTCTCGCTCCTTGTCCTCAAGGCACTTCCAAACTTTCCATCATGTGAAGAGACATTCAGAGTTGCAGCTGGGCAGTTTAAATTCCATGAAATGCACGGTGACCATTTTGACTGTGGTTTCCTGATGATTTTTTATGTGCATGGTACATTTTCATGAATGCCTCTGCTGCCTGAGCACAGTGCTGGTCTGGGCACTTGACTTATTTTCCTGAATCATTACCACTGGTTTTAAGACATGTTAATGTGCTTGTGTAGCTCATGTTGTTCAGCTTGCACTTTGTTGTAAAGGTGATCATCAAAATTAGAAAGAGACAATCTGTGGCAAAACATCCTAATAATAACAACAGCACTCTGAACTCTGTATTTGTTATGCTTCTCAGATCTTGCTTCTCTCACAATGCCTACAAAATGCTTGAAGTCGAAGCAGCTGATGAGCTCTGACTCCTGCTCATCTTTCACTTTCTGGTCTGATTGTTTCTTGCTGCCACCACTGCTTCCCCTGTATAAGTGCACTGAAAGCCTGCTGAGGTACAGAGCTTTTTCTAGCACGTTTGCTGCTCACCATGGGAGTGTCACTCTAAAAGCAATATCAAGAAACAGTGAACTTGGGATTATAGTGTTTTAAGAAGCATTAAGCAGTGCCCGCCCATCTCCTCAGCAGAGAACTTTCAAACAAACTGTTCAGTGAGCCATTAGAGGACATCAGTCTTTGCCTCTTGCCAGGGTGGGCTTGGAGGCAGGGAGCTGCAAGGACCTGCATATTAGGAGACTTCTGACCCAGGACTCTTCGTTGGCCCTGCAAAGCCCGGTAGCTGGAAATTGAAGTGAGAGAAAGTACTTGCACAGTGAGAGAAATTAGTGATTTATTTAGAGAGGAAATAAGTACTCCAGTCACTTCAGATCAGGATGAGATGTTCAGCTGAACAACACGTTGCAGTTTGATCCCAAATGGATAGGTCTGATACAGAGATGGCATGGTGGAGTTCTTTGTCTTGTATATAGTCTGTCAGTCCCCCTCCTAGCCTAAAGAAATGTTCCTTCTCCTTTACCCTGTGGATCAGTGAAGCATTCAAAGAGACAAGGAGAGACAAAAAGCCTGGGAACAAGGTCTGTGATAAGTGAGATCCCCTTTCCCTGCCTTTCACCTGCAGGTAACTCTCGATTAGTGACTCTGATGTGTGGCCTGGGGTTTTTTCTTAGTAATGAAGAAAAAAATTGGGCATCAGTTCCTGAATATGACTGTTGTGCAGAGTTTTGAAATAAAACCAGTGGTATGTGGCTGAAGCTTCCTGATAAGAAGTTATTAAAAAAAAGTAATAATGTCTTCGTCACAGCAATGAGGAGATAAATTATATGTTAAATGGCAAAGCACAGCACTGCGTATTTCATGCTCTGTAATGACTTAAGAGTTCATCGTGATAGATGTTATTAAAATAAGCACCAAAGGAATTAAATGTGATGCTCTGCTACCTGAGCTGAGATCTCTTCAACTCACTTAATTCTTGCTGCCTTGCCTTTTGCATAGTCACTCTTCAATATCACTTTTAAAGAATGTGAAAAGGCAAAAGTAAATCCTTTATGATGAAAGGCTCCATGATTAACAAAGGGACAGGGGGACTTGCCTTGAAGCTTTCCCACTGCCTGTAAAAAATGAGGTTTAGCTTTTACACAGGTGGCATTATATTTAAATGTCAGATCTGGGCTTTGTTCCCCCCTTTAATATAAATGTCAGTGGTATTTTTCTGGGAAATACTTTTGTTTCACCTTCCACTTTAATAAATTCAGACTGGCTTTCAATCTTGCCATCTACCTTTGTTTATTCAGAACTTGACTGAAATTCTGCATCAGGTTTTTTTTCCAGAAGTCATGAATAAAATACAAGTGGTGGACCAGGCATATTCCAGAAGATCAGCAACAGTGGGCAAGTTTTGTAGTGCCAGTGGGGAGGAAATAAAATACCATGAACCCCCTGCCCCCAGTCATAACAAAGGCAGGGAATCTCTGTTAGCACTTGGGGCACTGGTTGATTATATGAGGAAAGAGTGTTTTCCTTGCTGGGGAGGGAAAGTAGAACCAATAGCTCTTCTGCCTGGAGTGGGTAAAGTAGGTGTGGGTAATGGAATACCACAGGGAGGAGAAATAACCAGAACTCCTAAATACTGCCCTATTCTGCCCTTAAGTCAGATAGTTCTTAGAAAGCTGTATAAGCCTTGAGGAAATATATGATGGTGTCAAAAGACTGGAGTTTGGTCCCTGAATTACCTGTACTTCCAGATCAGGTGGCACATGCTGCTGAAATGCCACTGCAGGGAGGAATCCCTTCATCCATCATCAGTGCATTGGTCCTGCCCTTGCTTTCTGAGCCAGCTCAGTGCCCTCATACCTCCAGGTGCTCTTACAGCTGCCATTCATACCAAATAACACCACTGGGAAGGCAGGACCTGGCTGTTGGCAATGCTGTTCTCACTTGGACTGGAAGGATGGAGGAAATGCCATGCAAAGTGTCCCCATCTGCTGTCACGTGCCTTGTCACCTGCCCAGGGTACTGGGATAGGGGCGCCTTTAGTCTCATTCAGTAATGCCAGCCTTACTCTGTGGGCCCTTAAGAGCTGGAATTACCCCTTTCATTTGTATGTAATTGATACTTTAAAGAATAGTATCCCCATTTTCTATGTTTTTCCCACCCAAAAATCTAGCTTGTTGCATTTAATGCAGAGATTGGTCTAATCTGAAATAGCAAAAACTGCCTTTCTATATGAAATGAAGTAAATGTTGGTAAAGCCTGTGCTTGCCACAGAGATTGTTTCTGCCCTGCCTTGCTAATGCTGGCTATTTAACTTCCCAAACCCGCCAAGGTTCAGTGTCATTTATGTCATCTCTAAATGATACTAAAGCAGCTGAGAGTTCTCCTCTCTCATCATTCTTTGAATAGTTGACTACTAGCACTTCAAGATTGAAATATATTTCTGTTAAACCTTTTTAAGCTGTCTGTAATGATGCATAAACTGAGAAGTAACATTTTAAGGATTTGCATGAAAACCCACTGTGTTCATGGTACATTGTCTCTGAGTTACAAGGCTTTTATAGCAGATTTTTAGTGTATTCACATACTTAAAGATGTTCAACTATATTCTGTCAGAACTTTTTGGACATGTTAAATGTCTCCTTTTTTACATCTTGTATCTGTCACTTCCAAGAAGCCAGTTTGAAACCAGCTCTTTAAAGAGGCTGCAGAGCCCGTGCAGCCTCTCGTGGTGCTTTACGTGCCCTGGCACACCTTCGTTCTGTTGCACAGGTGTAAGTGCTCCTGGTATCAAAGAGGACTGGTTCTCAATACTCTTACCAAACACCTCTCTGGTACAGAAACCACTGCTGATGAGGGCTGGGTCAGCAAGCCAGGAACATGGAATACCCTTTTTTCCCTCTGCTGGCTCCGTTAACACTCCTTTATAATCTTCTAATGCACCTAATTGTCCAGTGTCCACCTTCAGCCCAAAAGGCTCTGTTGGCATGTCCCTTGTCTTCATGTTGTGTTTATTGCCATTTCACCTCCTTGAAGCAAAAACAAAGCTTTTATGCTCCTTTTGGGCAGTGGGAGATGAAGGCAGGCAGCCAGTGCTTGCTGAACAAAGTGTGCCTCAGGGGGCAGCCTTGGCTCTGAGCTGTTCTGCCTTCCAGGCAGCCCCAAGTGCACGAGCAAACTCAAACTCATCTCAAGCCCTCCCTGGGGAGAAATATTCGTGTGCTAATGCAAGTGAAAGGAGACCTGGGTCTGTGATACACAAGAGTGCAGAGTGGGGAGACTAAGAGCTCACTCTGCTGTCCTGTCTCACCTGTGCACATCCTCTCTGTCTTAGTGGCAGCATCATGGTAGGCCAAAAGTCAACTGTGCATTTTTTTAGGAGAGTTTCATAGCTATCAAAACAATGAGGATTTGTAGGTAACAAAGCTTGGCCTTGCTTTAAGCACCTTGAATTCTCAGAGCTGAGTCAATATATACCAGGTTTGATTTCCACCCTGCCCTCTGGCTTAGTTTGATCAAGGAAGGATGGGGGGAGGGATGGATGGAGAGCAGCACTGCCACTGTGATTTGAATCAGGACAGGGTTAGCAACAACAAATATGCCGTCACCTCAGGTGTGCTCTTTAATCCAGCTCCTGCAGACCTCTGAACAAACCGCGTTGCACCAGAAGAGTTCACTGTGTTTGAAGTGCACTGAGTTTAATGAGCTCTACTGAGCTTCACAAACAGGCATAAAGGCCAGAGAGCTGACAAGCAGAAGGCAGATCAACACATGGACATTTTGAGGTTTTGCAGATAAGGCTAAGGACAGAGCTAATGCTTGAGCATGAAACCTCAGTTTTCAAAGAAGCAATGGGGATAACTCGTGGTGTCTAGGTTTTAAAGCACAATTTATGAAAATACATAAAGGCAGCTGACAGAGTAGAGACAGTGGAATTTGTGTGCTATGCTGTGCTGTTGCTTGATTTAGGACCTGGTGCTCATATTTACATTAGGTAAAAGAACTTGGGGATATGTCCAATGTGGGATTCAGTGGGATACTTTTGTATTAAGGTACCAACAAATGAGAGTGATGAAGTGTGTTGGTGAAGGTACAATTCGTGGTCGCAAAGACTGGTGTTTGCTGATAAACTCCTAAGTAGTTAAACTTATAAGCTTCCCTAGTGGTGATAAAAGCTAAAATATACCAGGGCACAATAAGTGATTTTGTTCTCAGTTTTCTGTAGCGTGGCTGACTGCCAAACTCCTTACAAAAGTGGTGCTGGCAAGGTGTGCTCTCTTTTGCAAAGCAAAGCCCAGATCTGTGCTGGCAAATGCCTGATTCACATACAGGCTTTGAATTTATTGAACAAAAAGCAGCTATAAGAAATTGCTTGCTGTGATCTAAACTCAGCTGAAAGGCTGCTCTGGTTCCAATTTGACTACTTCCCGTAGATGTTTTTTCTAAATGTTTTTTACTGTTAATTCATTGTCTTTAAATATTTCTTTAATAACTTTCTTCATTGCCTTTGAAAAAATCTTTGATCTCGTGAGTTGAAAATATAAGCGACAAACTAGAAATAGAAAGGCTTATAATGTTTATTAATGTGTTTGCTCAGTAAATATGAAGGTTGCACTTCCAGTGTAGGAAGGAAATATGATGCTGGTGCAGCTGCATCTTCTTTTTCTCCACTGATGTTTTTTCTTCCTCTGTAGCAGTTGCTGAAAGTTATAGTTCCTGCATGTCCCAACTCCATCTCCTCTCCTTGCGTCTTCCAGCAGCTACCAAACCCACCACATCATCCCACCACATCCTTTCCACGTGTTTCTCTTATACCTTTTCATTGCATCAAACTTAAATTTCCCCTCTGCATTTTTTATGTTCTCTTTTTGTTGTCTGACTCTTGCATTCCCTCCATTCTGCCTGTGCTGGCAGCCTCAGTGCCCGCTTTTTCTGATTTCATTTTTTCTATACCAGATGCTACCCAGAAGCACCCCTTTTTCTCAGGTTCTCTGTGGTATAAAGAAACTTGGCTAGCAAATGGTGATTCTCCTTAAAAACTAGATGGGGGGAAAAAAAGGCCCATTTTTGCTGGCATTGTTTTTGACTAAGAAAGTCACCTTGCTCTCCCAAACACCTCTGTTGTTGCCAGTATTCCCAGTACTGCCAGCTGGCTCCCCCTGTGACAAGAGGAGCAGGGGGGAGAGGGGTGAAGGGAGGCAGCCCTGCCAAGCCCGTGTGCTCTGGGAGTTGCTGCTGGCTCCAAGTGTGTCTGGCTGAAGAAGCTCCATTCACTCACTCAGGTGTGTGGAGCTTTCCTGTGGGTGGCGTGCAGGTTGGCAAGGCAACTTCTGGTAAAGGTTACAAGAGACAGGGAGAGATCCAGAGGCAAGAGGAAGGGGTTGAACAGGTTATTAGTGGGCTTGAACCCAGGATATATATGGGGAAGTCCAAACAGAGACTGACATTGCTGAAACCTTCCTTCCCTCCAGCACAGCAGTGGTGTGGATATGAGAACATCCAGCAGAAGGGGGTCATGCCCCTGCTGTGGATCCACCTGAACCAGGCAGACCTCTGGTAGCCTGAAAGTTTCTTCACCATGGTGGGGAATTGACCTGTTTGTTGGTTCTGAAGTCTGCAGTAGAGGACAAAAGTGATGGGAAACCCCTGCTTGCTCTCCCACCAGCATTTCCTAAACACAGCTCCTTTCCCCTCAGGGACAGGGACCTGTTTGTTGCCAGATGGGAAGGGAGGTGTGTGACCTGATGGCCAGGAGCAGAGGACTCATGCTTCAGGCAACCTCCTGATGAATTCAACCAAAACACAAACAAGCAAAAAACCCCAAACAAAGAAAAACTAACAAAACCCCCCAAACAAACCAAAACAAAAAAAAATCCAGAAAAGGTGGTTACAACCCAGGGAGGAGACTATTCTAATGAAGCAAGTCTTGAACAGGAAAACACTCACACATTCTGGCCTTGCAGGTTACTTGGCATATATAGAATAAAACATCAGCTCCTGCTCTTAGGATTTGGGCTGAGAAACCACTGGGGCTAGAAACATTAGGAATAGCTTATAAAGACATAAATTAAAATGCAGATCAAGAAAAAGTAAACTTTTCCCATTCACCATGCTTCCTGACACTGGAGCCACCCTGCCACTGTCGTGGGATGGGGGCTGAGGGGGGTGTGCAGGGCACAGACAAGGCTGTGCATCCCTGCTTAGGCCTACAGTGGCTTTGTGTCACTGCCAGCTGCACTCCAGAGCTAATTATCCATATTTAGATCTGGGTGTCCTAGAGGACACTTCACCTTCTGTTTCTCCATGGCTGTTGTTTTCAGAGGGGGAAAGGGGGGGACAGCAAAGGAGGAAATTCACCTCAAAGGATCTTCTATGCTGTGGTTGAATATTTTAACAAAAGTGAACTTTCTGGCCTGTTTTCTGGGAGCCAGTGAGTGAATCACAATTAGCTGTGCTGCAGGCTACGAGGGCTGAGTCACCACGGACCAAAGGGAGTGATACATCAGGAGCAGAATCAGTGCTGGTCAGCCTTGAGTGCTGCAGCTGAGGAGCACCATTAAACAGCTGCCAAGGCCCATTGGCTGCCCGGGATGCTCTCCCATTTTGCTGCATTAGTTATGGTTTCTGACAACGACCTCTCTTGACTCAAGGGAATTTTTTTTTTTAGAGAAATTTCTCTATTTAAATTTTATGCATTGTGAGTCTATTCAGAATCTGTCAGGGGTTAGTTCTACATTTGACTAACTTGCTTTAAACAAAAATAGTGCTGGGAAATTAACCCCTTCTTTGCTACACCCCCATCTTGTGAGTAAGTGGTACCCAATGCTAGGAAAGGAATGAAGCTTTTCATGGGAGCTGTGATGCCAGGAGAAAGCAGTCCTCACTTTTCAGGGCTTACACCAGTGGCCCAAAAAGTAGTAAGAACTGTAAATAAAAAGGCTAATCAGTTGTTGGGAAAACTGAGGGTGCCTTAACCCACACCATGTTTAATTTGTTTAAAGAACAATCTTCCTACCCAGTGGTCAAGACTGGTGGAGAATCCAGAGGGAGAAGTATTTCCCAAACCAAAGGCTGGAACAGTTCAAAAACTAATTAGCAGTTGGTGTCAGTGTAGATGCACATGAATGTGCTTCCAAGCTTATTTCTGGTGTATGCTTCCCTGTTCCTGGAATTAGAGAGGTGTGTAACTGCGCTGGCTTTGTGGAGCCCATTAACTTCATCAAACTGCAGTTTTAGTCTTCCCAAGAATCTTCCACAGGTTTCTGCTATGCCACAGATATGAGAAGAAGAGTGCTGATTTCCTTAGGTTTTGCTTCAATAGCCTGGCAAGAAGTGATCTTGTCTTAATGCCTGACAGTTTTGGATCACCTGAGGACACAATAAAGAGGCCAAAAATCAGTGATGTTCACAGTCCATTTCTCTATTGGTTCAACAGTCAGTTAGGTTTTGTTTGCTCCTACATTTGACAGACTGTGAAATTACTGTGCCTCACTGTTTATAGGGCAAATAAAGAGCTCACTACTCTCTGGGTGTGTTGAAATACCTGTGTTATAAAAAATTTTCAAGAGCTTACCATGGAGATCTCTCAAGTAGTTTATGCATCTCATAATTGCACTTTTCCTTTCCTTTGGTTTTACAAGTGAACAGGAAACAGGAGCTTGTTTCTCGTGTCTCTGCTTCCTGTAAATGCCAGAGACACTGACAGTGTCATCCTGACTGGAAAAAAAAGCTGTAACTTACTTGTGGGTTTAAACATAATTTCTTTTTTAAAAAGAATCAAAACCATTTAAATCTTATTCAATTGTTGGGGTTTTTTTCCCCCCTGGATGCCCAGGCCTTTCTGCTTCAGTTAATTTCCACCAGAAGGCTGGAATAAGGAAAGCACTAACAGACCATCTCGAGAGAAAGCATCTGAAGGCCTTTACTGCCCTGTAGTCACATTGCAATAGTCACCAGGCTCTACATCCTCTTCCCCTGCCCTGGATTTGGCTACTTGTCTGCAAGGCCAGCCCTGATGTGCTGCAGGTGCCTTTGAACCCACCTCATCCCTATGGGCTTGTCTGATGCTCGTGGGACCCCTGGCTGACCCCCGTTAGCAGCATCCAGCCCACTGTGCCCTCCTTGCTTGGGCACACCAGGCTGCACCAGGCTGGGGGGGGCACTGCCTGCTGCCCTGCTGATGCCTGCAGCTGCCAGCACTCCTTAGCAGATCAGCCCACTGACAGACACATGGTAAGACTGTGTCATTATACTGAAAAAAGCTAATATTTTAAAAATCTTGCTCTGTGCATTAAATCCGTGTCTGTAAGGAGTGGTAAATAAGTATTTCATTGTTTGTTTTCTCCAGCTCACAAGTCAGTGCATGCAGGGGTAGCCAGCTTCAGCCTGCACAGCTTCTTGCTGTGTTCTGTGAAGTTTCCTCCGTGGCCACAAAGCCCAGTGTGCAGGCTGCTGTTTTAGGGAGCACAGGGAGCCCTGCCTGACTCCCGGCTCTGAACTGTGTGTGAGCAGCCCTGCAGACCACACGTGCTGCAGTACCACACTGTGCTCTTGGCCCAAGGCAGCATTTCAGTGCCTGCTGCTCCACTGGAGTCTCTGGTTCACTTCTGCTCCTCAAACCACTACCAGACCAGTTAGTGTAGATGTATTCAGGAGACTTCTGACCAAATATGCCAAGAAATGTATTGTGGTTATTGTCTGTGTTTGCTTATTGCTTGTACTTGTGTGGAGCATCCACTGTAACCAAGCTTGGCTTTAGCCCTTCACATTACTGAGTAGCAAGAAATTTCCACACCAAGGTAAGTGACATTCAGAGTTAGGCTCCTTCTGGATTGCTTTTCAAAGCTGATGGACTAATCTTGTAATCCAAACAAAAATCAAAGAGAAAATCCTCCTTCTGTAATTGCTTATCTGAAATACTCAGCCCAAACACTCTTCTATCAGCTTCAGCAAGGTTTTAAATAGTCTTCAAAGGTGTTTCAACTTCTTAGATCAAGGTGGGTTTGGTTTTGCGAATGAGATAAACTTGCAGCTACAGAAAAGTCAAAGACTTTGTTAAAGCAGGAAATAGTCCCTTTAGTTCCACATGCAAAGGCACCTTTGAATGTGGCTGCTGAATTGGGTTCATCAGAAGTAAAGGCTAATCTTCCCCTTGACATTTACAGAGTTGGTTGATTACTTTGCTTCTGAACCATCCATGTGGAACACTGCAGGTTTTTATAAAGTCTTTCCTGGGAATGCTTAATATTGAGGGTCTTCCGATTCCTAATTTAAGCTCTGCACATACAGAATTGAGATCTTACAAGGTAAAGCAAAGACATCTCAAACCTGGCAGGAAAAAATAAATATCACTGAGACAAAAACATTTTACCTGCAGTGCCCAGAATTCTCTTGACCATCATAAACCCATTTGCTGCCCTTAGCTGAAGGCTAATGTGCCAGGGGGGAAGGTGGAGGCCTGTGCAGCAGCTGCTGTTTATGCAGGGCTGTGTGTTGGCATTACTGCAGTCCTTCCACTGCACACAGAGATGGACCTCACCAGGGGGACTCACCGTGTATTGTCCACTTAAGAAAAGTATCTTAATTTCCTCTGTGGCAATTTATTGGAATTTTCTTTTTAATTGTTTTGGAAGTGTTCTGTTCCTATGAGAAGAGTACCCATGAAAAGAAAATAGTTACTAGTATATATAGTTAAATATATATGCATATTTATGTTTTCTGTTGAAATAACAGTACAAGCTACTAGACCCATGAATGGTCAGAGTCCCACTATTTAGACTCTAGACTGAGTAGGAAATGGTCACAGTCCCAGAGGGTTGACAGCACTGTGAAGACAGAAAAAAGGCTGATTTCTGTCCCTGTTTTAGGGAAATGGATGCAAAGCAGACATAAGGATTCCATTTTCTACATGGCACAGATCTTTATAGACCTTGAGAAGGGATCAAAATTTCAAATTGGTTCTTTCCTTTTAAAATTCTGGGCATGGATGTTGTACTGCAGGTACTAGATTAAAAGGTTTTCTTCAAAGCCAGGCCAATATATAATGTCAGCCAGGCTCTGTAGGGAAGCAAACAAGTAAACTCCCATCCTAGAGCTTACACTTCTCAAGTCTCTGCAGTGGAGCTGCAGCAACCCAGAAATGGGCATCTACAGTGGACTTTCTGGGTCACTGTGTCTGCCCTCTGCCACTGCCATCAATCCCTTCTAATCCCCTCTAGAAGCTTATCAGGTCTCATCTTAGAACTAAGTATGTCCCTACTGGCAAAGCTGTCACCATTTTCTCTTCCCTCCATTATGTCAGAGGAGGTGGTCAAAGGAAAATCTAGTTTTAAGCTTCAGTCTATCTGTGGTTTATTCATATTTATTCTTTGTCAGTGTTGCCCTTTAGCACGGATTCTTCTCCTTCCCTTATGTTTGCCCTCCTTCTTTCCCAGTCCCTGTGTTGAATTTCCTTGCAGCAAGGTCAGTTGTGGCTTTGCAGTGTTACATGAGCCTTATTCACACTCTCTTATCAGCCCACGTAATGCAAAGGTCCCCTCTGCACATCTGTGGCAGCTGGAATAGGTCTTTCCCCATGTCTAGAAATGGTGATTTGGGTGGCTTCTTATCCAGGCACTCCCTTCAGGATCTAAAGATCCAAGGTCAGTTCTCTTCTACATTTGAACAGTTATTTTACATAAACTAGAGACTGAACCACAAGGTATTCTGCCCTGGTTATATTTTCAGTTACTTTTAGAGACTATTTCATTCACTAGAAGAAATTAAATGTTAAAATGGAGCAGCACTAACCCATAGCACTGCCAAGGGGCTTGAGTGTTAGTCTAGAAAGTCATTCTCTCTCCTCCCCTGTGGCAGTGCTCCCATAACCGAGGAGAGCCTCATCTCTCCTCTCTGCAAGGTGTAAATCATGCCCCATCTGGGGAGCTTCCAGGTGGACATGTCCTCCTTTTCTCTGGAGCAGAATCAGGAACTGAGCTTGGTTCTTCCTATTCCAAGGAAAAGACAGCTGATGTATCAAATTAAAAAGCTTTTTCTAGATTTAATGACATCCAGAATAACTGCAGTTGAATGGTTGCACTGAGCAGCTCCAGAAGAGCCTGGACTGGTTTTTGTTTGCTATCACTTAGGCCTGATGCACTGGGAACAAAAAGAGGTGGGAAAAGAAGAGTCACCAGTGCTGCTTCCCTGGAAGTTTGCCCCCCTAGCAGCCACAGAGAAAGAGTGACCTTTTTCTCATTTGCAGGCTGGATGACCCCATTAAGCACAGAAAAATGGGTGTGAACAAAAATGGAACACACCTTCAGCATCCACAGAGTGGGACAGGGACAACACAACCATTTGTTGAGGGCTGGCAGCTGGTGGGACACAGAGGGATGGAGTCAGCTCCTGTGGCTCCTTATTCCACAGCCCTAGCACAGGAGGCTCAACTTACTGTTTCCACACAAATGAGTTCCACGATGACCAGCTAGAGATGCTCACTTTGATTGGGGAGCAAGCCAGAAGAGTTTGAAGTGCTAAGTTTTGCAAGTAACACATTCCCCACAAAGTTAGTACCAGAGAAGTAATAGCACAAGGTCAGTTAAACTTGTTATACGAATATTACGGCTGGTAATGATCTGAACTTTAAAAAATATCTGCTTCCCATTTCAGAAATGAGACAGCTCAATTCCTTCCTACGTTTCATTTGTTTTAAGGCAGAGAATGGAAATGGTATCAATTTTTCTGCCAGCATATTAAACCATGTTTTTATTAACAAGTAATTGCATTGAGTCTTGGAAAGCATTAGCAGCAGCAGCAGCAAATACTTCTGGAAAGCTGAAAAATGTATTTCAGAGTCCTTTGAATAAAATTGTAAACCTGCTCCAGCAGGATATTTCCCTTCTGTGTGCATAAGATGGGAGAATTTTATATGGGTTATGCAGCTGAGAGCCATTTTCAATCTCATTTCGAACTCAGGTAATCTATGAAGTGAATGCACATCTAGGTGAAAAGACACCCTGTACTCTTTTTTTAGATAAAACAAGTACAAAATACCTGAATGCTTGACAAATTCGAGTGCAACTCAGAGTGAAGTCCACACTTGAGCCATTTTCGTTTCAATTTTGGACTAGTATGGACCAGCAGGGAAGGAGGGCAGTTGATCTTCCCTGTGGTAGTTTTTCCAGGACTGTCTCCTCTGTGGATTTAGTTATAACCATACAAGGGTGTCAGTGGATTAGCAAAACAGTCATTGGTACGTGAGACTCGAAGGTGATGGGATTGAATGAAGAGATCATCCAGCTTGGCTGAGAGAACATTGAGAAGAGACTTTATTGCACTACCTAAGTGTGGTGAAAGGAGTGAGAATACCATGAGCCGATGATAACTCTGGGCTTGCAGAGGAGAGCAAAGCAAAACTTATGGCTGGAAGCTCATAAATTCAGATAAAATCCATTAGAAATGGGGGGTTTGAGTGAGTGACCAGGACAGTCTGCTGGGGGATGCCATGGATTGTGTAGCTCTGATGGAGGCTGCACCTCTGAATTGTGGTGCCTTTGTGAAGGACAAAACGCCCTGAGCTCAGAAAGGGGTGAGTGCAAGTGTTACAGCCTGAAAATAAACAGAGTATGGACTGGACATGAGAGAGTGCCTTGCAGCCTTGGACACTCAAAGGGTTACATCTCCAGTTTAATCCAGCACAGAGCTGCCTTTCCTGCAGCCATGAGTTCAGCGAGCTGTGGTGGCAAATGTGGTATTTTAAATATGCAGTGAGGGGATTCTGGTGGGGAGCAGATGCAGGGCAGGTCTTTGGAGAAGGTGTTAAAATAATGGACCCTGCTTGAGCACAGAGGTTGGACCAGATGATCTACTGTGGTCCCTTCCAACCTTACCTGTTCTGTCATTCTGTAATGGGTGGGGTTTCCAGGAGGCCCCTTTGGATTGCATGGCAGAATATCAAAAATATTCAGAAGACTTTCCAGGATGGGAGGGGGCAGAAAAAATAAAGGAGGTTGACTTAGAGTACTGGCATTGGTGAACAGTGCTGAAGTTCTGTCCAGCAAAACCTGAGGGGCATGGATAGGGATGAGACACAGGTGATGGTGTGCAAGGGCTCCCAGGGAGGCCCATACCTTCCAGATAAATTTACCAAATCCAGCAGCTTGGGAAAGCCCAAGTCATTTGGGGGCATCCTTTCAGGTGTAGGGTGCCCGTGAAGGGAATCTGAATGGCACAGAGATGTGAAACCTGTTCTCTTGCTGCTGCTGAGACTGCAGGCACTGGGCAGGCTCCTTTGTTTTGAAGCCTCGAGGTGGGGCAGACACCCAACCTACCTGTCCTTTTGTTTTTCTTTTCACAATCAAACTTCATGTAGTAATTCCTCTTTAAAGATCTAGAGACTGACAAAGTCCAAGGCCCTCTGAATCCTCGTGGCAAACCACTCACTGACCCTGCAGAAACCAGGATTTCATCCTTGCATTTTTTAAGAAAAGAACAGTGTCCCAAGACATTCAATAAGTTTTCAAGGCCAAGCTATCCCACGGAAACAGTTTCCTTCTTCATCTCCTTCACCATCCAAACATAAAATTTTCTTTTAAAAGCCTCTGCAGGCTGCTGCAGCAATTTTGTAATTTAAGGATAGGGGGAAGCTGAGGTTTTCTAGGGGAATAAAGTAGCAGTTTGATTAAAACATGGCAAACCTCCTCATATCTCTTAAAATATGTCTTTGGGGGAGTGTTTATATCATCTATTGGCATAGCTTGGACCTTGTGGGTCTGGCTGACCATCCTTAGGCTTCTTTAAATCATTCTGATAACACTAAAAATGTTGATATCATTGGAAGCCAGGGCTCAAACTCCAAGAGTTTTTTTCACCTTTTCTTGCAATGAAACACATTCATATTAAGACTAATGTAGGAAAGTAAGCAGGTGATGAAAATATGCCTTAATCCTGGAAATAGTGGTGGTGGAATTTAATTATCCTTCATCCACAGTCCAGCTGAATGTGTGGGGGTCATTGTGGGGGAACCTCAGTTTGATCACTCAGCCTGGATTTGGCAAGTGGGCGTGTCAGCAAAATCAGACTGTGGCATTTCAGGAATAAACTGGACTTTATATCCTTCCCATTCATGGTGCAACATGTGTTCCTTGGCCACCAAAGGCTGTGGGGAAATGTGTCAAGGACACAGAGTAAGGAGGTGAAAGGAAAAAAGATGCCACTTAAGGCGGACTGAGGGAATTTTCACATATTGAAAAAAGATGTCTGTTCTATGGAAAACAGGCTGTGAAGTATGTTCATTATTTTAGCCAACTTGAGGGAAGTGTGTTCTTGATAAGGAACAGCCTCTGATGGGAGGGAGGGAGGGAGACAGGCCCGTGCCAGGTAGTTATTAAGGCTGGTTTGGTTGGCAGCTGTAAAAGTAAATAGTGGGGCTGCTCTTGGTTAACAAGCACCAAATGGGGGGGTTGAACAAACTTGCAAATCATCAAACAAATGGAGAGTTCACTCAACATCAAAGTGTGGTTTGGTGTTTAATTTGTGCTTTTGAAAAAGGGGAAGAAAAAAAAAAGCGTGGACGAAATATTTCTGCAGGTCTCGTGCAGCCCCCATCAGACCTGCCTGGGAGCACTGGGGCCACAGAGAGCAGGGCTGCGTTTGACTCCTTCTTTTGGGGGTAGATCTGCAGTGACATCTGTCTCCTCAGACATCATTTCTCTACCCAGGTTCCACCTTTTGTGTAAAATCCTGTCATTCAGGGTGCTGGGGACATGTGTCTATGACTCAGGCAAAGGGCTGCAGCCACTGGATCATCCCAAACGTGTGCCTCATACCCAGCCTGCTTCCCTCAGAAGGCAATGTGAAGACTGCTGTCAGCCACCCTTCCTAATTACGGTATATTATTGGAAACATTATTGTCCCCTTGACATTACACAGGCGTCTTCCTGCTCCTTCACTCATACTGAAATCTGTCTGAGCTCTCAGCCTCTAGTCCAACCCAGAGACTAACAAGGGGACAAAATAGTAAAGATGATGTGTCACTTACAGAAAGACTGCTGAAAAAAGCTTGTTATAGATGCTCTGGTACTTCAGAGAAAACTAAATATTGGGGGTTTATGGCTTTTTGTAATGCAAATGTTCTGTACCAAAGCCTGTGGAACCTTGTGTTATTAATCACTCTGAGGATCCAAGTTTTTATTTTAAGGCTAGGTCTTTTAGATATTTGGAAAAAATCCCCATAAACATGTGATTTAAAGCAGGGGGGCAGAGTACCTGTATGCAACAAAGGGAAAAAAATCCTACAATTTAAAAAGAAAAAGAAAAGATGTATGATTTCCTCTCACTGATCACACCTGCACAGGAAGATGGCCGTCTGATTACTCTGTGCTTTGAGAGGACTCGATCAGCCTGGGCTGGCTTTTTTTATTATTATTATCTTTTTTTTTCTTCTTCTCTCCTGCCTCTTGCCCATAGCAGAGCTGTGGGAAATCATTTGACTAGAGATCCCAGCACTAGTAATAATCAAAGAACTATTCTGTTCTTATTTCAGAATCAAGTAAAAAAAATCATTGTTCTTTTTTTTTCCCTGTTGCCTGCTCTTAAAGTGGTTCATTCTGGCCACCTCTTGCATTCTGGTTCCTTTTGGGGTAGATGATGGTGTAGGTGGGGAGGGCAGGCAGCAGTTCCCCCTTTTGCACTCAGGGGATGCACACCAGGACAGCCTCACACCAGGTTAAGGCAGCAGCAGTGTTTTATCTGCCTCTCCCAGCAGCAGAATCCCTGTGGGAATATCCCAGGATTGCTCTACTGGGCTTGGTGGGATTGCTGCCCTCACCCTACCAGGGCCACTCTGTTTTGTCGTGGCTCCTGTTCCTCGGCCCACTCTTCTTGCCTGACTTCTGTCCACTCCTCATACCCAAAATCACACTGCTTAATGATTTTTAACTGAAATGTCACACCTCATTTAGGTTTTCCCTGCAAGATAATCTGAAGTGTTTGTGACTCTCTGTGCAAGCAAAAGCCAAATAGGAGAATGGACTCTGGGTCTCTGCTCATGTCATTGGCACGAGGTCCAGGAGATTCTGCTGAAATAATCCTGCCCCATCATTTCCTACAGGATAGATTTGAGGAAGGCAGTGGCAGCTGGTATTGTTTGCAAGGAGGTTGAAAAGCTATTTGTGCAAATTCTTGAAGCTAAATTTAGTCTGTGAGGGCTGGGTTTGAGGCCACTGCTTCCCAATCCCATTCCCATTTCTAGTTCCAGACTGTGTTTATTATCTTTCAGCACCTGCACAGCAGTCAGCCCTGGAGACTGAAGAGAATAATCATTGTGTTTTGATCCTCAGCTCCTTTTCAGAGCTAATAAATAAGTTAAGTCTGGTTTATGTCCCAGTTTGGAAGCCCACGCCATTCAAAGGTGCATTTCAGTGGTGCGGATAATTAGCAAACATTCCCCAGCATTATAATTTGCTGTTTGTTTTCTCTCTGAAGCAAATGGATATAAATTGTTTAAAAGGGCAAACCTGTTCAAGAGAAAAGCATCCAGGCACCAAACACCAGCTTCTAGCAATTAAGGAGATATTATTGACATCCCCAGGATTATTGTCATTTTTCGGCGCTGCAGCTGCCAGTGATTCCAGTGCTGTCGGTGCCCAGCACGCCCGGCCAGCAGGCTCTGGGCAGTGCTGGGAATTGCCCACTGCTCTGCTGAGACTCCTTCCTTTGGGGGTCTCGTTATCGCTGCTGGTATTTTCAAGTGAACCTTCTGCTCCCCAGAACACAGGGACAGAGCTACCCTTGTGAGAGACTGTCATGAATGTTTACACAGTTATCTGAGCTGAGGAAAAGACAACAAACCAGCTTCCAGTCTCACTTATAATTACCCAGTGGGAAGGAAATTAAAATGACAGCATTTAAGTTTTCACTCTCTCCTGGCGACATTTAGACATGGGGTCACCCTTGATAAAGGCCAAGTACCCAGCCAAGTACAAACCTCCTCAGCCCCTTTTGGTGCTGCAGTGCACTGTCAGTGGGCCAGCCAGCCCCTCTTCTCCCTCACACAGCTATGCCATGCATTTTATTAGTCCCCTGTCATTCTGCTCCAGACAGTAACATAACTGAATTTAAACAGACTAGACTAGAGTCTCCTATGGTCTAGTGAATATTTATGTCACTCAAGCATCAGGAGACCTCTGGAGGGCTTTGGAGTTTTGTAATTTTTTTTTTCTTTCTTTTTAAAAAAAAACCCAAAACCAAACCAAAACAACAAATGCCAATAACATTTTCTGCAGTAAATGATTCTAATAGAGCTGCACAGATATTTGTGTGGTCATATGCTTTTTGCGTGACACAAAGAAAGAGGATTAGTTTTACCTGGAAGGCAGAGTCATGAAGCTCCCCACAGGCATCTCAGGAAATGCTGATTCTTCCTGACTCGGGTGGATAAAAGATTATGACACAAATGGTTACTTTTAAAGGAAATATCTCCTCCTCAGAGGATAATTTTTTTAGCTGTAATGTAACACTAACAGATTAACAACCTGTTTCTTGCATTGGGAGATCTGTGTGTGTATCATATTATATGCTGCTCAGGGAACTGGGGAGGGAGAGCAGGGGATGAATGCTGTGGCTTTGACCTGTGGTGTGGAAAATCACCTAACTGGTGAAGTAGGGCTGGATTCTTGGCCCCATAAATGTGTGTGGTTACAGTTACAGCAGGAGAAATGTGGCTGCGTTTAGTTCACCTTGAGTTAGACTTTGATTTGAGCAATCATTTTATGGCAAATCATGGAAATGGTGGGAGGCTTGTTGTGAAATGGAGCTTCCCCTCCACAGGCAGTTCTGGTTGCCATCTGCAGTACCCAAAGGGGCTCCTTCCCATCCACAAAGGCTGAGTCTGCTCAGTGGCTGAGGTTGGCCCTGAGCATGGAGAATCAATCCCAGACTGCCTTCAGCCCAGAGACATTAAGAAGCCATGCCCTTGACCTCCTGCTAATTGTGGGACTTTCTAGAAAGTGCATAAGCTTGTAGGCAGGCACTGAGCTATAACAGGCTCCAAGGGGATGTTACAGTTCATCTTCCATCCAGCTCCTTGGAAGAACTAGCATTTAAAAAGTTCTTGTGCTTTTTTTCTCTTTTCTTGCCTTCTTTTTAATTTGACCACAATACCCACGGCTAGCTGGCCAAGACCAGGCATTGAGAACCACCTCCCTGTGGCTTTCTCACTCCACATTAAACTTCCATGGTATTTAGAATAAATGCTGCCTGCATTCTTCTGTTGAAATAAAAAGCAAAGTTCCTTAGTGAAGTAATTAGGATGTGGGTCACAGGTTGTTATATAGCAAGTCAGACATTATTTAACTTTGCAGAAATCCTGTGCTAGGCCTTTTATCAAGAAAGTCCATTTGTCTTTAAAAACCCTTAATCAATAAATCCTAATTAAAATCATATGTCAGATAACTAGTAGTCCTTAAGGTTTTGGTTTTATACCCGGGGGGTTCTAGCTTACTGATGACATAAGTGTATTTATTTACTGACTAGATCAATAACCTGCTCAATAATTGCTTTTTGCCAAGGTTACAGGCATTTGGCTGGAAATAATTAGAACTGTTTCTGATGATGGATTTTTTCAAACTTGCTGGAATACCTGAATGAACTCCTGCCTGGTTGCCGTGAGTCTCAGACAGAGCTGTGTTTAGTCCCATGTGCAGCACAGTCTTCTCAGCCCTCTCTAATAAAGAGATTTTGTTTAATTTTCTGTGGCTTGGCTTCCAAAACTTGCCACACTCCATGGGGCCACAGTACGTGCCCTAAAGCTGATATAAGAAGTGTACCACATTTGAAGCATTTCCAGGTTTAAAGTGGGTCATATTTGTCTGCAGTGCCAGTGGGAAATGTTGAGGTTTGGTGGTGGGAGCTTTGATGCCAGAAAATTTGAAGCTTCTGGGTGAGCTCTGGATGGGGTTATGTGACAATGCAGGATGTTAGTGGGGATAAAGATCTCCTTTTATTTACAATATTCCTTAACTGCCCTGTGTGGGTCTTAATAAGGGGTGCTTACACTTTCCCTGGAGTCAACAGACAGAAGATGGCCAAAGTATTTAAACAGCACTGCTTGCAAGCACCATATTCTTTCACCAGCAAGTCTCAGTGGGGGTGGCTGGTAGGTCCCTGCAGTGCCCTCGGGATGGAGCCAGCAGCAGCAGAGGGCTCAGGCCTCCAAGGAGTGACAGAATGGTTATGAGATGCAAAGAATCCAGGGAAAACGGAAAATCCAAAGAGCAGATAGTCTTGTTTTATGACAAAGACGTTTTAAGAAAGATTAGATGCTTCTCTGAACTGTAGTTCCAGAAACCTCTTCGGACCAGCAAAGTGACTAAGGGCACATTTGGTTGAACCTTAAACACATTAGTACTCCTGTATATTTTTGGGAGCTGACTAATGTGCACTGCATTTCTTTTCATGGATAAGTTTCCTTTGGTGTTAATTGCAGAGGGCTCTGTCCCTCAGTGAGGCTCACACTGAGGCCTCCCCTTGTCCTTGGAACGCCGTGGCTCAGCGAGGTCCCCTTTCTCTGCGGCGATGGCTGCGAGTGGATCTGCAGCAGGCAGAGGTTGCTGTGCTGGTTCACGCCTTCGCCGTGTTCACAGCTCAGTAATAAATACGTCTGACTTCTGCATCCAAGTCTTTTCCCAGGGCATCTGTTTGTCTTCGTGCACAGAAGCCAGCCATACATATTTATTACTGAGATGGAACAATAATTAGGAAATGTTTCATTTGAATTATGCTCCTTGCACTGTTCCTTGGTGTTGTGCTCAAATATATCGGGGAGTAAACACAATTTGATTGCAGTGACAAAGAAAGGGAAGAAATATCTCTTTTTGGTAGGAATAGAGTCTCAAAACTGATCACAGTGGTAGCTTTAATCATGCTCTTTCTTCATCCCTTGTCCCATAGGTTAATATTCAAGTCATTGATGCAATATCCCAGAAATAACATTCCAGTCTATTCCCAGATGACATCCTCAGCTGTGTGTTTGGAGCCACTTCCACATAAATTACAGGGAAAGCTTATAGGAGCATAAAGTATTTTCAGTAAAACCTAAACCCTTTGACTTTTAAGCTTGCTCATGACAAACATCCCAACTAGCTAAAAACTAGAGCACATCCTCAGAGAGCAGAATCTTTCAGTCTTCATAATCATTTAAAAAGAGAAAGATGCCACAGATGGGATGGTTAGAAATGAGCAGCCTCCTGAATGTGAGTGTATCATGGCATCCAAGTGATTTTCTCAGATTTAATCCTGCCTTTTCAGGAGTCCCTAATTAAAACTGGAGAGTAAACATAGATTTTATGGTTAAAATGTATCAATATATGTATTCACACATACATTTATTCATGCATTTATATAAAGGAATTAACATAAAAATGTGTTTTCCACTGGAACTTTAATACCCCCAACAGGAAAAGCCAGGAGGTTCTTGAATCATCTTTCCCTGACAATATCATAAACCTAGAGAACTACTTCGACTAAGTGCTTGCTTTTTATGTGACTAAATTTAGGTAGGATGATTCACTCCTAAGAGCCAGATTTGCATAACGAGACAATGGCATTTAAGCACCTAAATGCCTAGAGCAGATTTCCCATCTTCCTTACATCCCAAAGCTGTCACTGATCTCTGTGCAACATGAGTTCTAGGAAATCAAATTCCATTTGTGGATATAAAGCGTGTTGCAAAGACATGGCCCCAAAGTTTAGTTGAAATCCCAAGAACAGCCATGGATTGTATTCCAGGTCTGAAAATGGGCAGTAGCATGAGCTTAGGGAGAAAGTGTAAGGAAGCAGGGGAAATGGTAGGGTGCTTCCCCTGGCATGGCCCCCCAGCTCAGGGATTCTCTGTGCTCAGGGCTGCACTTTGTGTTCAGTCCCTGCTGCTGAGCAGGCCTTTTGAGCCCGTTTGTGAACCCTTCTCATTCTGAACCCACGTGCACTGTTGGTCTCTAACACACTGCCATGATGATTCCCACAGTCTGGTTAATAACTGCCCTCCTCAATATAAGAACCTCATAAGGGAGATAAGCGATGGGGACGTAGTTAACACAGCTGCTGGGATTAGGGGGCCACAAAAGCATACTAGGGGACCTTACTCAGGGCCACCCTACAACATAGAGGCCAAAAGCAATGCAAATCATTTTTCATGAAGTAAAGGAAAGTAGAAATTGAACTCTGTGCTTTGAGCATGTGGCTGGAGTTGGGAGAGACAGTCTTTCTTTCAGTGATTTAATTGAGTTAAAAATAAATATTTCCTTTGAAGTGTTGCTTAGCATGTCTCAAGTTACAAGATTATTTCCTGAAAGCTAATGCAGTCAAACTGTGCATCCAAAGCCTGATGCTCCTTCCTTTCAAAGACTCTCAGGCATCCCCAAGGGAGCATGCCTAGGAAAAGTAACATTTTCTCCAGTTAACCAGAAAATAGAAAACCAAGGACAGCCTTTCCAAAACAAGCATCAATTTCACAGGATGACAACTTATGTGTTTGGAAGGCATTGCTTTTTATGTGTCTGTAGGACTGACAAAGTCAAGCTAATAAATAACCATAAATCAGCTTACAAATGGTTTTTCATCTTTGCATTCTCTGTAACTGTGCTTGGCGTGGTGGCAAACAACCGAGCTTTGATATAACTGTGAGACCCTGGGCTTTTCAGCTCTCCAGGGACAGCAAGTGTGCAGGCACTCTTGTTCTTGAAGTCTCCAGGTTTAATTCTTGGGTTCAAACAGTCTCTCTGGCAAAACTTTTCAGAAACCATGTCCTTCCCCTCCTCAGGCATTACTCTGTCTTCGGATCATGGTGTTCACAGATTCACTGGTCTGGAGAAAACAGGCCACGGGCTGAGCAGAAATTACTGGAAGCTGTTCCCTCTGTGTTTTAAACAATGCAGGCTCTATAAGCGAATCCTTGTCTCTGTTTCCTCCTTATTCAGATTCATCCAGAGCTCATGCTTATCCTCTAAGCACATGAGACGTGTCCTCTCTGCTCCAGTCCCTTCCTGTGCCATTTTGGGCTTGGGTTCAGGTTTCCACAATAGGAGCAGACCCTTTTGTGAAGACAGTGTGTCCGCTCTGTCAAAAATTGCTCTCACTTTTCCCTCTCAGACTGGCAATTACATTTTCTGTCAGGAGATTAGCTGCTCTCTTGCCCACCTGAGATTTGCTCTGGGCACAAGCCAGCTCTTTGAATAGAAATGTTTCCTTCTGACTACAAGCTTATCAGGGCTGTACAGCCCTCCACAGTGAGCCCTGGGTGAAGGAGGGGAGTCTCTCCTGGAGCTTCCAGGCATCTCTGGCCACACGGGTCTCCAAAGGTTCTGATGGAGATGTGGAGCAGATTTTGTTCTCATGGATGGCCATGCACAGGGCAAAGTGCAGCGCAGAGCAGTGTAGTGGATGGAGAACAAAGCATACATGTGGATAAATGTGCAGTCATTGTTCACACTTCCATTGGCAATCATCTCTTAAAAAAGAGCCTCTGTTTCACAGCAGCAATTTTCTGTGATAACATTGCCAAGCATGTTTGTGCCGATTCATTTTTCAGCACAGCCCTGCACCATCCCGTTGGGTGGACAGGGACAGCTCCTGGGAGCTCACACAGCATGACCAGGCTGGGCTGGAGTGATGGTGGGGGGAGAATGGCAAAAGGGAGCATGCAACATGTATAACAACAAATGAATTCACGTGCTGCCAGAAAGCAAAATTTGAAGCACTTTTGCTGAGCGGGTGTAAGAAACCATATGGTACTTGTTGCTTTAGAAGTTCAGATAAAGAATGTTATAAACACCCAACTTCTTGTAATTATGGTCCAAGATCGGTTTCTTTGACAGAGAAGTTGGATTTTCCCCTGCAGTCTGTTCTTATTACCCAACTGGATCCTTTCCCAAGAAACACGTAAATGCGAGGACTAAAACTGTACCTGCCACAGAATAGGTGTTGTCCCAGTGAATTATCACTTATGGACACTGGAAAGATCTGAATAAACCTGAAGTCATCTCAGAAATAATAAGAGATATGCAGCCTGTGTCCTTAGTAACCTACTGTAGTGAGCTCAGCTACTGCTTCTTAATACTGAATATTCATGAAGTCATTAAATGAATAATTGGGATACATTTACACTTTATTACTGTTATGGGATAGCCTAGGCACCTTAATAAGATGCTGATGATTCATTTTGGCATGACAGGAAGAGGGAGCAGAGGGAATTTGTCAGTATGACTTGCTAATGCAAAAATAATTGTTCCATTTTCCAACTTTAATGTCAAGAAAGACACTGATGTTTAAGAGTGAATCTGCCTAATAGTCCCTTTCGCTGGGTATTAGAGGTTTGTACAGAGCCAGTGCTCTGGAGGTTGCTCTTTCTATTTCTGCAGTAAATGAAGAACTGGGGCAGAAGAGGTAGAAATACACCCCCCAAAAAAAGTTCAGAAATGAGTCCTGTACATTGCAGATCAATTCTGATGCACTTGATAAATGAGGAGGATTAGATAAGTAATCTGATTAGAATGTAATAGCAGTAGAAGGAGCTTTCCATTACACCGAGACCTTGACTCTCAAAGTATAATGAAGGGTTTTGGGCAGTTTAATTATATTTGAGCTATACAAATATTTACCATGGCTAGATATTGAAAAGTTACATTCCTCTACTGTAAGTCAGCTCCATGAATATAACTTCTGTAAAGATATAAAAAGATCTATAAAGGCAGTGGGTGTGAAAATTTAAAGTAGAATTAGGTTCCAAACCTGCAGTGACTCAAACCAGTGTGCTTATTTTTGTGATTTTCAGCCATGGTCACCTTCAGTGTGGTGTCCTTCCCTTCACTGCCACCACTGTCCCTGTTGCCCTGAGGGGTGCAGGGAGTGAAGCTGGGGCTGACCTGCCCTCCAGACCTGCCTGTGTCTCATGCCATGAGGTGACACTGTGTCTTGACTGTGGAGGGAAGATGCCACTGGAAGCAGATGGCCTTGTCAGGGTGGGTGTGTGAGAGGAGCTTCCCCAGGATCTGGTGCTTGGCAGGAAGGGGTGCCCGTGGCAGACACAACACGCAGATAAAGGCAGACTGGAGCCTTCAGGCAGCTCATGTACAAGCTTCCAGACCGTGTACTCTGCATCTGGCAGGCAGCTCCCATTGTATGTCTTTGATAAATAGTGCTTATTAAGGAGTTCGAAATTTCTCCTTCCCCAGAGAAACTGTTTCATACATTTTTCAATCTTTAAGCGAAATGAAAAAGTTTAATGAAAAAGCCCCCATTCAGCCTCCTGTGCTGAGCTTCCAGTCAAGGTTTTCCTGAGGTATATAAATCCTTAATTTGCTGTAGGTAATGTCTACCAGATGATGGTACCGGGAGCACAAGTGGAAATTGAAGAACACCAGACTTGAAACAGGTGTTATTAGGTACTTTTTCAAGAAGAGAAACATTGGTGTGTTGACTTAAGGCAAGAGAAGCCAGCTGAGGTCAGGGAGAAAGGCTTTGGCCCTGCCTTTGGAGCTGGTCGGGGTGTCTGGGATTGGGTGTGGGGCTCCCCTTCCCTGCGGTGTGGTAAAACAGCCCCCTGAGGATGTTGTGCTGGATCACATCTGCAGAGCAATGTCACCCTGCAGAAAGGGGCACACGGCCAGCCTTGGTCCCCAGGGTGACAGGGACACCTGGTCACCAAAGCAGTGTGTGAATTTCCTGTGTGAAGATTTTCAGGGATACAGGATTTGGTTTGTACACTGGATTTGTCTAGCTAAAGTTGCTGCAGGTTGTTTTCTTCTTCCCTTCTGCACTGTTGATGGTGCTCCTGTGTGAAACAGCATTGTTGGCGTATCATATAAATCCAGGATTTCTGAAGGAGTTTTTAGTCTCTGTGCTTTTGGAGAGAGGATCTTTACAGCTTCTCTCGAATGTGGAAAAATAGCCTAGAATGTGAAATGTTTTAGCGAATGATTGAAAAAGCAGGAAAGACGATAAGAAAATAATAGTAATATTAATAAAAGCCTTCTTGTCATACAGTGAGACTCATCAACAGCACTTATATGGCTTTGCACCAGAATTTATCACATCATTGCTCTTTCTTAGACGATGAAATGGAGGCTTACAAAAAAGGCAATTTTCCAAGTCCAAATAATGAATCCGTGGATGAACAGGGGATAGAGTGTGGGTCTTCATTCTGGGAGGCCTCTGGCCAGAGCCAGGGTTGGAAATTAGCACCTTAGCAATTAGAACACCTGATTTTTTTTCTTATTGGTTTAGGGAAGGGGCTAATTATTTTCAGATTAATTTTTCATTATTCTTTTTTCTTTATGATATTGACATTTCTAAACCGGACCAAGCAAAATATTCATTATTAAATATTTAACCTGAAACAAAACATCAGGTTTACTTTGTGTGGGCACTTACTGAAACAGCATATTGAAATGAAAACTGGAACTTCCAAATTGCTTTGAAAATATGTTCCAGCTTTTAGGAAAGTCATAGATTTTGAGTCTGGCTTCCTGGAGAGGAGCAACATCTTGGGAAACGGCTGATTATATGTGTGCCCCCTGTACATGAACCTCTCCTCAGTCACTTTGGAACTGTGTGTCTCTCAGTTGAGAAAATTTTGAGTGCCCTGCCTCCAGGATATCAGTGGAGTGGGGAAATATGTTACTTCTTTTTCCATTTGGCAAAATAATGGCCAGTTCTGGATCCAGTGCCTGATTGTTCCAACACCCTCCTTCTACTGCAGCTGAAATTAATCTTAAGGCAATCTCTCCTGTTTCCAAATGAAAAGAAAATCTTCATATTCTGCAAAATGCAACTATTGATCTGGCTCTAAGCAGAGAAATCCTTTTGAAATGAATTTCCAATAAAGCAATAAAACTTACTGCTTTAATAAGTTTACAGTGCAAAACTTATTTGATGATGCAATAAAATATCATCTCAATCAGGGAGCATATTTGAGGGTACTTGTTAAATGAGGCAGTTTCCTCCTTGCAGAGACTCCAGTGCCAAGCTCAGATTGAAGCTTGTTCAAAAAATAGAGTTTTGGTGCAAGGTTATCCTTGTGACAAGTTTCCAGCAGGGACTGTAGGAGCAATTATTCTTTCTGAGCTGTCACTGTTTTCTACTGTAGCTCCTTACAATGGCAGAAAGCTTCAGTACTGGGAAAATTAGTGGATGGGCTGAGACTGAATGTAGTTTTACAATGTATATTAGTAACTTTGAAGTGATTTTTCTGAAAAAATTAGGTTTGTCAACAATATAGTTACATGTTAAAAAGAAATGTCTTTGTATTATAAAACTTATTACCATCATCTGGATTTTTAAAATAAAATATTCATAAAGCCAGATCTGAATTTCAAAAAGAAAAATAGCCTTTAAATTCTGAAGTAATATATTCTTCCATCTCATTAAAAAGCAGAAATCTATCTTGGATCTTATATGCTCTTCCTCATTACAAGACTATTTATATAACACTCAGATAGACATCAGCTCTTCTTGGGCTTTCAGCCCTTGAAAATCTTACAGAATACTTTCCTCCCTGTTTTAGCCTATATATCTAATTTTTCATTATTTATAACACACAACAGCTCGACTCTCAAGGTCACACTCCAAAGAAAGTTTTGCTATATCTCAGAATTCCAGTCAGCTGAAAGAAAAAACACCACAGAAAATACAGTGGAGGCAATCAAGAGCATAATATGGGTTTGGTAAATGCTTTTCAAGGGTGGAGAGTTACTGAGGAGCTTTTTAGCTAACACTTTACTTTAATGGTACATTTAACTAATGCCAAATTGCAATGGGCTCCAGTGAAAGTCCATGTGATGTGCATGTAACTACCCAAGAAATTCATTCTGACAGCTCTTTTTTTTTGCCAAAATACCCTAAGACAAAAGGAGACCTTGGAACTCTCCCTGCTTTGTATTCTGAGTCTCGCCTTCCCGAGGTGCGTGCCCAGGCATTAATCCCAGGAAAGGTTTCATATCAGAGCATTATTCCAGGAGAGCAGAACTAAGCTCATGGTGAGCGAGGCAGGCAGGACTTACCCTGCAGTCACACATTTACCACAGTGCACCAGATTTAACCCTGTTGGCACTCTGGATCTGCAGGCAGTGGCACAAGGTGGAGGGGACAGAGGCTGGGAAGTCCAGTGTGTGGGAAGGGCTGGCTTTGTAGAACAGCTCTACTCTTCCCACACGCACTCCATATTCTCTTAAAGGCAGAATTAAATAGAAAAAAGGACTGTGTAACATTCTGTGGAGATTTGGACATTTGTATCAGAGATGTAAACTGGCTTGGACGTGAATTAGGTTTGTTCTTGTACATGCAAAGGGTTTGTTCAGGTAGGATGGAACTGCGGTGTCTCAGAACGTAATCACACCTACAGCTGCTGCTTGGCCTGCTCAGTGCAGAGGGTGCTGCAGTTTCCCTGGAACATCCTCCAGCCTTGATGTGTTGATGGTAAACCAGAGCACAGCACACCAGAGACAGGCCCTGGTGTCTCAGAGCCCCCCTTCTGCCCCACTGCTGCCCCGGCACTGCTGGACACTGAGCAGGTCTGGCACTGTTCACACAGCCAAGTCAAACAGGCACTGATGGTCCAAGTGCTGCCCCAACACAAAGCATAAAGAAAACAATGCTATAGGAAAGGTCAGGATCCCACCTGTGTTCAGCTCTCTCCAAAGAACAGATGAGTTAGACGTGGGACATTTTTCCAGGCTCTCCAAGTGGCTAAAGGTGCATGTCACTGTATGCCCAGCGATGATACTGGTAGCAATTTGCCAGAAGAAAAGTCATCCTAATTCCTAGTCATTAAAGATTGGTTGAAACCTTTGGCATGGCCCATGGTATAATCTCTGAAACAAATAATTAGGTAACTAACTAACTGAGTTAGTGCAATTGAATGTTGTTCTCATCCCTGCAAATGCCCAATTCCTCTCTTTCTGTAAAGATTTTATGCTATCATAAAAACGTGTTGTAGACTGCTGGCAAAAATTCTAAATATTCAAAATTCCCTGATTATTTATGGCTTAGAACACTGCATGATTTATTTCACCTGTTATCCGCTGAAAGGCTTCATCACTTATTTGTCACTTTACTTTCCAGTCTGAGAAGGACGTGGGAACAGAACCATGTAAAGAAAGATGCCCTTCCTCGTCTTAGAGGATTCACTGGCCTGGGCTGTGTCTGCAGAGCTGAGCCAGAATCTTCCCTTGCTAAAGGTAGGCCTGCAGCATTTCTCATGACTTCCATCATGGGTACCCCGTGGAAATTCTATGAGAATTTGGCCACTGAATCCAAGTGCTTCCCATCTATCCTTTCTCATAATGTTATTATTCTAATACGAGGGGTATATTGCAGTTCAGCACCCTCTCCTTAGAAAGAGTGCCAAAGAGTTGGACAGCATAGTTATGCACTACTGCTGCCCATAATTCACCCGTGTCCTGCCAAACACCTGCCAATAAGATTGCTTTGGATTTAAATTTGGAACAGATCCTTTCCTTCTGCTACTCATCAGTAATAACCCATGTTTAGGGGAAAGAAACCAAATACATCTTAGGTGAGAAAAACAAAGCATATGGTGCTAGGACAACTTTATAAGGGCATCAGGCTCAGTGACTCTTCAACAATTTGTTCCTCCACCCCAGAGTCTGTTTTCAGAGTAGTACATGTGTATCTCAAATGTATGAGACCTCTAATGAGGTCCTCCCAAAGTCTGTAGTTCCCATGATGTGTGTTGTATATGTTTGCTCTAGTCAGGAGTGTCCCAGTTTTGTATCTCACTATGGAATGTATAGTTCTCATTACCTGAGATTCTTTGCAATTTTGTTAGTTTATTTTTTTTCTAGAAACATCACTTTTTTGCCATAGGCTAAATCCTGACATTACTGAGCATCCTTTAGGTTTGCAACAGCCAAGTCTTATCTATCTTCCTTTAAAACAGACGTTAAAGCGTCCTTCAGGTTCATCCTTGCTGTGTGTACAAGTCCTGCTGACCAGGTGGCTCCTGATCTCACCATGAGAACAGTTTCTTGATAGCCTTCCTTTTCCCTGTGCTGTGACATTAAGCACTAAAGCCAGCTGCTGGCCATGCCAGGATTTAGAGCTCCAGCTGGTAAATGCCTGCTAAGAGCAGTTAAAGCACAGGCTGGGTGGGTGATCTCTGCAGGATTATTGTTAGCTCTCCTTACCACAGGTATCAGAGGTACTGCCTTCTGGCAAGTCAGGAAGTTGGATTCAATACGTGTCCAGCTGTGATTTTAACTGGACACTTCTGCAAACAAGGGAGCAGCGAGACACAGCCATGAGCGCGTGTATGCAGTGTCTCTGGTGATGCACCTACCACAAGACCAGCCTTCTCCCCTTTACAGGCAGAGTTCTTCACCAGACATTGGCTGTCCACTTTGAGCTGATGCTGGTTGAGGCCTAATGCAACTTGGAAGGGAAAATAAATGGAAGGATGAGACCTTAGTTGAAATAACATTTTAAAAAGGAAGAGAGAGTCTCAGTGATTTGTAATGAGAATTGTGACAGGGAAGAAGAGAGGTCACCCTGAAAAATTTAAGGAGTCTTAAGCAGGATTTAATTTGTACAAAAGGATCTGCAGTGCACCTTGAGGCACCAGAGCTATAAATCATGCCTTTCCAGGGCTCATTTATCACCACAGTTCGCCCCAGGATGCGGGAAAGGAGGTAGAAGCGTTCCAGCTGTTTCATGCAGCAAAGTGTCATTGATAAACGCAAGTCTCCAAAGTAAACAATAAAATATCAATTATAAGAGGGACGTTTGCAAGGAGGCTGCATAGAATTAGGTTTCCTGTGCCTTGCAGAGTTGTCTAGATAGTGTCTCCTTCCTCACTAGTGACACTGATTCCTCCGTGCGTGGAGCAGTTCTTGCAGCTGAAAGCAGGTGACCCAGACTTCACACCCACTCCCTTATCAGAAGCAGGTGGGCAGGGAGTCAGCAAGGCTGGAGGAAGGAACTGGTCATGCTGTCCTTCTGTCCTTGCCACGCTCCTGGCAGCACAGCTGGGGCCAGGACTGACACTCAGAGTCCTTTGCCATGGCAGAGGGCTCTCTCTTTTGAAGTCTAACATTTTTTCAGCAACTCTGCACCCCCTTTCCAGGGAGGGAATGATAATGAAATTAATTCAAGATACGTACACCCCAATAAAGCCACTGATAAGCAAAGTACCTTCTGGGCAGTCTGGTGAGGCAGTGCTGGTTTTGCTGCCCTTGCAGGTGCCGGCTGAGGCAGAACACTCCCAGCTGCATGGGGAGCTGGACTCGCCCCACTTGGGTGGGCTCAGGGGGCTCCCCAGGGCTGGACGATCTGGGGGTGATGGTGCTGCCAGACGTGCCATGAACATCCTTCTGCCCCCGACTGTGGTGTGTGACAGTCATTAACCATGCACAGAGCTGCTGCTGACTGTAGCCATGGAGAGAGCAAAGGGGCATTCTGAGTTCACTTTGTGGCAGGCAGTAGTTAACACAGTGGAGCGGGACACCTTGCTGTATTAATTTTGTATAGGAATGTAGCTGCATAATGAATATCAGATTTTAATAACAGCTGGTATGACTAAATCACAGCATAATGCCTTCAAGTTCCACATGTAAATACACTTGTACAGCACCCAGCACAATCAACTCCCACGTTTTATATCTCAACAATACTAATCATCTGAGAGTGTATTTTCAGTCAGGATAGTTTGTGACATTTTCTTCAGCAAAGGCTTTTCATGTTTATCCAACGTGCAAATATCCAATGTGTTAGTTGCCATTGCATGGTAAAACTGTTGTAAACTCCCTGCAACTGTTTTAGTTTGTTAACAGTAAGTTAACATGCTGGGTAAGAGAATCTGGACAGTGAGGTGGAGAGGTGTAATGGGTGTCAGAGTGCTGTACCTGTAGAAGTGAGGGTGTTCCCAGTGTGTGGAGCCTGGAGGGCTGTGCCAGGCAGAGTCCTGCAGTGGAGTAACTCCCAGAATCAGGGCTGTGTGTGGGGAAAGGGCTCATCCTGAACAGCCAGTGCCAGTTTGGGAACAGTGCATGGCACTGCATGGAGCCTCCCTGGTGCCCAGCTCCCAGGTGTCTGTGGGTCAAGTGCACCTCAGCCTTTCCATACAAACCAGGACAAGGGCTCTCCCCTGGCCACTGCAGGGGCTTGACTGCATACTCACCAACCACTGAGATGGATTAAGGATTCCTGTGGGTTTTGCTGTGGGGTGGTGTATCCTGAGCTCATTCTCTCCCCAGATCCACGCCTGCATGGGGAATCACTGTTCTAGACCCATGCACTTGAAGAGAAAGGGGGACTGGGACAGGGCCACCTTCCCTTCCTGAACCTTCACCTAAAGCCAGCCTATTTGACACCACCCCGTGTCAAACATGCAAAGACATCCTGTCCCTGATGATTTGAAGAAATCTGTAAATAAGATTCAGCCCTGCAAATCATCAGTGACCCACCCCCAGAGGGCTCACGCTGCCTGCTTAGGAGGCAATAATGCCCCTAGCCAAGAGGACCAGTTTTTGGAGGCATCCCCTCTGAAGGGCTTTGCCTCTGCTGCTCCTCTGCTCCAAGTGATGCCAACCCAATGTAATACCACGGCAGCAGTTCTCTGAATTGCTGCTGCTGCAACACAGCAGACTGTAAATCCCAGGAAATATCCAAAGTCAAAGTCAGTTTAGTAGCAAAAGAACAAGTTATTTATCATCAATAGATAATAAGAATCCAATAGACTTCCCTTAGTATCTATTTTCTCTGGGGGAATGCAGGACACAAATTATGGATGATTCCTTAATTGAAAAGATTTATGATAAAAAAAATTGTAATACTTTTTCTTTAATTGCTTGCAAAAATTCATGAATATTTTTAAGGAGTGTAATTTTTCAAACTGCTTTTGGACATTATTTTTATTAGGTATTATTGTATTGTAGGACTATTTACATTTTGCTAGCAGTCTAGTTACTGCATTATGAGTTAAGCTCGTTAGCCCAAGTGACTGAAGGCAGACTTGTGTGCTGCAGGAAGCTCCTCTGTGTCTGTGTGCTGCAGTCCAGCTTGTCTTGGATGCCTTCTGCTGGCCAAATTTTCAAGACACCAATTGCCTTTTGGCAGTACTGAAAACCGTAGGAAAATAGCAGGAATTAATGGTAGTTTTGTGTTTTAAATTTTCCCTGTGAGATGGGTAGCAAAGTGGCGTTTGAGTCTGTTTTTCTGTGCTGTTCAGATAAATGTCTTGGAGAAGGGTGGCATTCCCTCTCTGTAGAGGAAAGGGGAAGCTGCAGGTGATCCCTCGGGCAGGAGGTGGGTAATGCTGTGCTCCCAGGTGCTCTGTGCACGGTGCTGCTTCAGCCCCTGCAGTGCCACCCACACAGTCCCTGTGGCCGTGGGGCCGTGCTCAGGTTCACATTCAGGGCGTCAAGTTTGGGCCACTCTGCGGCACCTCACTGCAGAATCTTGGCTGTTCCTGAGCTCCTGGCACCCAGTTTGTCTGCCAAGGAGCCTCAGTCTTGACAGAGCAGCTTTTCACCTGGCACAGAGGAGCTGGAATGCTCCCCCTTCAGCTCAGTAAAACCCTGGCCCTCTGGTTATATCACTTCATTAAAAACAACTGCTGCACTTTAAACTGATCAAGGAGGAAACATTTTTCAAGCCTTCTAAACCTGAGGGCAAGTGCAGTTGTTGGTGTTTTATTAATTTATAAATTATATTGTGAAAATTCCTTCTTCTCTGCAGCAGCCATCAGCCCTTCTAGAAAGCACAAGATGCATAACCAGGCTGTGTACCTAATCTGAGTAAACAATAAGAATTCAGTAATCTGAAACAGTGGACTCCGGCAGGTTTCTGTAATTCCAGGGGAATCGGCCTGGTTAAAAGTGGCTCGTGCACAGGAGCTGAGTGCTGTAATGACTTTGATTTCTTTCAGCAAGACAGAAAGGTCTCCAGGCTCAGGGCTCCCGTGGGCAGGCACGGATGGAGCAGGGGCAGGCAGAGGCTGGGGCTGCACTGGCTTCTCTCAAACCCAGGTGGGCTCACAGCTCCTCACACCTGCACAGCTTCACCTCCCCTGTTTAGATCAGGGTTGCTGATCACACTCTTACCTTACAGACTCTGCATATGTGTTACTTGAACTTACTACCTGATGAAATTAGGGGTGTTTTCCTTTCTGTTTTGCACCAATTTTTTTTTTTCTTTTAAGGAACATTGATTCCAACAGATACTCGTGAGGAATCAATTATCTAGTGCATCACGGAATTGGCTTTTCCCCCGTTGTTCCTCAGGCTCTCATTTAGTTTACAGTTGGACAGTCCTAGTTAGTAGGCCAGGTTCAGCCCTGCTGTGAACCTTAAGGCAAGATCATAAATACCAATTCTTCTATGTCTCTGCCCCCAA
>JAWWMO010000011.1:22888287-22919808 GCA_035047845.1 Dendrocincla fuliginosa
GGGCGTTAGCTCCGGGCTGTTTGGAAGGAATTCCACCTTGAAAGGAGTTTCCACCTTAGGTTTGAAACTCTGACAGTAGGCCAGGTTCAGCCCTGCTGTGAACCTTAAGGCAAGATCATAAATACCAATTCTTCTATGTCTCTGCCCCCAAATCACTTCTGCTTGAGTTGCAGGGTCTCAGCAGCTCACAGAATTTGGCTGGGAGGTTATATGGGCTATTAATCAGTCTGGAATTGTAGATGAGATATTAAAAGTAATTGCTTTCCAACTTACTCTGAATTGTGGTTTAGGAGACAAAATGGGAAACAAACCACCCCAACTTTCCCCTGCTCTCCTCATTAACAGTGTGTTCAGTATTGCCTCCAAACCCAACCTGAGCCTTCGTGCTCCCATCCTCAGTGCCCAGCAGACACCTGAACATGTAACAGGCAGGAATGAGAGACAGGGTTATGGCAGCTTTCTTTACTTGCTTATGAAACAGAGCTGTGCTAATTTATGCAGCAAGGTGGAAACCCTTGTGAAGCGGGGACAGTTGTGGCTGATGAAGAGGCTCTGTGAGTTTCTCCTTTTTTCCCAGCCGGCTTCCCCTGTGCTGGGGCTTCCCAGACTGTGGTTCTCATCTGTCCTTCACAAAGGGCTCACACTGTCTTTGCTCCTGCACAGGATTGGATTTGAGCCTGGGTGAACCCTAATCACTACTCACTGCTTCAGATCTGGGGTTTTTCTGACTGGACTGAAAGCTGTGCTGAGCTGGGCACTGTTGGTTTTCTCTGCCTCAGCAAACTCTCCCCAAATGTTTCCTGCCTTGCCAATGAGCCCTAATCTTCCAACAGCAAAACACCAAAACATCCTTATCCCATCAAGTTAGCCAACCTCCTGCAGGTCCTGCTGCCCTGCTACAGTCTGTTATCTTCATTGTCTCCCTCTTCCCATCACTCTCAGAGTGTAAGTTATTGATTATTCTGCCAGGGGTTGCTAAACCAGAAAATTCTGATCTCTCAAATGAAAGTGTGTATCACAACTTATTTAGAGAACTGCAGCCAGATTAGCCAGAGTGTTTTTCTGTTCTATGTGAGTGAGAATAACTGCCTTCAGGCCTGGCAAGCTGGGAAAAATAATCACAGTGTGTTTCTTTATCTCACCTCCGATAGAGGCTAAGGCCAAATTAAATCTGACCTTGGTTACTAACGAGGGCTTGGAGCAGGCTGTGCCATCCTGCCCTCTGTGATTCCACACCTTTCCAGCAACAAGGTAGTTGTGGCACTGAGCAGTAGCAGCGATTGGCACAGAGACCCCAGCGGAGTTCCTGTGTTGCCTTTACAGCCTTGTGCAATGTGAAAGGCACAAGCAGTCCCTGCTCCAGAGCCCAGGCCATGCTTGCAGCATCCTGGGGAAGGGGGTGTGCAGCATCTTCTGAACACCAGACTCCAGGTGTGGCAAGTCAAATTTTGGTGCTTCTGATACAACCCCAAGTTGCATTTTAAAAGCTTCCCTCGACAGGGTCAACTGGAAAAGGTTGTAGAAGTGTCTTTAGTGCTGACTTGCCTGGCATCCCCAACTCCCCTAACTGGACAGCAGGAGCTGTCAGTGCTAACCTGGCCTTGGCTCGTGGTTTGAAGCGCTGCCTGTGCTTTATGGACTTGTCTGACAGTGCATTAACTCCCACTTTCCAGTTTCCCAGCTGCATTCTCCACAATCAGCAACACATTAAGCACATTTCAAGCAAAAATAGCGCTGTGTTAAAAATAGCAGTGCTTAGTTTGGGGGCAAGGAAGCAGCTTGTGCATTTACTTTAAAAACATGAAGATAATTTTAAAAATCTTGACTCATTTCAGGTGTTGACTTTCAGAATATATTCCACAAATCAGAGCAGAGATCTTGGATGTTTGACAAATAATTCCAAGATTAATACAGATATATATCCCTGAGTGCAAGGACTTTAATCAATCCCTAATCTCCTGGAGAAGCAGTTTGACTTTACCTGACAGCCCTGTGAAAGATGATCTGCTTCTATGTGACTGGTATAGTAATAGGAAAAGCCATTTCCTTTTTTATTATTATTCAGTTGTAGTATAGACAGCCCACAGTTGCTCAAAGCCATGTTCAGAGCCTTCCAATGAATACAGGAGGCTTTGGATCGAGCTCTCAGATACTTCCCTACTAATAAATGACACCTAATGGAGTTGGTGACAGCCCTCCAAGTCTGCAGGTCTTTGCTGCAGCCCCAGCAGTTTAGCCTTGGATTGAAAACACACCTCTGCACAGGTGAGAGCAGGCAGGGAGTGGGGAGATGGGAACTGGGGGCCATCTAAGGTCTCCACTCCCAAGTACTTTGCTCTTTTCTCCACAGCTGCCTCTTTCTTTTCTTCTCCCCAAGTCATTTCCAGCCCATTTAGCTCCTTCCTGGGCACAGCAGAGGGTGATGGATTGCCTTGGAGTCTTTTCCATAGCCTTGGTTTACCACTGGGCTAACCCAGGGCAAACTGCTGGCTTTTATTAGCTATTTAATTAAAATGAGGGACCCCAACATATCATTCTGTACAAAAATAATGGCAGAAATGTAACAGTTAGGCAGCTCTGTGAGCAGAGGTTGTTAAAACTCCAGCATATTCTGCTTGATGAGCTTCAGTAATAACTCATCAAGAGACCTAACATATCCTCTGATGAGAGACACCGTGATGACTAAAAATGGAACAAAATATTAATGGAAGTGTTATTTATTGGCTCATTTCTATATTCTTATAAAACAGTATATGTTATTTATTATCTCTATTAGTAATTTATTAATAAAAGCTTTTTACAATAGCACTATAGAGGATCAGAGAAAATAATAATAAATTGCTAATAAACATTTTCACTCTGGTTTGGTCCTCTTTGGTTTCGATTGCAAAACTTAAGACATGCCCAGAGCAAACTAGAGTGAATTAATGGACCCATCTAGTTCTGTTCTGACCATACAACATCCAAAGTATGTGTATAAGTGTAGCTGCCCTGCACACTTCCCTTGATACTGATGGGATGGTTCAGTTCCCATGAATTAAGCCTGTGGGGATATAACAGCAGTGTGAATGCTCACTCTCACCATTTCTTAGGACCATGGCCCTGTTGTGCTTAGTGTTTTACTTGATTGAGAGATTCCTGAAAGTAATTTATCATTTAAATGGTGAGGATATGGGTAACCACGTTTAAAAGTAGGAAAAACCCAAAGCAAATCTGGGAGAATGGGAAAGAATCCACTGTGAGTCGTGTTGTAGAGACAACTCCTTTGCACCAGGGTGTTTGATTGCATCTCCGGGTGCTGCTGCAAGAAATACAGAAGCAGTAAAAGCTCCTTGCCCTGAGAAGGAGCCTCGTCTTTTAGCTGAACACTCCTTGGAAAGTCTGAATTTCAACACCACGTTTTGCTGGAGTGGACTTCTGAATAGAAAAGCTAGCATAAGGCAGTTAAAAGAACATGAAGAGATTCATTCCAGCATCCCAATTTGTATGGAAACAGGCATATGATATTACACAACAATTAGATTAAAGGGATATTTTCTTTAAATCTCAATGTCCCCATCCTGGTCTGAGAGCAAGCAGGGGAGTTGCTCTCTTGAGAGACCTGTGGGTGACTGAGCAGAGGGTTTTCAGAGGCAGGTGCCAGATCTGCAGTGTAATTACAGCCGTGCCATGTGCCAGGGGAGTGCTTTGCAGCAAACCTGAGGTTATGCCGTGCGTATCTCCAGCAGATTGGGAATTTGCATAACCCCTCCATAAACCCCTGCAAAACTAATGAGGAATTGAGGCCAGTGTCAGCTATGGCCACTATATCACTGTATCTGAAAATACAGCTCCATTGTGCCTTGACCTTTTCTGTTTGGAATTTGGCTTTTCCAGCCCTTCTTCCATCTGTTTACAGAACCAGCGCCTCTGGGAAACATAAATAAATAAATCTTTTCCCCTGTTCATGCTCATGACATCAAATGATGGAATAAAATGAAATTTCTCTCCTTCTTTCTCTCCTTTCAATATTTATTCTGGGGATTTATTGTTTTCCTTCCTTTTTAGGCTTCAAGGTTTCCCTCTGATAGATCACCTCACTGTGGAACATTTCTCACACTCTCCATGCAGCACATCTCAAGCTGTTATTTTAAAATGTAGTTGAAGCTGCTTCAAGCTGAACACAGTGCAGAGTTTTTAATTTTTCTTTCTAGCTATGCTGGACCTGCTCCATGAAAATTTCAGCTCCATTTTTAATTGAAACATTGTTAACATAGGATAGTGCTTTCAGTAAATGCATGAAGACCAAAAACTTCTGTATGTTTACATGTGGGTTCAGTCCCCACAGGGCTCTGTTACTGTCATAAACACTTCTGCCATCCTGAACAGAATTCTCAGCTGGTGTGAATGGGAACTTGATTTGGGATAGAGAAGGACTGACTTGGGCTTCATGACTCCAGTATTGTGATGAAAAGCATTCAAGAGGAAGAGCAGTAATCTGTGCTGTGGATAGTTCCACAAAGCCAGTTCAGGCCAGGCTGGTGTCAATACAGGGGGATACCAAGGCCAAAAATCAATGGACACACTAAAAATCCAAAGTACTCCATCAGAAAAGGGCTGTGATTATTTTACATGTCTTTTCTACCCATAAACTAGTCCTAGAGTTTTGTGAAATTAAAATATGGATTTTCCCAGTCGGAGTAATTTCCCAGCAATTTCCAGTCGCTGTGGCACTGGCTGGCAGAGGTGGGTGGCACAGCCTGGTGGGATTGCTGCACAGGAACAAGGGGACAGAGGCTTATACCAGGGCAGGCTGCTGCAGAGGACATGGCACCTGGAAGGACATATCACTGGCAGGTCATTTAATGATGCCATTGGTGCATCTTTGAACTGGCTCCACTGAGGAATTAAGTCTCAAATTGAGGAAAGAAGCACCAGTGGTGCAGGCTTGCTCCTCCTTTCCATCTCCTCATTTTCCTGCTCTGTAAAACACAAGGCTGGCTCTTCATGGGTGGGACAATGATTTTTTAGAAGCCAGGACAAGCTCCAAACACTCAGATTTCTCATCTGTGTCATAAATACAGCAGCAGCTCAGGTTATTCAGGCTTCATTCAGCACCCCACCTCCCATGGTGGAGGAATGCCAGGCACCCAGTGCTGGTGCTGGAGAGACCAGGGTGAGGGGGCTGATGGGGCCGATTTGGGCCAGAGAAGGAGCCATCCAGGGCCAGTCTCCAGTGCTTTGCAGGGATGCTACAGTGGGATTATTGCTGGGCTAAGACCAAACCCTGCATGTGCATGGTCACTTTGAAATGTATTTCCGTGCCCAATCTCAATAGAGAATGATCAGTAAGAATATCAAGTATCTTAGATCTAGATTAGATCTGCATAGGGGCTTAATACACTGAATCCAAGGCACAGGAGCAAAGAAGAAACTTAAAGCAGGGTGTCTATAAGGGTTAAGCATCAGCTTTGCAATCCAGAACAATCCCTGGGCATTGGTCACCTAACTCCAGAGAGCATCGTTTCTCTTGCCCACCCCGTCTGCCTCTTGGGCTGCCTGGCAGTGCCCAGGGGAGCTACAGCTGCTGTTCATGGGTGGGCTCTGGTCTGGCTTTGCTGAGCTGGGGAGTCCTGGGCACTCCAGAGGTGCTTTCAGCTGCTGAGGGGCTTGGGCTGGGCTCTGATCCCTCTCTGCAGTCAGACACGGGAGTCTTCTCATAGAACACCAGCAGGAAAAGTGCCAACTGTTTGTATTTATTGCAGAGATTTGGAGCTGGCTTTTTCCTTTTTCCTCCTGTGGACTAGCTGAGTGTCTCAGTGGAAGTGCCTGTTCCTGCAGTGGCTGCTGCTTCCCGGCCTGCTGACGGTGGGCTCTGATCACTGAGTGTGTCTGGGAGAGAGCAGGGGAGCCCAGCTTCCACCTCTGCCCACTGGGGCTCTGCTCCTAAAGGCACTCAAGGGAGTTTTAGGTGCCCTGAGCCCTCTTGCCCTGACCAACTTTTTTTTTTTCTTCATAAAATACCTAGAAAATACTTTTATCCCATCAGTTAATATTCAGCCACATCAAAGTTTAAACTTGTAACAACAAACCCATTGATGAGTTCAGATTTTCTGAATAATCCCCTGCAATAAAAGTTATTGTCTTTCCCTGAAAGCTTCAAGGCAATGCAACAGCAGTTGCATGACCAAAAAGTAATTCACTACGATGTAATTGGCATCTCCTGCAAGAGACAGTCTTATTGAATTAAATATATACCATGAGTGATGATAAGAACTTAAAACATATACAAAGAGCTCATGCAGAAACTGAAGCATATTCCCTTTTATTTGTAGAACAGCTTATAAAAATACTGTGTGTTACAGCTGCACTATCACCATTAATAGATGAGCAGATGAGCTGTGCAAATAGGAGTTTACAATAGCTTTGTTTACACCATTTTTGCACAAACTTTGTAATCACTCAGAGGATATCTTTGGGGACTACTGAAGAATATTGACTGTGAAATGGTGTAATTCTGTATATTCATGCAGAAACACAATTCTGAGAATCTGCTTAGCCAGCTAAGATTGAAACAGGTGGACCTCTGTCCACTCAGACATACTCATATACTGGGATATGAGAAAGCAGCAGATGAAAAACCTGTTTGCTCACAAAATTCTGGCGACAAGTTACCGGCAGTCAGAGGTCTTTTGCAGTCAGGTCATTAGAAATTAAATAGGAGATATTTCTCAGGATTGTTAGCCTGCTGTCATCTCCCTGTTCAAAGCTGATCTGTGTATGACTGAAGGAGAGGTGTTTGTTTTAAGATGCCTGGCTGAAGATTACATCTGTTCTTCTAAAATAAATATATTCTACTATATTATCAGCTCTTCAACTATCCAGGTATTGAAATCACTAAGTAAGAACCTTGGAAACCTTTTCTTTCTGATTGTAGACTGAGCTGGTCATCATCATGCAGCCAAAGCTTCTAATTCTGGCTTGCCAAGGAAGCACAAAGGCACGTACTGCCTGCCCAGGTGGGCAGCCCTCCCTCCAGCCCATATTTCAGCAAAACTCACTGGTGCCTGGCCATCTCAATAGCTCCTGGCATTGCACAGGCTTTCTGATCTATAACACTTGCTGCACAGCCTGGCTAACAAATAGGATTGTAAGCTCTGAGCCCACTGTCAGAGTGCCTGCTCAGTCTATAATAGCACCTTCTCCTGAGAGCACACAGCTCCACCAGCTTAGTTCACACATGCACTTAGATAACACCACGACAAAATACAGAGACAGGAATAATTTGTTTCAACTGTATTTCTAGGTCTAGTGGTTTTCACTGATGTTAAGCAATCTTCTGTCATCAAAGATTTTTCCCTGGACTCTCTTGGTGCTGTCAGGAAAGCTCACTCAGGCATTTACTGCCTGACTCGTGGATATAATCAAGGTCTGGGTCCATGCCTGAGACAAATTGGGGTGGAATCTGTCTGGAATCAATAGAGCTGTATTGATACGCTCCAGCCACAGACTGCCCTGCTCAGGCTCAGGGTAAACCAGGGAGCTTTAAACTAAGCAGAGCAGTTAGAAAACTGTACCCACTTCTCTGCTCTGAACCCTCATCTTTCAAAAGAAACATTTCCCACCATGGCCAGAATTAGAAACATTTATTAGGAAAGCATGGCAAGAGCAGGGAAGTATGTGTTTGATGGGTAAGATCCATTTCTGTGTCAGGGCACTTCTGTTTGAACTGCAAACCTGCAAAACATCCAGATTCTGGCTCCACCAAGGCACTCACGTTATGCTGGAATTGGGTCATTTTGTAGTATTATCACAAATGTCATCCCTGTTTTCTCTGACTGTGTTTCAATTAGTTCAATATATTTTAAACAGCGCTACAGAATGTGATGGCAGTCAGTGACACACTGAACAGCTGTGTTTTATTAAAGATAATCCAAATTAGCAGAAGTTAACAGTTATTTGCAATATCAGATAGATATTATCTCTGACCTTAATTTATGTCCTTTTGCCGTTGGTGCTGAATACATCGTTTCTGTGATGGGATATATGGCAATCCCATCCTTGTTATGTGCCAGGAAAACTCATGGATGGCACCAAGGCTCAAGTGTAGTAGCTAAATACACAACCCTTTATCGTTTAGAAAAATGGGGAAAGCTGAGGGGAAGAGCATGTTAACTGGAGCCACAGGGGTTGACCCCAAAGTCTCTGAAGGTTAGTAGAAGTTTTTCAAATGGTTTCAGAAAACCTTCTGGAGAAATGCAACCCTCTTTTGTCCAGACAGTGCTTTGCAGGATGGCACTGGTACACCTGATGAGACACCACCAACATGCACGAGATCACAGTGCAATAAAACACAGCGGTGCCCCCAGCTGATTTTTTTGAACCATTTTGTCACCTGTGTGAAGACTGAGTTCAGTGAGTCTTGTCTTCCTGTCCTGGAGATTATTCCTCACCTCACTGGAAAGGCTCAGACTTAGCTTAGTGGAGGACAAGCACCTATAGGTGTGTTCTCCAACCTTGCAGGTTATTTCAGAGGGGAACAGAAGAGAGGGATAAAAATGAGAGCTGCAGCTCTAATGAAGAGTGAGTTTTAGAAATGCACTGAGCATGGCTGAGCTCTGCTTGTGTTAGAAGTACAGTGGGCACAGAGTCAGGCCATGGCTCAGAGTTCCTGAAAATCTCATTATGTGCGTCCTTTTCATTATTTAAGTCTTTTACATATATCACATAGTGCCAGTCTAATAGCAGTAGATAAGAATTACTTCTTTTTTTACACAGATCCTTTAATTTAGAGACATCCAGCAGTATCCTAGTGTTCAGATTCTTTGCTCCACTATTGGTAAATCAAAGTCTTAAGCTGTAGTGCTTTATTGAATACAGTGACAAATGGGGATGAACTGCATTCTCCCCATAGTCATAAAATTGATTTAATATTTCAATTAATCTTTGCTACACCTTCTCAAAAAATTTATGTGAATGCATTCTGAGTAAGTCATCTTCAGGACTTAAGTAAATACTAACATAAATATCATTTAATTTATTCGGCCTCCTTAGAATTCCTTTATATCACTCTTGCAGTCAAATGCAAGTATTGCTTCCACCAACCAGAACGCAAGAGGATCAGCTGAGGTTGCCTTAACAAAAGGATTGTCACATTTTCATTTAACACTTTTATATTCATTGTCTGGTTTCCAAATCCAGTGAAATGGTTCTTCACAGCTTTGCAGAGGATGGAAATTATATTGTAATCTGTCCCTTAATATCAAATTAAAAGATTATTTTAAAATAAGTGAAATTTTTATTTCCAGAAAACAGAACTGGACAGGCTCTCATAGTTAGGGCTTTTCTTATTTCCCCTCTGATACAAGACTGCAGAGGCACTGACAAGGTTTCATGCAGCATTTTTGTGTATGTGCATTTTTTGAGGTGAAGTGCTGTGGTTCATGTTTTTCTGTAATGATCCTTCACAGTCATAATTCGATGAATAGGAGACACACAACTTCTACTAGACTGTACTGAGGTAGTCCAGAAGTGGTGGGATAAATAGGTATGTGTATGGATGTGTTGTTAACTTAAGATTTCTGAAGGCTAATGCTTTTTGCATAAGTACTTTTCCTCTAATCCAGAATCTTAAATTCACTAAATGTAGCAAGCCATTAACCGTGCATTAGCAAGCTATTTGTGGAAACACACGGTATGAATCCCCTTCCCAGTTCACCCAAGGCCTCACCCTGCAGGCATTGCAGTCCTTGGCAAAGACTCAGTGCATTTTAGACCATCCCCAGTAGCCTTTACTCTCATGGCAAAGGGTTGGATTAAAAATTAGGGTTTGGGTGTTTTTGTGAAACATAACATACAAACCTGAAAAGGAGCCTGTAATGAAAATGAAGAAAGTACTATAAGGGGGAAAGGGCATCTTTCTCTCCCCCTGAATCTGCCCTTCTGGATATTCTGTCACTATGGGGGTGTGACCTGGTGATGACTTTGAACTCTAATGCCATTAGAGACCCTAAGTCAGGCCTCCATTGGGTAGCAATGCCCACAAGCAGCAAACCCTTGCTCAGGATCCCCACCCCAGGATCCTGGCACAGCATAGGATCCATTTCTTCACATTTTTCAGAGGGAGTCAGTGAGAAAGCTTTTTCTTTTGTCATTTTTTCCTCCCTTTTTCTAAAAATACAACTGATTCTATTTGTAATAGTCCTAGGGAAATACTTCGGTGGCAGAGTTATATTAAAAAGCAGAGGCTGAGCTCTCCCACTGCAGGCTGTGCACTGAGAAATGGTCAAACCAAACCAGCCAAAGAGGATGGCACTTCCCTGTGCTCACTGAGCAGCAGATACTGGTTCCCCTCACTGCATTGCTTATGGCTGGTGAGTGATACTCCCCTGTGCATCTGACTACAGCAGACAGTCAGACATATTTAAAACACTGGAATGGAAAAGCACACAGCATACAGGGTTGAAAGAATAGTTAAAATAGAGACTTTCCCCCTCCTCTGTCCCCTCACAATCTCCCCATTTTGCTAACTTTACGGTCTAAGAAATTGAGTTAAGGCCTTAAACTGCTTTACAGTTCAGCTTGTTGAACTCAGCTTCAATTGGAAAAGCTGGGCTGATAGGGGAAGGAGAAGATTCTCTTTGAAGAGGACCTGGAGAGAACCCTCTGGGAGCAGCAGAGGAGGTTACATCTCTCTGTTGGTGGGAACAACACACTTAGTGCTTATTATTCCACTTCACAACGTAGAGACAGAGTAGGCTGTAAAATCTGTGGAAATGGCAGGTACCACTAACATAGTTCTTTCATCTCTTTGATTAAAAATATACAAAAATGTTGAGGGGCAGCACAGTATCTGTGCATTTGATACTTTTAGAGTAATAAGACAATTACATGGCTCCTACCAAGAAGTCTAAGGTGGAACCACCATCTGTAACCTTCAGTTAAAGCACAGTGTATCACCCATTTTTTAAGAGGTTCTTTTGTACTTGGACTCGCTGGTCTCTTCTCTCCCACTGGTTGCCAGATGGAGTTTAAGTCTGCTCCATTAGGCCCTAAATGGTTGAGCCATGTTTGACTTTCCTGCCTTGTGCTACCATCATGCATCCCTCAGAGGCACGTGAGACCTCAGTGTGGTTCAGAGTTCCAGCAGTTACTGAGACCTTTGTGGTCAATCTGCTACGAGGAGTAAGAGATTCTCCCTCCCTCTCAAAACAAAACCTGAGAGTCCTGACCCTTCCAGCATAAGAAAACACTTTTCCTTTATTGCACATGTCTAAAGAAGGGATGGGGTGAGCTTGGTCAAGGCTGCATGGAGAACCTTTAGCTTAGGAGACAGCTGAGGACACCAGTCTGGGGCAGAGCTGTAAGGTGGGCAGAGAGAACTTGTCTGTAGTACTTTCAGTTGTGTGTGGTGTATGTGAAGAAGAAGGAAATATGAAAGAAATGAAAAAAAATAAGCTCCCAAGAAAGGTAAACATCAATATTCTGATATTTGGTAAATGTTTGACTGTGTTGAAAACAGGAGTCAAATATGATATTGGCATAACATTAGCCTCATGAAGCTGATGATAATTCTATCCAAGTGCTGTGCACAATTATAGAGGTCCAGTACAATTAGTGTCAGCTGAATTAGGTTAAAAATAATCAATGGGAGACTGTCATCTTGTATACCAGTTTAGATCACACAGGGGCTTTTTATAAATCTCAGTGGGAAGGAAAATAGATGGTTCTTTTCCATTTTGGTTCACATAGTGAGGGCACAGATGTCTGGCATTTTTTCAGCTGCTTTCTGCAAGTGGCACCATGTTGCCACAGGGTGCAGTGCCAAGCTCCCCCAGCTCAGGGCTCCAGCAGTAGATGAAGTCCTCACTTGCTCCTCCTCTCACCTGCCAGCATGGGCTGGCAGTGGGCAAACATGGGACAGAGCTATTTAAAAACAGAACATTGCTCATTTCATGCCTTCTTCTCTGAAGCAATCTGCAGTATGTGCTGGGACTGTTCTCCCATTTAAACACAGCAGGCAGCCATTCTGAGCTACATCCTGGAGAGCCCCAAAGCATCAGGAGGCCGCGAGGCTGAGAAGGAGTCTGGTCTCCTGCACTCACATGCCCCAGGCAGAATGTCTGGTGCCTCAGTGGAGGCTCTTGCAGCCTCCCCCAGGGGTGCTGCAGCACACAGGGCAGGAGCCATGGCTGGGCAGGCAATGAAAGGTCCCAGCAAGCCCTGCCTGAAGTGAAGTGGACAAATGCACACTGCAGGCATGGGCCTGACATGTGCAGGATGCTCAGTGTGCAAGAGATGGGTCTGATCTCTGTTTCTCTTTTGGAGCTTCTCTTTCTCACTTGGGGCTGAGCAAGAGGGTGGGCTGTACCTGCTCTGGCCAGCAGAGACCACTCAGCCTCTCTCTGTACCCTCTGCCTCCTCCCTGCTTGGCTTCCTGGGCAGGGTCACAAGATGACTTTAAATTTTGGAAGCACAGGAGGGAAATCCCAGAAGAAGGAAAGCCAAGGAGAGAAGCCAAGTACTGAATGTGAGGGAAGTGTTATCCAAGGCTACAGCTCTTGTCTGACTCTCAAGCTTTGCCCAGTTTACCAGGTGCTTTGTGTCCTCTCCCACTCACTCCACCCTCCATCGACACAGGACTGCACCAGTCGGGCCCCTTGCTGCCGATTCCAGCAGTCTTTCTTGTTCTGTATTACTTTTGTTTTCCAGCAGTTTTTTTTCCATGTTATGTCACATTAGCAAAGATCTCCTTGGACACCTGCTGCCTGCCTTCTTCTGACACATAAATACGTTTGTGGTTGGGCACTTTTCAGCTGCCAGAGTAGGGAAGGGGACCAAGTCTCCAAGCACCTCTCCAGCACTGCACTCCCAGCAGAAAAGCCACTTAGTCAGTGGCCACATGCCCTGCTGGTGAGCACCACGAGAGGCCTGGCCCCTGGGAACCAGCTGTGACCACCAGCTCACCTCCACGCAGAACCTGAGGATCTGTCACAAGGTAGAACCATTGTAGATGATGAGCAGCATCACGGTTGCTTTCTGTGTGTGCCCTGCTTTCCAAAGGTCTCTCCAGCAAACCCACCCTGAATTCACTGTAGTCTGATCAGACTGCAAAAGGGCAGAGGAGTACATTAATGGATTAGCTTTTCAGTCGTTTACATGTTAAGGGTTAAATCGGCGTGAAAAGCCAGTTTAAATGTCCTTTACGCATCCCTTAAGCTTCCTGCTTTCCCCTCTTCTCCTTGAAGCACAGCCAGGGCTTTGTCCCCCGTGGGGCAGGAGCCTGTGTGCAGCTGCCAGCCCTGCTGATGGCAGGGGGCTGAGCAGGAGGGATGGAGCGTGTGGCTGCCTCTGGATCCTGCAGCTGCCAGGGCCTGGCACAGGCACACTGCCCACAGTGGCCAGGCCAGGACATGGGCATGGGCACGCTGCCCTGACCTGCCTTGGCAATTCCCACCACTTCAGCAAGGGCTGTGTGGGTCCTGTAAAGGAAACTTTCCTGTCTGACCACTCAGATAGCACTGTGGGAGTCGGGTGCATTCCTCTGCAGTCCCGTGTATCCCGAGTGGATCTTGGCAGGAGTGGGGATGTTGTATCATATCACAGGCTGTCTGGGTGGCTGTGCCACAGGGCTCCTGGAGAGCAGCTGGGGGACTTCTCAGGCTTCACAGGTTGGAGCAAAGCAAACCAGTGCTGTACAGACATGGACACGGGTGAGCAGAGCCAGGGATCAGTGTGCTCATGAGGATAGCTAAAGAGTATACCATGCCTGGTATTTTCTTCTGAATTTTCTCTGCATCTGGAAGGGCTCCTGGTGCTTGAAGTCCTCATCTGGCCATGGTGGTGCTTTGCCTGGGCTTAGTGCTGATCCAGCCTTTCAGAAGGGGGATCCACAGCAGGACAGTATCAGCTCTGCTTAGGCGGAGCTGAAAAGGTGCCCAAGCTCAGTGCCACTGTGCAAACTACTGTGGGCACCTGCTGGGCTGTGGTCTGGTTTTTAATGAGCTAAACATCTGGGGTTCCCTTTGAGTCAGGAATGCTTCTGATGGAGGCCAGCCCTGCCCAGCACACAGGTGTTAGTAAGCCCCTTGTTTTGGTTGTGTTACAGCAGCAGAGACAGACGCACCTTTCTGAAAGAACAGCTTTCAATTTCCCATACTGAGGTATCCAGGCTTCCACATTGATTCTTACAGCTTGCCCTAGCACCTGGAGCAGTGGAAGCAAATAGTTCCTTGTTCTACTGACACAGGAGAAAAATCAGTATTGCCATGCAGATCGGATCTATTTTCCTTTTGATTAAATGATATTGCATCCACAAAAAGTCATCAGAGTTCCAAATACTTTGCGATTAATCATGAAGAGAGTAAATGAATCATTGATTTAACATTAAGAGAGCTGTTTTTTTGTTGTTGGGGTTTTTTTTTTTGGCAATATATTCTCCTGACAACTTGCATTACCAGTAACTATTCAATAAAGAATAAAATCATACATTTGGTCTGGTTTAGAATGTGCCTTAAACTTCATAAATATCAATACAGATACAGCTAAGCAAATCATCTTGTGACTGTGAGCTCTGGCTGGGAATATATCTAGCAATAAAGGTTGTCAGTAGAAGGCAGTAATGGATATAGGGGGTTTTTTGTCCAGTGATAGAGTTTGGGCAGTTGCCCAAACCATGTATATTTGCATGGTTTAGGGATAGCTCTTTGGTGAGGAAGGGCATACATGGAGTTGGCAGGGAGATACATCAAAAAACACGTGTTAGTTTTTGGTAATGGGGGGTGTGTGTGAAAAAGTATGTATGAGCATATACCCAAAATCCACAATTGGCTGTTTATCTCTTTGAGTCCCTATGTAAACTACCTTCATTGGAAAGGAAATCAGGAGAACTTTACAAATACTATGTATGTACATGTGAAGGTTGTGATCTTAAGCACTCAAAAATTAGGAAATGTGCTCAGTGTGTTGTCACTGACCTATAGGTTTGACTTTTGTGTGTCAGACAGTGTGACCTCTGCACAAAGGTCTCCCTGCTTTGGGGCATTTGGCGTTTATGTTGAACCAAATATAAGTGAAGAAGGCTGCAGCAGGTGAGGGGGAGAGAGGTCTGAGCCTCCCACCCCCTGCTCTGCATCTGCCACCCCCAGCAGTTGTGGGATCACACACAGCTGGATCAGCTTTTGCTGATCTGGGAGAAAATGCCATTTTTATTTTGGTGAGTTACTGTTCTGTGAGCTCAGTGAGCTGGATCCATGCACTGCACAGTAGCACAACCTGAGGCAAGGGAGGTTGCCAAAGCACGTGGCAGGAGCAGGAGAAAAGGGAGAACAGGAGTCCTTTTGTCAACAAGAACCCGCAGCTAGACTGGATGCAAGGAAATCCAATCTTAAAAGGGAATATCAATCCTGTGTCTAATGGAGTGTGAGGTCACGTGGCAGCCTTGTGTACAGTAATATGGGCTCTCTACCCAGCCAGTTCCACAGCCTCGAATTACAGAAACATCACTGCACAGAGGTGTTTCCTCGTCTGTGAAATGCCACCTTTGGCCACTGGAGCACGGTGGGTTGTGCCTGTGCAGGTGCATGTGCCAAGGCAGAGGGCAGTGCGCTGGGAGCCAGGCTTTGATCCAGGGTTGCTGTGGTTCCTTCCTTCCTTTTCCTTGCAGACCAGATTTAATCACTGAATAAGATAAAGAAGCAGATCAGGGTAGATATTAGGAGTAACAGAAAGGTGCCCTCAGTTTAGGACAAAAGGCTGAATATTTGGTCATCTGATGTGTATTTATATCAGAGAAAACTGTAAAAAGGCTGGGAATTTATCCAGTGTAAGGAAAAAGTACATTAGTCTACAATGCACTCTACTAAGATCTGTAACTTTATGTACATGAATATTCACCACTGAAGTGAATGATACTGCTTTTAAAGTTATATACTTGATTTTAGGTACCTTGCTCCATCTGAGCCTTTTGTATCAACTTCTCTTAATGACTGTCCCTTGGATTTGGTCATTAAAAGTTTTTATTGGGCTCCAAGGTTAATCTACCAGTATCCTTCTCTTCTCCCATCCCCAAAGTATCACAATAACTTCAAATTTCCTTGGTACCTTTTGTTATGTTTTTGTCAGCTCTATTGGTCCTTAGGCTTAAAAATGTTCTCTACTCCTGTAATACATGAGGGGTGGAGGGAAGCTTTTGGTACATTTCATGCCCCAGTATCACCTACAGGTGAACTAAAATGTCAGGCTTATAAAAATATAAAAAATGGTAAAATATGTATGTATCCATAAATCTGTTAAAGCAGAATCAGTGATGGATGAGAGCGTTTACATTTTAGAATCATATTTCTTCTAACTTACTGGAAGAGGACTCCCATAATTCACTGGAGAGCCTCATTCTTGTGAATTATTGTCTTCATCATTTAAGGAATATTTCATCTCCTGAAGATGATCTCCAGCCACTGTAACCTGTGTTTGGCTTTCAGCTATATTTTTTTATCTTCCTTAATGCCTATGATCTTGTGCACTTCAGTGTGGAAAATTGGAGTCCCTGCTTTCTGGTTCCTCGACCTTGTTTACTGCAGAGTGCTGTTTAAGTAAATACAGTGCAGCACCATGGCCAGCTTCTGTTTGCTCCCTGCTCCTTGTGATCATCCCTTGTTTCCTTCACCAGCCTTCCCCGCAGCGCCGGAGCAGCAGTGTGTGCACCTTCCACAGGTGACCTGGTGGCACACCAAGCACGCATAACGTGCTGAAGAGGAAGCCTTTAGTGCCCAGTCCTTGCTCTAGTGACACATGGTTTGGTCTTACGGGTAAAGCAAGGGGCCTGGTGACAGGATGGCAGCTGAACTCCTGACCTTGGGCATGCTGTGTGACCTCAGTGGCAAAGGGGAGGGTGATGCCTCCCACCCTTTGCCAGTTTGCCTTGGGAACTGCAGGCCCTGTGACAACATCTGCTCAGATGGGCTGTCAGTGCTGGGTAAATTCATGCTGGGGGATGGATGAGGGAGGATCCACGGGCTTCGTGCTGCTGATATTTAGTATTTTGTCCATTATTTAAAAAGGAGGTGAGTAGGGAGCATCAGGACAGGCACGGGGCTGGGCTGTCACCACAGCATCCTGCCCAGGGCACCAGGAAGGAGGGAGTCCTCAAGCTGGCCTGGGGCATGATTCCCAACATAAATCCTCCTGGGAAGAAGTTCTGTGCTCTAAAGTAATTTCTTCCCATCCTTGCTCTGGAAAATGAGGATAATAATGCTTGAGCTATCTTCTCTGAGTGTTGCTTAATATTTGAATACTGCTTTGATCCCACTGAATGCTGAGGATTATTGCTCTGTATAATCCTTATAATTCTATTATTCTGTGAGTGAAGTGATTCAAATAAAACTGGAAGCATCTTTTATGCTGACCCAGAGCCAAAGCAGAACTGAAATTTTGTTCTTTAGGTAGTGGAAGAATTTAAACTCAACCACAGAAAACTTTGTTTTTAATGACTCATACAAAGCCTGTGTGAGCCAGTGGATTTTGAATGGGAGCAGTAGGGACAGGTAAGCCAGACAAATGGATAATGAATTACCAGGATACTACTTCCAGTTCTACATGGTGTTCACCGTGTCCAGATCTCTTTAAAGCTTCTTGCTCTCGTTCGTATTTGACAATCTCCATGGACATAGGAAAGGAATACAGCAACTTCCACAGAGTTACTGATGCTGTTCTCTGAGCTAGGCATCACATCTCAGGTCTGAGTCAGGTCAAATTTCACCTCAGTCACATATGGCCCAGGGTATGGCCCACAGGCTTATGAAGGTCTGCCTAGGAAGTGTTCATTTTGGTTCTTACCTTTCACTCCATTTTTTTCCAAATGTGCCTCTCTGAAACTTTTCAGCAATGTTTGTTTCTGATGAGCAGTGGAGTCATTGGAGATGGGTTAGTAGGCCGAGAAAAGATATTTAAAATGGATGATAGATGAACACCATTACAAAGCTATTACCATCACCCAGTGTGTAGCTTAAATACCTTGAGGGTATGCATGGGTTTGGTAGTGGAGAAATGAGTGTGTGAGTAGAAGACATTAGTACAGGAGTGATTCTGCTAAAGGCACAGTGCCAGGCTGTGTGAAGGGGGAGCAGGGCAGGGAGGTCCCAGGAAATCTTGGCACCCTGAGACTGAGCCTCACCATTTGTGGGGGATGTCAACAGTGCTGTGCCCTCTTCCAGGCCTGATTTCTAATTGCTAATCACGTTCTGTGGCTGAGATTTTATTATTGCTTAGGAGAGTGCCAGGGGTCACGTAAAGACCTGATCACTGATTTATACCCACATGGCAGGGTAGGTGTGTGGGCTGGGTGCTGAGGCTGGGGCACTGGTGGTCCTGGCAGGTACAGAGGTTGTTGTGAGGCAGCAAACAAGGTGTGGTCCTTCCTCCCTCATGCCTGATTGAAATCTGTGAGATGCTTTTGAGAAAGGATGAGCATCTTGTGGAGCCATGGGCAGCTTCAAGGGCCACCAAGCAGCAGCTGCCTCTGAAGGGCGAATAAGAGGTTTCCAGGTTAGCTGGCTTCTTGCTCTGCCACACACACGTTGCCTGCCATCCCCCAGCCCTCGGTGCCTCTGAGTAATAACACAATGTTTTGCTTCTTAGTAAATATCTTTTAAACTGATGAATTCAAAAAGCACTTTAGATGACATTTAAAATTTAGAACCAGATGAGTGAGCCATGAATAATGAATCTTGCCCAGTAGATGGATGGCACGTTACTGTGCAATTCTCTCCCTCTCAGTCATTGTCAGCTGAAGAATTTTTCTCTTCCACCTGGTTTCCCTCCCTCGCCCCCAGAATACACAAGGCCTATTCAGAAATGCTTAATTTTGAAGAGCATGTACACAGGGAAACTTTCAAACCAATCAGACCTAATCATAGATCCATTTTTCTCCTTCTCCTCAATCCCTACCTAAGGGTTAGTTATTTATGATGCCAATCTTTAAACTGGGGCTTTCTCTGCCTACCAGCCCGTCCCCACCCATAGCTCTGCCAGCAGGGTCTCCCAGGTGCACAGCAGGACAGCATGAGAGCCCTGCCCCTGCCACCCCCTTGGACACACTGCCTCAGTCACACAGTGGAGACAGGGAACAGACAGCCCCCCTGATCCCACAGCCTGTAAGGCCAAATTAGAAGTGCCACTTCCAGTGCCCCACAGTAGCCAATGTTTGGGGCAGCACGGAGTTGTCCCCTGGCCTCAGATGCGTCTCCTGCTGCCCATCACTCTGCCAGACCCACAGCTTCTGGCTGACACTGCAACGTGGTGTTTCTTTCCTGGATTGCCCCTGCTCAGCTCCCTCAGTCCTTTACTTGGTTTGACCATGTCCCAGGTCCCTCAGACCTTCAACTCACAGCGTCCCCTCCAGCTCCCTGCAGGCAACCAAGCTGTACCTCCAAGGTGGGCACCTGCACCCACCAGCAGCCAGGAGTCCCTTCCCCACCTGCAGTCAGGGGGCAATTAGGGGAGGGGTGCTCAGGATGTAGCAAGAGATGAGTAACAGCATCTCCCCCTCAGGCTCTGGAGCTGAATCCTGCCCTCTGAAATGCAGCTGGGTCACAGGTGCCTCAGCACTGGGGAAAGGCACAGATCCATGTCCTGTGTGCTGCTGACTTCACAAATTAGGCAAAGGTGGATAATGAACTAAGCAGGAAGTTCCATCAGATGGGAGCTTGGGTTTTCTGACTGCCTTCACCTGGGAGTCAGTGCTATAAGGGCTGCATTTCTGCTCTGGAAAGGCTAAGGGATGTCAGCTTGCTTTGTTGCTGGGTGTTTGATCCCATGGGTTGGATAGGGTGTTGGAAAATCCCTGCAGTATATGAGAGATTGTGGTAAAGATGGTAACAATCTCTCTGTATTTATTATGCTTAATAGTGGTTGCCTTTTACCTTTTCCATTATTATTGATGCAATGTTTCTGTTCAGATGAATTTTCAACATCATATTCTGTATGATTTCATGGTGCTATTATTGTGTTCCATAAGGAAGCTGTGGAAAGTGCTCACATTGGCAACTGCACTCAGATTTTTGAGTTGGAGATTATTCCGAGGAGAATGGTCAGGCTAGAGGGGCTTCTGTGGACACTGGAGTGACCAGTCAGACTTGAACAAACCAGCAAGGCTGGATGGAAGCCCTTGGGCCCTGCTCCTGTATTGTTTTGAGGTGCCTGCCCTTACCTCCTCTGACCCTTTTAATGTTGCTGTGGTGGGTTTCGAATACGAACACCAGGAAGTTCCCCCTGATGACAGCAGGGTCAAGCTGGCTCACACCAAACTCAAAGCAGGAAAGGTTGTGTGTGCTCCTTTTCTGCCAGTTGTTCTGCTGAAGTTTTGCCCAGGTAAAAACTCCCTTCATCTGTGCCTCCTGAAGTCTACTGTTTTGCTTGTGCTCCTCTTGTATTTCTAGAGACCTTTTGTATGAAAACATTAGAAACATCAGTGAGGAAATAACATATTTTAAGACTGACTTTCAGGCTGTAACCCTTGGTTGGTATATGGGTTCTTAAAACACCTTTTTTTGTTCTTTTTAAGGGTTTCCCAGTGTTTTAACACACAGATTAGAGCCTCTTTCATGTGGGAAATGCTCTCTGCTATGGAGACTTGCAGAATATTTGCCCTGAGTGGACATGAAGGAAGTGCCCTGTGTGGTAAGTGCCCTCTGGGAAGTTACTGCTCTGTAGTAGGGTGAACTTCTGGCTCTGTGTGACATCAAGAAGCAGTCAGTGGCTGTGTTGCTTTGTATTTTTAAGGAAGGTAAATGAATGTTGCAAACTGTTGTTTACAAACCCTCCTCTCATATCAAGGAGCCAAGGTAAACAGGGGGTTTAGTATTATTTTCTGTTAGCGTATGTTAATAAAGCGTAAAACTACCACTCCATAACTTCTTTGTCTGCAAAATAGCAATACAAAGCCAGACTCCAGAAGATGGAAAATTGTCTTTTGAGACAGTTCTTTGAAGCAGTGGCAAAGTAGCACTGAGCACACCTGAACCTCAACCCATCCACCCCATGTAAACCCGAGCAAATTATTAGTCTCTGCAGAGTTACAGGAAGAGCAGTAAAGCTTATTTTTGTGACAGGGAAAAAACAACTCCGTAAACTAGACTCTGCTTTTGGTGTCTCGGTATTGCAGTGTGATTGCACCTGCCAGCTGGAACTGAGATGGGCAGAGAGAGAGATTTCCCCCTGAGTCTGATATGGCTGATCTGACATAGGAAAGGGGCGCTGGAATAGGGCCCATGACTGATGGGAAACATCTCATTAAAGATGAGGGAGAGGGAGTGTTGCAAATCCTGGGATTGTTCCACATTAAAGGAAGATTTTACTTTATTTTTATGAAAATTTGGGTAACTTAGCTGAGAATTTTAAGTTGGGAAATGGCTTAGTGGTAGGTATTGGATTGCTAATGAGCAGTGAACTTGACTGACCACAATTTATTGATTAAGGTAGTATTTTCCTAATTTTATTCTTAATGCTTATTTACACTTCTTTAAATTTAAGCAAAAGTATTGCTGAAGGTGTGTTTAGGTCTCAGGGTAGCCACAACTTCCTACTAGTCAACTTCTTTTGTACTCAAACTCAGTAAAAACCCATTCCATGGTGCAGTTTGGTGGATCAAGCAAGCTGGAGTTGTGAAGTGGGAAGAGCCTGAGGTTTGAAACTGTACACTGGGGTTTACATTCACACAAATCCCAGAGCAGCACAGAGCTGAAATGAGGTTTATTGCTGTGGCATTGCCATAGAATGGGCAGAGCTTGTATGTCCCAAAGCTTGTAGGCTGCAACAGCAGGTGTAAATGGGTGACTGTGGCTCCCAGTGCCTCTGCTGGTGTTGGAATTGCATTGTGTTCAAGCCTGAATTGCTAAGGCATCTGAAGGATAAATAAATGTTTTCCACTGGTTAAATAGGCTGTTCTGCTGAATTCATCTGAGCCAGCAAAGTCAACAGAGCACACAGGCCCACAGTCCTTGGATAGGTGCTGCTCTGTGAAATCAGGCATCTTTTGTGCTGCAAATGCTCAGAGTAACAGTGTCTTAGTGTTAGCATAGTATCTTTACTTTTAATCCTGTCTGAAATACAGAAAAGCAAAGGAGAAAAGACAGATGTTAACTGAAGATCATTTCTAGGGTACTAATATGGCTCTTAGGCTACAGTTCTTTCAGACAAATTGAATCTTTTTTTGCAGGTCCCTTGGGTTTTGAGAGTGGGGTTTTTTTATTTCTTTCAGGGTTTATAGTTTTCCTTCTTTCCCTCTCCTCAAAGGTGCTTCTTCCCTGTGTGTAAAGCCTTCCCTAACTCCTTCCCTCACAGCTCAAAGGAGAAAGAGAAGGCAGGGGGAACGATCAATGTCTGTATATGCTTGGAATATGTGATCTCTTGTAAAAGTCACTGTATGTGCTGGCATAGGTGCTGAGAATGTGACCCTGGTGTTTGGGAGAGTGATTAGAGAGTGTGAGCCTTGGTTAAGCATCACACTGAAGAGTTTACTTAGTTTGAGGGACTGCCTAACAGCTTTGTTAGCTTACTTAGAGCCTGTGCTGTGCCAGGGCCTAACACCTGGATGAGATGTTTTGAGGTATTAATTGTTTTATTTTACAGTTGTGTTTTCTTTTTTTCTTTTCACTTGGAAATTGTTCACAACAAAATGCTTTATTGCAACATCAAATGTTCTGAATACTTGATTAATAAAGGTCTGGCAGGAACTGAATTACAAAGGAAGAAATTGCATGTACTGGTTTATTCTATGTATATGCAAAAACTTCTACTGTGAAATGACAAAAAGTAGAAAGCAAATTTCTACCAGCTGGTATGGAGACAGTTCAGACTGTGTGTTACAGAGGTGATGGCACTGGTGTGGGGCTGTAAGAAGACAGAAGGGCTCACTGATAAAAGCCAGTGTATTGCAAATTACAGCTAGGAAGCAGGAGCTGACTCTTCTTTGGACTGTTACTGATGCTGGAACTATTGAAAAGAGTTTTGGAGCATTTTCTGTTGCTGACAGGTGTGCAATAGCAGTACAGTTTCTAATCCAGGTGAATATTGTACATTGGGATCTTTACTGAAACCCCTTAAAACTGTGATCATAAAGATTTTCTTTCATTACCTTCCCTTCCCTAGGAGTGACTCTGCTAGGCTGTGAACAGCATAGTGTGAGCTGTTGGAGCAGTGCAGGTCTGTAGCTTGCCAAATGCAGATTGGAGCACCTCGAACTCCCCCTTCTCTCCGGGAATGTGAGGCTGATCTTGGCCTCACGGTGAGAGCTGCTGTATGGAGAGAATGCTTGCTCTGCTGTTTTGCAGAACTGATCCTGTGAATAATTTTCTGCTTCACTTATTGCATAGGACAGCTTGCAGAGTCTGAGCTTGGGCTAAATACATAGGGCTGGTTTGGACATGCCTGAATTTTCACTGAGTGTTTGTCTGCATGCAGTCCCGGGTGCTGATTGAAACTTCATGTGGCAAACGTAATGGAGGGTGCAAATCTTCATCTTGCTTCTCATCCAAACCATAAAAACTGGATAATCTGGCTCATTCTACAGCTCCTGCTAAAATAAGTCCTATGTATGTATGTGTATATGTACTTATACAGGGGTCATTACCAAAATTCCTGCTGTTAATAGGTTCAACAAAATCCCTTCCAAGGGAAGTAAGCCAAACAGCTTTGCTCTCTCTTCATTCCTACAGAGGCAGCCACTGGGTCCCAGCAGGGATGTCAGCATCAACCAATCTGTGTTTTGAGTGAGGCACCAGGAAGCACAGTTTCCTGGGCCAGCACTTCAGGAAAACATATGGCAGTGTCTGCTGCTCAGGAAAGGCAATGGTGTAGTCAGGCACTGGATCAGGACTTCCCCCTGCACAGACTGAGAGGAGCCCTGTTTTCCCCACACCACTGGATTCTGATGCAAAGCTGTTCTGCACTTTCTGCAGTAGCCCAAGTAGAGATTGTTTGCAGATAAACTGTGCAGGATCTGCACTCCTGAGTGCCAGTGTGGAAGTCATCAGGCTAACAATGCCCGAGTCTACCAGCCAGCCTCAGGGTAAGTGAGGATCTTGCATAAGGAAACAACGAAACACTGCCTTCTCTTGTAAGCTGTATTTTAATTTCAGTGTTTTAAGACACATCATGTTAAATTGAGTTACTACAGGGTGAGCACTGGCGTTCCTGGTATCCTGTTAGGATGAGGAATGGGCTAGTACTGGGGAAAAGGGCATTTACCACTGCTCTGCCTTTACTGTTTGATATGGCATTGATACCCCCTTTGTTCTGCCACTCTGAGTGCTGGACACTGCTGCCTCACTGCTGCTGCACTGTCCACACTGAGACTGTTTACAACTGAGTGTCAAAACAGAGTAGTTTCAAGTGGACCTCTAGCTTGTGGAGTAAGTTTCAAAGTATATTGGTTCCTTTGTTTTGTGATAGTGTCATATCCTGACAGCTCTGCTCAATAGGATAAATAGATTTGTCTTATGAAAATCTCTTGAATGAGTTCTTTGGCTAAAGAGCATGTTCACAACTGGCATTAATGACTTGACTTCTTGTGACAGAGCATTCTGGCTTCTTTGAGGGCCTCAGCAGTCTTGGTATCAGGTAACTGCAGGACAGCAGGAACTTTACCTTTAAGCACCTACCACAGTGCAATTTTTCTGCCATTTGGGACTCAGGAGTAGAGAAGATTTCCCTCCAGTGTAAAATGACTTTGTTATGCAAACAAATGTTCTTTTTTTGCCTTTAATTTCAAATGGTGTTTGTGTTTTTTTCAGTCTATAACCAAAGTATCAGCCCAGTGTCAGCTGTAGGTGGGATTATAAGCAAGAATTGCCAAAGCATATAAAGCACAGATATTCACACAGTCAGATGGTGCATGGGGGTTCTCTTCATTAAAGTACTCTATTAGTAGCTTCCATTATGTTGCTCTCCTGTGGTGAAGCATTCTGGATCAGAAGAGACTTGCTATTTCACATGTGCTCCAGCTGTTCCCTTCACCCACAAGTCAAACCTAGCATTTCCTTATTTTTAATGAGTTACGTGTGTGGAAAGCAAAAAAAAAAAAAAAAAAAAAAAAACCCACAAAAAAAACAAAAAAAAAACCCCAAAAAAACACCCAACCCAAACCCCAAGCAGAGGGAGATCATTAGATTGTTTCCAGCAGGAAGAAGCCAGATGAGATCACACAAGGGCCAAAGAAAGTTTTTCCCAGCCGTATGAAATGCAGAGCTGTGAGGCTGACTTGTTTCCCTCACCACTTTTCCTGACAGAACAACAACAGGGTGGTTGCCTTTGTTTCTGAGAGCACTGATTTCTGCCCCATTTTCTGGTTTCCTTTTGTTCTTGCTCTTCTGTGTTTTGGGCTCTCTATTACTCTGCTTTGATTTTGGTTTTACTGTCCTTTAGGGATGTTTCCCATCTCCTTATGTCTCATCTTAAACTACATGTAGTTCAGAGCTCTGACTGATGGCCCCAGGATGCCTGGTCGTGATTTTGATGCATGTCATAGTTCAGGAACCTGAAATCCCAACACAAATCAGTGTACCACCTGACACAACTCTTATGTTTGTCATGCAGTGAGGAAAAGCTGTGCCCAGTGCAGTCAAAACAACAATGAAAATCCCTTCCTAAGGATTGTCCGAGCCCCCGCCACGACAGGGGACATTCTGAGTGTGCCCTGCCTGCTGTATTTGAGACAGGGGCTGCAGAGCAGGACTGCTGTTTGTTTTGAAAACCTGCTCCATCTTACAAGAATTGGCCTAACCATGACTGCAGACCAGAACACCAAACTGTTCCTTGTGTCTCACATGCCTTGCAACTCTGAGTAGTGGCACAGCAATTTGCAGAAAGCTTGCTTGCAATAACAGGAACACTGGCTGGCCTCTGCACAGGAATATCCCCACTCTGGGCAGGCAACCAACACAGCACATAAGCTTCTGTTTCTTTCTTCCTTTGAACCACCTTTCTGCTTCAAATAATCCTCAGAAAAAAAGGATTCAAAACCTCCATATCAAAGTCATATACCCAGTGGTCACAAAGAACTGCAGAACAAACAAGATTTGTCTCATATTAGGGAAGGAAGTAGGTGCTGTTGGCTGTCGTATTCCTGGAAGGACAGTAGGGCCTGGGAAAGTGGCCCTGGGCTGGTACAGGTTAAGCAGGGTGGCATCTTAAGGTCTCTACCCTCTAGCTATACCTAATCAGGTTTTACAATATCAGTTGCTTCTGTGCTGCTTCAATCCCTGCTGCGAGGGAGTAATCCAGCCTCTGCAGGATCTTTTGGAAAGAAGGATGGGTTGAAACTCTGGAGGTTTGATAGTGGACCACCAGTGCTTAAAATCTGAGAGCTCTGTATAGTCTGGAGGCCTTTATAGCAGTGCTGGATTACCACTGGTCTAAAATATTGCCAGAATGCATTGCTTATCTCTGGAAGCCATTTGTTTTCATTTACTGCACAAAGTAGAACAGGCCCAGGGTTACAAACAGCTCGGTGTGTGCTGGGGCTGTAATTCTGCTGCACTGGTAAATGCCACTGGACCTTACAAGTGCCATTGCCACTGATGTAACACAGCAGCTCAGGGAGCTTCTCCAGCTTGGTGGCATAGCATAGGTGCTTGTTTTGCTGATTTCAGGGGCTCTCTAAACACAGACAGAGCTCTCTTACTGTGAGGATGGTCAAATCCTGAAACAGTTTGTTCATAGACATTGTAGAGTGTCCATCCTCAGATATTTGAAACTGGACTGGCCACAGTCCCAAGGAACCTGCTCTGTTTGACTTGCTTTGAGCAGGACATCAGACAAGATGATCTCTAGAAGTGCCTTCCAACCTCAGCCCTTCAGTGATCCCTGAAAAGGAGTTCAGTGTAGGCACAGTAGTTGGAACACTGATTTGACATAACAACAGAACTCAACTCTCTGCTCTTATTCCAAGAGGCCTATCAGCAATCCAACTTTGAAATCTGTGTTTCTACCCATGGCGGTAGACTCTCATTTCCTGAAATGATAAGAGCCCAACAGATAAGCAAAGGGCAAGAGCTTGCTCAATCTGTTAGTTATATAAGCACATAAATATAACAGTCACTTTTCTTAGCATCAGGTACTTACTCTGTAATTGGTATCACTTAATGTAAAGCGTTGTTCTCCATTTCCCTTCTCCATTTTAATGGCTGATGTAATTGCAGTTTTGCAAACTGTGGTAGAATAGCAATGCAGTCACTTCTGTGCAAAGTAAACCACTTGGTGCTGTTAGTGTAACACTGATATCACAGAAATGGGACCAAATTGTGGATGCAGATGACTAGTTTAGTATCATGAAGGGAACAAATGCTAAGACAGTCCTAGAAAAAGAAGTTCATAGTGCTTAAAAATACCTATATATGAATAATATTTTTCTACATGAGTTACAGCTTTTATTTCAGATACAGAAATTGCTGCAGTATTAACCCAACTACCTGAATTTTCATATGGGATAGATAGAAAACTGTGATGTAAAGACAACCTCTGCAGAGAGCCGGATGCAGAAAAGTTTCAAACTATTTCATACATTTGATAATTCACAGCTGCTGTAAGGTGCACATGTCAGGTGCTTGAGCCAGCACTTGAACTACAGTTGTAGAGCTTGTGGGCAGAATCTGGTTTCAATGAATGTATTCCCCTGTGTCATAACTGATTTGGATATGTGCTCACCCAAGCTTTGGGGCCGTTCCTGTCGCTGGTTTATTCAGGATGGAAAATGAGCAGCTTTACAGAAATAGCAATCTGATTACTGCTGGTCCTGTTAGAGGATTAGAACTGCTCCCTCTTCTGAGGGGCTGGCTGTGGTCCCTGGCAGGTTGCAGTGCCCTACTGTTTCACACAGGTGCCCACCATGGCACATGGAGTCAGCCCTGGCTGCTCACTCGCTTGGGGATTGTCAGTGTAGAGGAGATGAGCGTAAACTCACTCTGAGGCTGTGTTCAGGCTTGCACCTGAGGCACTGAGGATACTCATAATAACTAGAGGAATGTGAGAGAGAAGGAGATGTAGGATGGAAATGAAGGTTTTCGTTCAGCCTTGCCTTAGGAATTGATCCAACACCATGTTACTTACTTGTTTTGTTTTATCATGTGTGATGAGAACCCCTGCCTTCCACCTGGCCTCCTCCTGCACAGAGAGGAGCAGAGTTAAAGGTGTGGTGGGGGCACCAGACATGACAGTGGGGGAGAGAGCTGATGCCTGTGGATTTTCCACTTGGTGCTACAGATATCCCCTTAATCTGTGAGGCAAAAGTGTGCTGGATAATGGGAATGTAAGCTTAGCTGGGGAGTGAGGATCATCTCTAGAACACCTGTGTGTATTAGTAATGCTTTTAGAAGAGCTGGTCAGAAGAAAAGGAGTTTTCCAGCAAGAAATACTTGTTAAAATCTCATCTTTGCCTACTTCATACTGTAGAGTGCTGTTTCCATTTCTGGAGCCTGGGAAGAGCAAAGAAATTGCTGTATTCATTGTAAGTGCTCAGCAGAAGAGTGAAAGTTCCTGCTTTGAAATGCAGGTTTGGTCCTCTTGAGAACTGTCCTCTGAAAGCTTTCCACAGAAAAGAATAGGGATTAGCTCTGGTCTGAATATTAAGTCAGTCAGTTTTGGTAAACAAAGTATGCTTTCATCTGCAGTGAGATCCCAACTAAAATGCTCTCATACCGCTGCTTACACCAGTGGTATTTAGGACCTCACAGTTGGTTCAGTGCAGGGACAGGACACCTCCCTTCCCTGGAATTGTTTCACCATGTCTCATTAACTCAGCCTTACTGGGATTTGATCAAAACCATGATCTCCCCTCTCTACCCACAGTGCCTTCCTGTCTTTAACAGAAACGATCCACCACAGCTTTGAGCTTCTCATTTTCCCCATGCACCACTAAGATACAGTGCATTGTGCCCGAGCATCTGTGGATGATTCTATGCACGGAGTATATTGATGCCTCTGCAAAACACTAAATTGGGGTCACTTCTGAAGCATTTGGCAATACTGCTGTTGAAGGGAGAAGCAGACTGGTTTGTTTCCAGCACAGGCATGTCCTTTACTTAAAATGGATCTTTGGGAGCCAGGGTGCAGGCTGGCATGTGGATTCATTAGCGTTCTGCTTATTTCCACTGGTGCAGATTTTGGCCTCTCTTGCACCATGTATTGATAAATCCAGCATTGTGGAGGATTCCCCCACAAGTGACAAATAGATTCTTGGGAGCTTTGTGGTTTCACAAAACTGTTGGCCCATCCAACAACATGAGCACTTGAAGATGCACAATACACTTCATTCAAGTCAATGAAGTTATTTCCATGCCTACAGTTTAGCACACTGACAGAGCTGGAATAATGGAAGTATTTCTGGATCTCTTTTTTATGGCAAGTACAAAGAAAGCACCAGAAAATGATCTGCTGAACTGACATATGCCCATCGCTAAAGTAGTCGTGCTACACATGGGTTGAATTCATGCAAGGTTTTCTATTGCAATTACACAAGGAAAGCACATCCTAGCCTGACTGAATATAGGTGTGTAGCTTTAATAGCAATTAGTTCCACTGGTAGGTTATTTGAACAGCTGACAGAGATATTGATCAGGGCAAAAGCTGTTTTGGAATAGTGACTTCTGAAACAATTGGTTTTAGAACAGTCAGAAATATAGCTATTGATTGACTGAAGGGGATTCTTCTGGCCTGTACGTGTACAATTTTGCTTTCTTAACTCAGCAGGATGCTGTGGTGTGAACTTTGAGAATATTCTTTAAAGAAAGTTTTAAGGAAAAAAGATTGCAGCAAAGGTGATGGAACATCTTTCCAAGAAAATTATGGAGGGATATAAGAAGCCAGGGTTCTTTTCCTGATTTTTTTTCTCAGCCATCAAAATCTAAGATTGAAAACATTACCTGGATGTAATGAGGAAGATGTAAAAAGGACCATTGTGAAGAATCTCTGTGGAAGGTCCATAGGCACATCACTCTTTTGGGAATAGAAACTTTCCTGGGACTGGGAGATGGCTAAGTCACATTTGCAAACTGAGGAACACAGAAACCGAAAGTGGTTTGTGGTGCTGAGAAACAGATTAAGAAATCAGTGCTAGGATTTGTTCTAGATCTAGGCAAACAGTCCTATGCTGTCCAGGATTGTTCTGGGAAGTGTTTTCTTCAGGCCTGTGATTATCCACCTGCATGTGCAGGTTCAGTATGATGCCACATGCCATGCCATGACAGTATAGTGAACCTGCACATCAGGAGAGATTTCAGTAGTGAAATGGTGACCATAGTATTTTTCAGGAAAGTTAAAGAACAGTTATCTCTCTTTTCTCCTTCTTTGTCAACCAGGCATTGCATAAGCAAATTTAGAGTGCTGTAAAGTCTGTAAAGACTCACATTCCAGACATTCAATTCATGTACTCGGAGTCTGTCTGTTATCATGCATGGTCTGATGTGCATGACGCAGTTTCATCTCCATCTGCTGAGCCAGGCAGCAGTTTGAAAGATGACAACATAAATGAAATGCTGATGATGCGTATGTTGCTGTGAATTGAAGGTAGGCAGTTTCTAAATTGATCCTTCCTGTCTGTATAGCTCAAATGAGCTTGAAACAGGGAAATTGAAATTTAACATTTTCTTTTAAAAATCCCTGTCTAGAGAATTGTGTTCCTGTCCTTTTGCTTCCCCCTGACCTTGGAATAATGCTCAGTGTTTGTTGGCCCTGTCTGCCTGCATCGGGTGGAGGTTGTGGAGCATGGGCCCTGCTGGAGCTCAGGCTTCTGGGTTTGCTGTGAGGTGATGGAGCTGAGTCTGCTTTGAATAAGGAAGGGTTAAAATCTCTTCCAGCCCTCATGCCCTGTATTCTGTGTGTAAAGAAACACGATGCTGTTCTTGAATTGTCAGCCCTTGCCCTCTCTATTCTGGGCTGTTTCTAATTTAAACACCGTTAATTTGTTATTTGTGATCACATTGAAGGTCTCCGAAAATCTCAACCCAGACTGATACATCCTTGTGTCCTCAGTGCACACACAGAGCAGAACAGCTTACAGCTTTTCATGAACTTGTCTGTTCCTTTCACATCACCGTCTCTTTGGGGAATGGGAGAAGTGAGATGTGACAGTGTAAAGTGGCTTTTCCTGACATCATGCAAACTGCCTGTGACAGAGCTGGGAAAACTGACCCAGAACATCCTAGTCCTAGGCCAGGGCTCCCAGCCCATCCTTCTGTGTTAAAGCACAGGCTGGGAAAAGCCAGATCCCAAAGCCTGCTGATTATCAGCAGCTCTCGTTCATCTCCTGCAACCCCACCAGGCTGAGTGAGCCGTGCCAGTCTCGTCCTAGCACTGTAACCCCAAACTCCTGTTTGGGGCTGCTCTGGCTGTAGGGACACTCCTTTTTGGGGCTGGCTGCTCTGGCTGTAGGGACACTCCTGTTTGGGGCTGCTCCGGCTGTAGGGACACTCCTGTTTGGGGCTGCTCTGGCTGTAGGGACACTCCTGTGTGGGGCTGGCTGCTCTGGCTGTAGGGACACTCCTGTGTGGGGCTGGC